>CM029370.1:3153149-3323149 GCA_017165825.1 Hepsetus odoe
TGTGAACTCACCGGGTTTAAACCCTCCGCTGCTCTCAGTGTGGGACATTTCTGTGCTGGAACTGAAAAAGGTGTAAAATCAACAGATATGAAGAGTGTATCTGGGCTCTGTTCTCGTGGATTAACGGGGTTTGTATTTAAACTTCCACAACGTTCCGTCTCCGTCCAGCCGTGACGTCACAAGTTGCCACTTGTAAGTGTTTAGAAATCCAAATTACAGTTCATCACTTAAAAGAAACAGGTGTCAACAGGCGAGGGCGACGCTGTGTACTTTTCAAATTATTTTTTTAGCAAAAATCAAGTCAGGTATTCAAGCAGGATTTTATTGTAGTTTCAGCCACATACACAGGACACAGTGAAATTAAATAACATTCCTGCAGGACCCTGGTGCGACACACAAAACATCAACAGACAAGACACAGGACACAAGACAACATAAGACATAACAGAAGACACAACATAAAACAAGACGGGGCAGCAAGTGCAGGACAACAGACAACAACAGACAGGACTTTTATCCGGATCATCAGGTTTTTGGGTAGTGCAGGAGTGTAACAGAGCAGCATTAGTAAAGTGCAGAGTATAGGTGTGGTGACATTAACGGTTTAGAAGTCTGATGGCCAGGAGGAAAAAGCTGTTCCCCATCCTGGAAGTAGAGGCCTGTATGCTGTGTGGGACGGGTGGGAGGGATCATCCACGAAGCTGGTTGCTTTGCGGATGCAGCAAGTGGTGAAAATGTCCTGTACAGAGGACAGAGAGACACCAATGATCTTCTCAGCTGTTCTCACTACCCGTTGTAGGGACTTGCAGTCTGAGACATTGCGGTTCCCGTACCAGGCAGTAATGCAGCCGCTCAGGATGCTCTCAAAGGTTCCTCTGTAAAAGATGGTGAGGATGGAAGGTGGGAGATGGGCTTTCCTCAGTAGAGAAGTAGAGAAGCTGCTGGGCTTTCTTTGTGATGGAGTTGGTGTTGAGGGTGCACGTGAGGTTGTTGGATATGTGAATACCATGAAACTTGGTGCTCTGGACCATCTCCACAGGTGAGGTGTTGATAATAAGTGGAGCATTGTCCTGAATGTAGTCTCCTGAAGTCAACAACGATCTCTTTAGTCTTGTCGACGTTCAGAGACAGGTTGTTGGTTCTGCACCAGTCCATCAGCTGTTCTATCTCCTCTCTATAGGCCGCCTCATCTCCACCGCTGATCAGACCCACCACGGTTGTATCATCAGCGAATTTGATGATGTGGTTCGAGCTGTGCTTGGCTGCACAGTCGTGGGTCATCAATGTGAACAGCAGTGGACTGAGCACACAGCCCTGGGGGGCTCCTGTGCTCAGCGTGATGGTGTCGGAGGTGCTGCTACTGATCCTGACTGATTGGGGTCTCCCAGTCAGGAAGTCCAGGATCCAGTTACAGAGGGAGGTGTTCAGGCTCAGCAGCCTCAGCTTCTCACTCAGGTGCTGAGGGATGATGGTGTTGAATGCTGAACTGTAGTCGATGAACAGCATTCTGACGTAACTGTCCTTTCTGTCCAGGGGAGAAACGGCCAGGTGGAGGTCGGTGGAGATAGCATCATCCGTTGAGCGGTTTGGACGGTACGCAAACTGCAGGGGGTCCAGTGATGAAGGGATCTGAGACTTGTTGTGCCTCATGACCAGCCTCTCGAAGCACTTCATGAAGATAGGTGTGAGTGCGACGGGACGATAGTCGTTGAGGCAGGAGATGATTTCTTAGGCACAGGAATGATGGTGGTTTTAAAGCACCTTGGAATAACAGTGGTGCTCAGAGAGATGTTGAAGATGTCGGTGAGTACATCTGCCAGCTGCACATCCTCTGAGCACACTACCTTGAATGTTGCCTGTACCAGCAGCTTTCCGTCGGTTGACTCTCAGTAGAGATCTTCTCACCTCGGCCTTGGTCAGACAGAGAACCTGGTTGTTTGAAGGAGGGATGGTCTTCCTCATTATCGTGTTGTTCAAAGATGATGCCTATCTACTTACTGTACTGTGAAAAAGGCTTGATCCACTTCTATTTTCTTTATATTTTATATCTGGTCTTTTCTACAGATTGGATAGACAAATACAGGAGTCTATTTATTAACATCAGTCTGAGTCAGAATGGGTTCCCCACCTAATATGGCTTATTGTGAGTAATGAGAAGGTAAGAATTAAAAATAGCACATACTTTAATTAATCAGGGTTCGTTTGGAGAATATAAATTATCGTTGCATTGAGTTAGTTGAATTGTTAGTGGTTAGTGGTATTAAACAGAAAGATTTAAAAATAATTAAAAAAAAATAACTGAGTGGTTTTGGAATTTGGTTTGTATGTGGGTGGTGGTGCAGCAGGTAGTGCTGTCACCTCCCAGCGAGAAGGTCCTGGGTCTGATTCCCTGACAGGCCGCTCCCTGCTCTTTCATGGTGGAGTAGAGTACTTGTGACAGATTAGAAGAGGAAGTGGAAGAAGTAATAAGTAAAGTAAAGAAAATAGATTAAATAAGTAAAAAGAACAGAAAGTGGTCAGAGCTCCTGTAACTGGCTGCCTCTCACGTGGCGCCATCTTGGAGTGGCCATGTTCTCTCCATGTCTGCATGAATTTTCTTCCAGGAGCTCCAGTTTCCTCCCACCATCCAAAGACATGAACATCAGGTGGATTGGAGACGCTAAATTGCTCCCTAGTTGTAAGTGTGTCTCTCCTGTGATGAACTTATGACCTGCCCAGGGTGTCCCGCCTTTCGCCTTGTGAGAACCTTAGCAGGGCAAGCAGCTCAGAAAATGTGTGAGAGAGAGAGTGAATTTTGTTTTTACATGCTTTGGATGTTGAAATTATGTCAAATCCAAGCTTTATGTCCACCCTGATATGTGTTGTGTTTCAAAATGTTGCCTATGTGCCTGAACCATGAATAAACCAACTAATAAGAAATCCACCAGAACAGAATTAGTTTCAGTTTATTGTTTTTATAAAATTTGTAAAGTCACCCTTACACATAAAAAGATTTCACACAAGTACCCTATGTTGCCATGGCCACCACAGTGGTGTGAAATTAAGAAACAGTTGCTGAAAAGGTGCTGACCACAGCCAACCAGTCACACTGCACTGAGATCAGCTATTCAGAACTGCAAAGAAAGAGGTGCATGCTGGGAATGTCTCATAAAAATAATTTAAAAAAACACATGCAAATATGTACAATTACGCCACTGGTGGGGGATCAGTCATGCAGGGATGGTGTTTTTTTTTTTTTGGTTTTTTTTGTAGTTTGATGAAAATAATGAATTCAATCTGGAGACAGAATACAGATGTATTTGAAGTTACAGACTTTCACCACTAAGAAATTGAGTCAAGAGGAAGCACTGAGTGTCCTGAAAAACAAAAACCTTTGCTTGTTTAGGGCACTACTTCATACTACGTGACTGTCACACTGCACTGAGATCAGCTAAGCATAAGTGAGGAGAAAGAACGCAAAGCATGCTGGGAACACACAGTCATGATAAAAATAGACTTACACACACACACACTCCCACATGCACAAGCACACACACACACACACACACGCACGCACGCACGCACGCACGCACGCACGCACACACACACACACACGCACGCATGCACGCACACACATACACACACACTCCCACTCCCACACACACATGCACACACACACACACACACACACACACACACACACACACACACACACACACACACACACACACACACACACACACACACATTTCTGCTTGATCTGCTGATTAAGCAATGATCAGAGTGTGTAGATACATGTAGGCATAAATATACCTTCATAGTCTTTCTGATTGCTGAGATAATGTCACTGATGGTAGATCAGATGTGCGATTAAAGAAACTTAAGGGAACATGCCTACTCATTTGAATTGTTTATTTATTTATTTCTTATTTAAACTAACTCAAATAATGACTTATGTATGCAGTAAATTGCATATTAACCCCCATCAGTGTTATTTAGACACCAAGTAAAGTGGAATCACTCGGCCACACTGAGTGTCAGAGAGAAAAACAAAAACATGTCTTTGGTACCACTTTATATTAAGAGACTGTAATTACCGTGCAGTAAATCTTTGTGTGCAGATACCTGTATATATTAATAGAACTTCATGATGACAGATCAGTTGTGCATTTAAAAGAAATGAGGAGATGATATTTACTCATTTGCAGTGTTTATTATTATTTATGTAAAATAAAGGCGTGAAAATAACAAATGAATTCATTCTGCAGAGACTAATAACAAACAGTAAACAGTAACAAAGGTTACAGACTGTCAGCACTCAGCACTCAACCCCCAGCAGTGTGTTAAAGACACTGAGCAAAGAGGAAGCACTCAAGAGGAGCCACACTGAGGGCCCATGAGAACCACAAATATAGTTCTGTTTTCATGTGTCTGTGGTACCACTTTACATTAACTGACTGTAATTACTGTGTAGTGACATATTAATTATATTAATAAAGCATTAAATAAAAGTGTAACTGTTTACACTCTCAGAATAAAAATCTCCAGTACAATCATTTTCCATTTGTATAAATGTTCACTTGTTAATAAGTGGGAATTTTATGGTGGTTTAGTTCCATTAATGGGTGGAGGGACAGATGAACTGGGCTGCAAAAAACTGTAGGTTGTATTCTGGGATGTAAAAATAAAAATTTATATTGTCTATATATGGGGCAGCAGTGGCCTAGTGGTTAGGGCGTTGGCTCAGGGGTTCAAACCCCTTCCCAATAGGTTGCCCTGTGGTACCCTTGAGCAAGGTGCTGTCACTGTCACGCACCTCCCTGCGACGGGCTGGCGACCTGTCCAGGGTGTGTCCCCTGTCCTTTGCCCCGTGTGAGCTGGGATGGACTCCAGCTGGGATGGACTACCCCTCCACAACCCTGCTTTGGACAAGCGGCAGAAAATGACTGACTGACTAGCTGTCTGTATATACTGTATTGTATAGCAAAATAGTCAGTGAGCGTAAACACAAAGTAAACTGACATTCGCAGGTGCTTGCTGTTTGCCCCCCCCCCCAAACTAGTTTTTAAGGCATGTCCAGAACTGCTAAGTTTTATCATAAAGATGGTCTGATAGTCACAGAACTCATATTGTTGTTTGTAAGCGTAAAAACACATTCACACCCTCACATATTGCCTCCTTAGAAACACTGGTGGAGGATGGGTGACAAACCTTTAAAGCACATCAACCACAGTGACCTGTGTTCACTGCTGGGTCTCAGGTGTGGACCAGGATGTTTACCATTTTAATATCTGAGGGTAAAGTTTGATGCTATTGCGGAAAAAAGTTTTTCCATTTTGCATTTCCTCTTCCTCACATATCGGCACATTATCACCCACAGAGGTTGCGAAACTAAACGTCAGTGGCATATCTGTGTCTGTTTCTGATGGTCAGATAAGGGTCTCTATTTCCTTTCTGCTGAAAGGAGCGCGTGGCTATATTTGTAAGTAACAGTGATGTGGCTCTTCTACTTCATTTTACACCACAGTTCATTTTTGTCTTTGTATAAACATGCATGTAAATGAAAAGGTCAAATGAAGTGAAAAGGACTATACTTGTCATTGCGAGATCACAGCACAGCACACAGTGAACCTCAACAAAATTGGACCTCTGCATTTAACCCATGCAAACACCGTGCAGCAGGAGGCAGTTATGAAAGCACCTGGGGAGCAGTGACAGGGACAGTACCTTGCTCAAGGATACCTCAGGGCAACCTACTGGTAAGGGGTTTGAACCCAAAATCTTCCAATCCTGTGGCCAAATCCCTAACCACTAGGCCACCGCTGCCCAAATATCACATACTTTGGATTTTTAAATTCTGTTAAAAATAATTAATATTAATATTAACATGTAGCAATTAACAATTTAACCACGGTTGCATATTTAGGAGATAAAAGGTATTGGGGTGTTCCGGAGGGGGGACACCTTTAGCTTGACTGGGGTGGTCCCTTCATTTACATTTACTAATTACAGGGACAGTCCCCCCTGGAGCAACTCAGGGTCTTGCCTAAGGTGGGATTTAAAGCTGGTACCTCTTGAGCCATAGGTCCGTAGGCAAGTACCCTACCGCTAGACCACCACCACCCTAAATGAGTTCAGAAAGGACACTTGAAACTTAGGGCCCGAACCCAAGAAATGGAGATGCAGGAGATTGAACCCTGGACCTCATACATGCAAAGCATGCGCTCTACCACTGAGCTACATCCCCTTCAAGGGTAGCTTTCAGGACATTTAATTAGGGAATGTAATTCCACCACATTTATATTTATATGTTAAAATCTGGGCAGCCCAGTGACACAGTGGGTAATGCCCAAAGTGGGTGATGTCACCTCACAGTGAGAAGGTCCTGGGTTCAATTACCAGGTGGAGTGTCCAGGTCCTTTCAGTGTGGAGTGGACATGTTCTCCCATCTTTGCATGTGTGTCTTCTGGGAGCTCCAGTTTCTTCCCAGCATCCAAAGACCTGCACATCAGGTGTGTCAGGTTTGTCTTTTGATGAACTGGCATCCTTACCTGCATAATTTTTAAGACACTGTGCAGCTGAATAACAGTCATGCAGCTTATTTGTTTACAAATGAAATGTTTATGTGCTTACATAATATAACATAAACATAAATAACAACACAGAAATGAGCAAATGAAAATAAAACACAGAAAACACAGAAAATAAAAACACAGAAATGAGCAAATGCTTTGGTACTGTTATCCAGCTGTGATCAAGGCTACTCAAGGCCTTGGGTGTGATCAGTAGGGTAGTGAAGGTGATCTGACTAGAAGCAGACTGTCACGTGTGTTAGGTTTTGGGCACGCTAGAGGGCGCTCTCTGTCATGTGTGTGGTGTTTTGGGCACGCTAGAGGGCGCCCTCGGTCACATACAAGGTGTTTAGGGTACGCTAGAGGGCGCTCTGTTCTGACTAAGCACACCTGAGCCCCTGCGGGCAGGTGTGCATCATTGGGGCTGACTATTTAAGCCCCGATGAGTCAGAACAGAGCGCGGCTCATTAGGTAGGTCAAACCTACGCGTAACGGGTGGTGGTTGTGTAAACTTTGTGTCGTTTGCGTAAACTTGGTGTCTATGACTAGGTATAGGTCGCCTAGTATAGACCTCTTAGTATCTAGGGCTAGACTGCAGTTCCCCAGTCATAGGGTTTCATGTGTAGAACTGCAGTCCCCCGTTCCCTATGTCTTGTTTGTTTTGTCACTGTGCGTAATAAAACTCCTGTTCTAAACTCTTGGCTCTGACCTGACGTCCCTCCAGTACCACGCCACCGTTACACAGACATGTGTTCTATTTATAACGCAAAAATGGACATACAGTCGGGTCAGTAGAAAGGAAGCACAGGCCGCTATAACTGACCAATTATAATGCACAGAGATGTGAAGAGGAGGAAAGGCATGATGGGGAAATGTTTTCCACAACAGCATCAAATTTATCCCTCAGACATTTACACCTACACCGGACATCATGTCCCACCTGATACTCAACACTGAAGACTAGTCATTGTGCTGGATGTGCTTTAAAGGCTCATATAATCACCCATCCCCCTCTAGCATTTCTCAGAGGCCAGTAAGAGGAAGTACAAGCTAAACCACATTTCCTCAGAGGAAACGCTGAAAGACATGTGTAGGGACGAGTGTGTCTGTATGCGTGCAGGCAACAATGTGAGTTTTTTGACTTTCAGATAAATTATATTATAAGACAGAGCAGTTGTGGACAAACGGCAAGCACTCAGAAAAGTTAGTTTACCTTGCATTTAAATTTACTGACTATTTCAACACTGACTGCTGTGTTTTTGTTTTTTACAGAGACATGGCTCAGCACCAGTGTTCTGGACACCGCCATACAGCTTGCTGGACTCTCCGTGTTTTGCTCTGACAGAAACACTGGTCTGACTGGCAAGACTCGCGGAGGGGGGCTGTGTGTTTACATAAACACAAAATGGTGTACAAATGCTGTGCTGGTCTCTACACACTGCTCAACACTGCTGGAAGTCCTCACAGTCAGGTGCAGACCGTTTTATCTGCCCAGGGAGTTCTCCACAGTTTTAATTACGGCGGTCTACATCCCACCCAGCACTAGCGTTAGCAGCACTAATGCAGCACTAACAGCATGCTGGCTGAATTTAAATGGAGCGATCAGCTCCAAAACTCCCACCCAGACAGACTATTTATTATCGCTGGAGATTTCAATCATGCAAATCTCAAGTCAGTTTTCCCTAAATTTCACCAACATGTGAAGTTTGTAACAAGGGGGGAAATAACGCTGGACTGTTTACACAAACATGACCGGCGCGTACAGAGCAGAGTTCCGCCCCCACCTCGGACACTCAGACCACATCTCTGTTCTGCTGATCCCAGCGTACAGACCCATCGTCAGGCGTGTGAGACCCACCCTGAAGCAGGTGAAGACCTGGCTCACAGGAGCCATCTTTGCTCTTCAGGACTGCTTCGAACACACCGACTGGGACATGTTTAGAGAGGCTGCAACCTACAGAGACTCCATCAACCTGGAGGAGTACACAGCTTCAGTGACCGGCTACATCAGCAAGTGCATTGAGGATGTTACTGTCTCCAAGTCCATCATCACATGACCCAATCAGAGGCCATGGATGACTGTGGAGGTGCGCAGACTCCTGAGGACCCGGGACAAGGCCTTCAAGTCGGGGACGAGGCCGGCCTAAGAACAGCAAGGGCAAACCTGTCTCGGGTTATCAGAGCAGCAAAGCTAGCTTACGCACAGAGAATCCATGGCCACTTTAAAAGCACCAGTAACACACAACGCATGTGGCAGGGCATCCAGGCCCTCACCAACTACAGGACATCTCCACCGGCCTGTGACGATGACTCCTCCCTCCCAGATGCACTGAACTGCTTCTACGTACGGTTTGATGTAGCAAACAACACGGAAATGAGGAAGACCATCCCTCCTCCTAACGACCATATTCTCTGTCTGACCACGTCCGAGGTGAGAAGATCCCTACTGAGAGTCAACCCAAGGAAAGCTGCAGGTCCAGGCAACATACAAGGACGTATGCTCAGAGAATGTGCAGAACAACTGACAGATGTTCTCACTGAAATCTTCAACATCTCTCTGAGCACCACTGTTGTTCCCAAGTGCTTCAAGACCACCAGCATCATCCCAGTGGCAAAGAAATCATCTGTCTCCTGCCTCAATGATGTCCCGTGGCACTTACACCTATCATCATGAAGTGCTTCGAGAGGCTGGTCATAAGGCACATCAAGACTCAAATCCCCTCCTCACTGGACCCGCTGCAGTTTGCCTATCGTTCCAACCGCTCAATGGACGATGCTATCTCCACCACCCTCCACCTGGCCCTTTCTCATCTGGACAGAAAGGACAGTTACGTCAGAATGCTGTTTATTGACTACAGTTCAGCATTCAACACCATCATCCCTCAGCATCTGAGTGAGAAGCTGAGGCTGCTGGGCCTGAACACCTCCCTCTGTAACTGGATCCTGGACTTCCTGACTGGGAGACCCCAGTCAGTCAGGATCAGTAGCAGCACCTCCAAAACCATCACCAAAACCCCCAGGGCTGTGTGCTCAGCCCACTGCTGTTCACACTGATGACCCATGACTGTGCAGCCAAGCACAGCTCGAACCACATCATCAAATTTGCTGATGATACAACCGTGGTGGGTCTGATCAGTGGTGGAGACGAGGCAGCACACAGAGAGGAGATAGAACAGCTGACGGACTGGTGCAGAACCAACAACCTGTCTCTGAACATCGATAAGACTAAGGAGATGGTTGTTGACTTCAGGAGACCACGTCGGGACCACGCTCTACTGAATATCAAAACCTCACCTGTGGAGATGGTCCAGAGCACCAAGTTTAGAGCAGAGAATAGAATAGAGAATAGAGTATTTTTTTATTATCCTATGAATGGGAAATTTGGGTGTTACAGGGCTCTTTATCAAGAAAAAGAATATAGAAAGATATATGTAAAGAAAAATATAAAGAATGAGGAACATCCATATACAAGAGCTATACATGAGCTATATATACATATACATATTTACATGACAAGAGAAACATGTAGAAATAAAGAAATAAAGAATATAAAAACAGGAAAGATAAGGAGAGATGACCAGATGTTTCTCTGTGTTCACATAACTGACAACCTCACGTGGACCCTCAACACCAACTCCATCTCTAAGAAAGCCCAGCAGTGTCTCTACTTCCTGCGCAGACTGAGAGAAGCCCATCTCCCACCGTCCATTCTCATCTTCTACAGAGGAACCAATGAGAGCATCCTAAGCAGCTGCATCACTGCCTGGTACGGGAACTGCAACGTCCTAGACCGCAAGTCCCTACAACGGGAATGAGAATAGCTGAGAAGATCATCGGGGTCTCTCTGCCTTCTGTTCAGAACATTTTCACCACTGGCTGCATCCGCAAAGCAACCAGCATATTGGATGATCCCTCTCACCCGTCCCACACTCTCTTCTCCCTCCTGCCATCTGGAAGAAGGTTCCGCAGCATATGGGCCTCCACTTCCAGGTTTGGAAATAGCTTCTTCTCCCTGGCCATCAGACTTTTAAACTGTTGATCAATATCCTCACAGTTATTACTCTTACATCCATATATTAACTATTTATTATTTTTTACTTTATTGTACATCGCACTTTACTGTACTGATAATGCTGCTTTGCTTGTTGTCATATGTGTCGCACCGGGGTCCTGGAGGAACGTTATTTCGTTTCACTGTGTACTGTGTATATGGCTGAAATAACAATAAAATCCTACTTAACTTGATATTCACTTACACCTGTAGCATCATCTAATCTGGACATCAGCACTTTATTTTTCATTCATATAATATATTCTGTGATCACTGACAGCAATGATCTCAAAATGTACATGAAATCCATTTTAATTTAAATGAAATGAGTAATATTTTAAAAAGTGTTTATTATCATTACATTTCATAAACAAGTCAAATATCTGAGAAGAAAAATAGTATAGCATACAGTATACACATGTAAAATAAAATATTTAGAAATCAGAATTAAAAGTATTTTTGCTGCATAAAATAGGTAAATGAATATTTTGAAAACATTTTCTTGAAAAAATATTTTTTTCTAGTAAACACAAAACTGTATTTTAAAATGACTGTCTAAAAACAAAAATAAAATTTTTAATTTCTCTGCCACATTTTCTGTTCTTTGTTTGTTTTATGGGTGTGCTACATTCAAGAAAACACTCTGTTATATTTCCAAAATAGTGGTGTGTAGGTTGGTAGTTGGTCTGTTGATCAGCTGTGAAACTGCTTTGGTGAGGTGTGCTGGTCAGTAGGTGGTCTGTGAGATCATTAGCTGCTCTGTTAATCTGGTTTGTAGGTCAGTAGTTGGTCTGCTGATCAGATGCATTGGTCAGTAGTTTGTCTGCTGGTTTGTTGTGCTGGTAGTTGGTCTGCTGATCAGCCGTGAAACTGCTTTGGTGAGGTGTGCTGGTCAGTAGGTGGTCTGTGAGATCATTAGCTGCTCTGTTAATCTGGTGTGTAGGTTGGTAGCTGGTCTGTGAAATCTGCTGGTTTTCTACTGGAGGTTCACTCTTCCATCAGCAGTGTTGTAGTAAACTGTTTCAGGATCTGGGTCTTGGGAGGCTGAAATGAAGAAGTAAGCCAGATTCATTCAGGATGTGGTAATATAGCAGGTCAAATACACAATACAGGAAAAGGATCCCAGTGACTGTACCTTTGGTCCTCTTGGTGTAATACAGCACAGCTGCTATAATGTGGAGAAAGATCACAGACATCAAGGCCAAGGGGACAAACAGCAGAGACTGTGGAGGGGCTGCAACAACAGCATCAGTTGGTGGTGAAATACACAAAATCTTAATACAAAAATCAATAAAAGATGAAAAAAATAAAAGAATATTGAATATTTTCAATCCCAAAACTAAAATACTTTTGAGAAATCTGGGACCAGGGCCACATGTTCCAAGATTTGATCCAGTTGACCCACTAATTAACAAGATCTTCCTGCTTGAAAAGGATGTGTAGGAGCAGTGCAGGGGGTATCTAGAACTTAGCCATCAGAGACATCTTCAGAGACATGTGATTTAAGTGAAAGTGACAACCCTTGTCATTGCGAGGTCACAGCACAGCAACCAGTGAACCACAATGAAATTGGACTTCTGCATTTAACCCATGCAAACACTATGCAGTAGTGGGCAGCTACTGAAAGGACCTGGGGAGCAGTGACAGGGATGGTACCTTGCTCAAGGGTACCTCAGGGCAACCTACTGGTTAGGGAGTCAAACCCACAATCTTCCGATGCTGGGGCAACTCCCTAATCACTAGCTGCCCCGGTGTCAGTCAGTAAGTCATTTTCTGCCGCTTGTCCCAAGCGGTGTCACAGGGGGGTGCTGGAGTCCATCCCAGCTCACACAGGGCGAAGGACGGGGGACACACCCTGGACAGGTCGCCAGCCCATCGCAAGGAGGAGCGGGACGGGGACGGCACCTTGCTCAAGGGTACCTCAGGGCAACCTATTGGGAAGGAGTTCAAACCCCCGATCATGCAGCCAACGCCCTAACCACTAGGCCACCACTGCTCCCTTGGCCTAGTGTGATAATTTAAAATATTTAGTTGTAACAAATTGATACCAGAGTTTTGGCTGATGGGTTGCACTGGTTTTCTGAATAATTACTATAAAGGAGAGCTTCCTGAACCACCTGAAGTTCCCCTCTGAACCTTAAACAGGACAAAGTATGTCACGGGTATCAGACACACATGAATGATACACATTTAAATGTTATAACAAGACTTATATTATGTTTTCTTAAAAATGCACAGTAATATTACGTGTGATAACATTATGATGTGATGATAGCAGGGCAAAGGCAAACAATGAAACCCAAGAAAAAAAAAATTGATTTAACAGGACATTATTTTTTAAGAGAAATAATGTACATTCTATAAATGATCATCTAAACACAGTTACTGTAAATACACTCTGTATATAAACCTCTTCCTGGAGAATGTATCATGAAAAGAGAAGAAAATCCCAAACCTTCAACAGTGATTCTGATCATTGTGAATCCACTTTTTATAACAGTACACCTGTACACTCCTCCATCCTCTTCAGTCAGGAGTGATATGAGAAGAGAGAGATTTCCTGGAGAGTGAGTGTTAAACAGCTGAACTCTGTTTCTGTACTGATCACTATTAATGCTTTTCCAGTCCCAGAGTCCACTGCTGGTGTTGTATTTCTCCCAGCTGACGTTCTGAGGTGTAGAGAGGAAGTTGGAGCAGTAACAGGGCAGCAGGACTGACTCTCCTGATTGAGCTGTTATAGTCAGTGTTTCCCCCTTGTTTACCAGAGCACAGGCTGCAGAAACACACATAGGCATGAACAAGACCCTCTACATTTTCTGCAGATGATATTTATAAATTTTTAATTTAACACAGCTTTGAAGATTATGGCCTGTGATAATTTTCCAGAAATTACTAACTTGGTCCTGTTTAACACTAGAGCTACAGAATTATTGTATTTGTCTGTAGTCTTGGGTTCCCTCTGAGAAAAGGAGTGGAAGTAGATCTTTCCACAAACCTGCTAAGTGCAGATAAATCAGACTGATCACTATTATCTGTTCCCCTGCAGCACTTTTGTCATGGTTCAGGTGTCGAAGATTAAGAGAGCAATGGAGGAGTACGTGGCGGAAGTACTTCAGCAGGGATTTATTATACCCTCCACATCACCAGCCTCTGCTGGGTTTTTCTTTGTGAAAAAGAAGGATGGAGGGCTCTGGCCATGCACTGACTACCGGGGACTAAATGCCGTCACTGTTAAGTATCGATATCCACTATCTCTTGTCCCTGCCGCCCTCAAGCAACTGCAAGGGACAACAATCTTCACCAAACTGGACCTCCACAGCACCTACAACCTGGTGAGGATTAGAGAGGGAAATGAATGGAAGATGGCGTTCAGCACAACGTCAGTTCATTATATGTATCAGGTAATGCCTTTTGGCCTGGCGAATGCTTCTTATGTCTTCCAATCATTCATCAACAACTTCCTGAGAGACATGTTAGGACACTATGTGGTTGTCTATCTTGACGATATTCTCATATATTCTACGTCCTACAAGACACATGTCTCTCAGGTGCGATCGGTGCTCGCTCGGCTCCACTCCCACGAGTTGTATGTTAAAGCAGAGAAATGCGATTTCCACCACTCTGAGATCTCCTTCCTGGAGTTCTGTATTGGCCAAAGGGGGTAGAGATGGAACAGCGGAAGGTAGAGGCAGTAACGCAGTGGCCAGAGCCCCGCACTGTGAAACAGTTACAAAGTTTTCTGGTTTTTGCTAACTTTTATCGTCGTTTCATTTGGCACTTTAGCACCGTAGCAGCCCCTTTGACGTCCCTCTTGCGAGGTAAACCCTCCACCCTAACCTGGACACCTGAGGCATGGAGGACATCCGTTCGTGTATCGTGTGTGCGAGGACCAAAAACGCAGTGAGAACAGCCTGCCGGTAAGCTGCAACCTCTTCCAATACCCGGTCGCCCGTGGTCGCACATAACCATTGACCTAGTCGTGGATTTGCCACGGTCCAAGGGGTCTACATGTGTGTTGGTGGTGGTGGTGGATCGGTTCTCTAAGGGGTGCCGGTTTATCCCCTTTTCTGTTTTGCCCTCAACACGTTAAATTGCGGAGGCCCTGTTCCAGTATGGGTTCCGTTATTACGGCCTACCGGAGGAGATTGTGTCTGACCGTGGGTCCCAGTTTACCTCCCGGGTGTGGCGGTCGTTCTTTCAACAACTAGGAACCATGGTAGGCCTCACGTCTGGCCATCATCCAGAATCCAATGGCCAGGCAGAGAGAACCATTCAGAGCCTCTGTGAATTTCTTCGTACATACTGTGATCAGCAACAACACGACTGGGCTGAATACCTGTGTTGGGTCGAGTATGCGCAGAATTCACTGCATCACTTCTCCACGGGGATGTCCCCATTCGAGTGTGCGCTGGACTATCAACCTCCGCTCTGCCCCTGGAATCCCACACCCACCGACGTGCCTAGTGTCAATACTTGGTTTCGAAGGGCAAGACAAGTCTGGGAGAGGGCCCATGCGCACATCGAACGGGCCGTCCTCCATTTCCGCCTCCAAACTGACAGGCACCGGTGGGAGACTCCACAATACCATCCAGGGGACAGCATATGGCTCTCCACTTGGGACCTCAATCTGCAGTTGCCGAATCATAAATTCAGTCCCAGATTCATCTGGCCCTTTCTAATTGAATCCCAGATCAAACCTGTCCCTTACCGTCTCCGAATTCCCTCCCACACGCACGTAACCCCCTCTTTCCATGTCTCTCTTCTTAGACCTGTTGTGCCGGGACCATTGGCTTCCACAGCCGGGTTGTCATAGAAACGGACAGCATACTGGCGCACCGAGTCAGTGCGCTCCTGGACTCCTATCGGCACCGAGGCGAGCTGAAATACCTGGTTGACTTGGAGGGGTACAGCCCTGAGGAGCGGAGCTGGGTGCGAGCTAGGGACCTCCTGGATCCCCAACTCCAGCAGGATTTCCATCGAAATCATCCTGATCGCCCTGCTCCGAGGCCCAGGGGCAGACCACGTCGTTACACCCAGCCAGACTCGCTCTCCTCCTGGTGGGGATGCCGGAACGTGCACCGGGTTGAGTGTCCGGTGTCAACTCTTGAGAGGGGGTACTGTTACGGTTCACAACAAGCCCCAGTCCCAGTCGCCAGAATTCTGACCGTGTTTTCCAGCACACCCAGTCATCACCACCCAATCCCTCACACCTGGCCGGAAAAATATTTAAGGAGTTTCAGACCGACCCAGACTCGCCTATTCAATGTTGTGGCTCACCTTTGTTTTTGTATCACTATGTTTGATTTTCCAATAAACCTCCGAAATCGCCACCGTGCACTTGCGCCTCCTTTTTCCCTCAAACATGATAACTTGTTAACTACTTTTATCAGCTTCATAAGTGGACACTAGATTACAGTGTTTATTAGATTTTCAGACAAACCTCAGATTGATAGTAAATATATTTATAGTGAAAACACAAGTGTAGAACTGAATGTGTTTAATTTGGTTCTTCACTGCACTGTGGATGTGGATCAATCAAGTGTTTTACCTTTAACGGTGAGACTGATGTAGGTGCGTTCACCCCCTTCAACTTCACACCTGAACTCTCCTCCATCCTCATCAGTCAGGAGTGATATGAGTAAAGAGAGATTTCCCGGAGAGTGAGTGTTAAACAGCTGAAATCTGTTTCTGTACTGATCACTGTCTCTGGATATTAAACCCATTGTCTCTCCATTTGTGTTTTCTTTCTTCCAGGTGAATTTCTCAGGTGTGGAGTGTAGATCAGAGCAGGAACAGGGCAGCAGTACTGACTCTCCTGTGTATCCAGTGATATATTTTAGCCTCCTAGAGTCTTCCAGTGAGCAGCCTGCAGAAACACACCAGTTGATCAAGTCAAGTCAAGTAGGATTTTATTGTCATTTCAGCCATATACACAGTACACAGTGAAACGAAATAACGTTCCTCCAGGACCCTGGTGCTACACACAAGACAAGACACAAGACAAGACAAGACACAAGACAACATAAGACACAACACGGGGCATCAAGTGCAGACAAGACAGACAACAACAGACAGCACGACAGACAGTACATTCATCCGTAGAGGGCTGCAGTGTTGTGGAACGAAGCAGCCCAGGTAGATTATGGTGTAGCAGTGTGGTGGAGCGGTGTTACTGATAAAGTGCAGAGTGCAACATGAGATAAATAAATAAATACAGGATGAAAAGTGGACTGGGTTTAAGAGTTCAAGATATTGGTGATTTCAGAGTTCAAGAGTCTGATGGCCAGGGGGAAGAAACTATTTCCCATCCTGGAAGTGGAGGCCTGTATGCTGCGGAACCTTTTCCCGGATGGCAGGAGGGAGAAGAGAGTGTGGGATGGGTGGGAGGAATCATCCAATATGCTGGTTGCTTTGCGGATGCAGCAAGTGGTGAAAATGTCCTGTAAAGAGGGCAGAGAGATCCCGATGATCTTCTCAGCTGTTCTCATTACCCATTGTAGGGACTTGCGGTCTAAGACGTTGCAGTTCCCGTACCAGGCAGTAATACAGCCGCTCAGGATGCTCTCAATGGTTCCTCTGTAAAAGGTGGTGAGGATGGAAGGTGGTAGATGGGCTTTCCTCAGTCTGCGCAGGAAGTAGAGGTGCTGCTGGGCTTTCTTTGTGATGGAGCTGGTGTTGAGGGACCACGTGAGGTTGTCAGTGATGTGAACACCAAGAAACTTGGTGCTCTGGACCATCTCCACAGGTGAGGTGTTGATGATAAGTGGAGTGTGGTCCCGACGTGATCTCCTGAAGTCAATAACCATCTCTTTAGTCTTGTCGACATTCAGAGACAGGTTGTTGGTTCTGCACCAGTCCGTCAGCTCTTGTATCTCCTCTCTGTAAGCTGCCTCGTCTCCACCGCTGATCAGACCCACCACGGTTGTATCATCAGCGAATTTGATGATGTGGTTCGAGCTGTGCTTGGCTGCACAGTCGTGGGTCATCAATGTGAACAGCAGTGGGCTGAGTACACAGCCCTGGGGGGCTCCTGTGCTCAGTGTGATGGTGTTGGAGGTGCTGCTACTGATCCTGACTGACTGGGGTCTCCCAGTCAGGAAGTCCAGGATCCAGTTACAGAGGGAGGTGTTCAGGCCCAGCAGCCTCAGCTTCTCACTCAGGTGCTGAGGGATGATGGTGTTGAATGCTGAACTGTAGTCGATGAACAGCATTCTGACATAACTGTCCTTTCTGTCAAGATGAGAAAGGGCCAAATGGAGGGTGGTGGAGATAGCATCATCCGTTGAGCGGTTGGGACGATACGCAAACTGCAGGGGGTCTAGTGAGGAGGGGATCTGGGACTTGATGTGCCTCATGACCAGCCTCTCGAAGCACTTCATGATGATGGGTGTGAGTGCGACGGGACGATAGTCGTTGAGGCAGGAGATAGATGGTTTCTTTGGCACTGGAATGATGCTGGTGGTATTGAAGCACCTTGGAACAACAGTGGTGCTCAGAGAGGTGTTGAAGATGTCAGTAAGAACATCTGCCAGCTGTTCTGCACATCCTCTGAGCACACGACCTTGAATATTGTCTGGACCGGCAGCTTTCCGTGGGTTGACTCTGAGAAGAGATCTTCTCACCTCGGCTGTGGTCAGACAGAGAATCTGGTCGTTCGGAGGAGGGGTGGTCTTCCTCATTCTCGTGTCGTTCACTGCATCAAACCGTGCATAGAAGTGGTTCAGCGCATCTGGGAGGGAGGGGTCACCGTCACAGGCAGGTGGAGATGTCCTGTAGTTGGTGAGGGCCTGGATGCCCTGCCACATGCGCCGCGTGTCACCAGTGTTCTTGAAGTGGCCATGGATTCTCTCTGCGTGAGCATGCTTTGCTGCTCTGATGGTCCGAGACAGGTTTGCCCTCGCTTTTCTTAGGGCGGCCTCGTCCCCTGACTTGAAGGCCTTGTCCCGGGTTCTCAGGAGTCTGCGCAGCTCCGCGGTCATCCATGGCTTCTGGTTGGGTCGTGATATGATGAACTTGGAGACAGTAACATCCTCAATGCACTTGCTGATGTAGCCAGTCACTGAAGCTGTGTACTCCTCCAGGTTGATGGAGTCACCGTAGGTTGCAGCCTCCCTAAACATGTCCCAGTCGGTGTGTTCGAAGCAGTCCTGAAGAGCAGAGATGGCTCCTGTGGGCCAGGTCTTTACTTGCTTCAGGGTGGGTCTCACGCGCCTGACGATGGGTCTGTACGCTGGGATCAGCAGCACAGAGATGTGGTCTGAGTGTCCGAGGTGGGGGCGGGGCTTCGCTCTGTACGCGCCGGGAATGTTTGTGTAAACACAGTCCAGCGTGTTTTCCCCCCTTGTTACAAACTTCACATGTTGATGGAATTTGGGGAGAACTGACTTGAGATTTGCATGGTTGAAATCTCCGGCAACAATAAACAATCCATCTGGGTGATAGTTTTGGAGTCCGCTGATAATTCCATAAAGTTCAGCCAGTGTGTTGTTAGCATTAGCGCTGTTAGCGCTAGCGCTGGGTGGGATGTAGACCGCCGTAATAAACACTGTAGAGAACTCTCATGGCAAATAAAACGGTCTGCACCTGACTGTTATCACCTCCAGCAGTGTTGTGCAGTGTACTGAGACCAGCACAGGGTTTGTACACCATTCTGTGTATACGTAAACACACAGCCCCCCTCCGCGAGTCTTTCTGGACAGAGCGGAGTTTCTGTCCGCGCTAAACGCAGAGAGTCCAGCGAGTTGGATGGCGGTGTCCGGAACGCTGTCGCTGAGCCATGTCTCCGTAAAAACCAAAACACAGCAGTCTCTATACTCACGCTGGGTGTTCAGCTGGAGTTGTATACAGTCCAGTTTATTATCCAGGGAGCGGACATTGGCGAGGAGGACGGACGGGATAGCCGGTCGGCTAGCGTTAGCCTTGAGCTGAGCCCGGACCCCAGCACGCTTGCCACTTGATGATCTTCATTATCAGACCCCCTGTATATGTGTAAGTTGTTTTCTATTTTAAGGCATTAATATAAAAAACATGTTTGATCAGCTCCCGCCAAGTTTCTCATCAATGTTCTAATGTTACTGTTCTACTTTAGAGGATGAAGAAAGTGAAACTTGCTCCACCATCTAATGTCTGATCTGTTATGTTGTTCAGAAACTTCAGTTTAAGAGGAGAAACTGATCTAAGAGTGAAGACACTTTACTGCCAGAATGAATATTTGATGTGGAAACTAAAGGGTTCTGATGAAAATTAACCATCTTAACTAAAAAAATCATCTTTATCAAGAGTTTACACTTATATCAACCTTTAAGCGTAATTATGAAAAATAAATGTACATGATAAACACAAACACATAAATATGAAAATAATTCTGCATACTTTCATGAATAATTAATATATTATTTTGGATTTTGTGCATGTGTGTGTGTGTGATCACTGATGAAAGGAATAGAGAATCACTAACTAACACTGTGCAGCTTCAGATGAAGGACATCAGTGACTTTATAAAATCATTGAGAGAAACAGATGGACGACAGTATATAAACTGTGAATAGTGCAGTCTGTTCAGTGGGGATTATAAAATGGAAATGTTTGGAGACTGAAATGTCATATTAATCCACCACAGTAATTATGATTATTATGATTTTGATATTATGATATTATAATTATGATTAATTCAAGATGGCGCCACGTGAGAGGCAGCCAGTTACAGGAGCTCTGACAACTTTCTGTTCTTTTTACTTATTTAATCTATTTTCTTTACTTTATTTATTACTTCTTTCAATTCCTAATCTAACCTGTCACAAGTACAGCAGTCTGAGGAGACTTGTAAACTTTTTTTTCTGTTTTTTAATCGTATTTGGATTGTTTTACCCTGCACGCGGTGAGACACCAGGCAATGGGTTCATTGTTTACACCCGGGACCAGCTGCTGGCGCTTAGCAACCAGCCGCTACAGCCCAGCGAGACAGCAGAGATCCCCAGAGAAGTACAGCGGAGGAGACGGGGCTGCAGAGCTGGAGTGAAACACTGGGAGAGGAAGAGACGGTACAAACCATCGGTACCCTCGGTCATCATGGGGAATTTCAGATCTCTCCCTAACAAGATCGATGAGCTAACGGTGCTCACCAGGCTCCAGAGAGAGTACAGGGAGGTCAGCTTGATGTGCTTCACGGAGTCCTGGCTGACACACCTCACTCCAGACTCTCTTGCTGCCGTACCAGGATTCCACCTGGTGAGAGCGGACCGGAGCGCGAAGGAGACCGGTAAGAGGAAAGGTGGGGGGATTGTGTTGTATGTGAACGAGAGATGGTGTAACCAGGGGCACATCTCCGTTAAAGAGCAGTGCTGCACACGGGACGTGGAGCTGCTAGTGGTCAGCATCCGACCGTACTATCTGCCGCGCGAGTTCTCGCAAGTCATCGCGATAACTGTTTACATCCCACCGACGGCAGACGCAGCAGCAGCTTGTGAAACAATACACACAGTTGTGTCTCAATTGCAGAAAGCACATCCCCAAGCCTTCCTCCTGATTTCTGGTGATTTTAATCATGTCTCCTTGTCCTCCACTCTGCCTACTCTCACCCAGTATGTGGACTGCTGCACCCGAGAAAACAGGACATTGGACTTACTGTATGCAAACGCTAAGGATGCATACAGAGCATTACCCCTCCCTCCACTGGGACACTCAGACCATAACCTGGTCCATCTGGTTCCCTCATACATACCTCTAGTATGCAATCAACCCCCCACTACGAGGTATGTGAGAGGATGGTCTGATGAGTCTAGCATGGCACTCAGGGACTGTTTTGAAACCACAGACTGGGAGGCGCTGTGCAGCCCACATGGAGAGGACATCGACAGCTTAACAGTCTGCATAACTGACTACATCACCTTCTGTGTGGAGAACACTGTACCGACCAGGAGAGTACGTGTTACTCCAATAATAAACCATGGCTGACCCCTGACCTGAGAGCTCTGCTGAAGCAGAAATCAAGAGCCTTCAGATCAGGAGATAAGGAGGCAATGAGAACAGCTCAGAAGGAGCTAAAAAGAGAGATAAGGAGGGGGAAGGACAGATACAGAGAGAGGCTGGAGGAGCAGCTCAAACTAAACAACATCAGAGGTGTGTGGAGAGGACTGAACACCATTACTGGTAGGAGCACAGTGAGTAGGGGAGGCCCAGAGTCTGGAGATAAGGACTGGGCTAATAGTCTAAATCTGTTCTTCAACAGGTTTGACTCAGGAATCTGCCCCTCACCCAACCATCAAAGCTCATTACATGCCAGTGCCCCCCTTCACACCTCCTTGCAAACTCCAACGGCACCTCCCCTTCACACCTCTCTGCAACCCCCACCAGGGATATCAGCTGCGTATGCCCTTTTATCTTCTCCTTCTCCCCCCCCCCCTTTTCCCCTGAGGAATCTACTGCCCTCTCCTGCTACCCCACTCAACAGGAGGCACCCACTCTCTCACCACACGATAGCCTCTCCATCACAGCTGACCAGGTGCGGTGTCAGCTGAGGAAGTTGAAGCACAGGAAAGCCACAGGTCCGGATGGCATCAGCTCCAGCCTGTTGAGGGACTGTGCAGATCAACTCTGTGAGGTTATCACCTACATCTTTAACCTCAGCCTCAGCCTGGAGCGTGTCCCCATTCTGTGGAAGACTTCATGCCTCATTCCAGTCCCCAAGACATCGCACCCCAAGGAGCCAAACCACTTCAGACCTGTTGCCCTCACTTCTAACCTGATGAAGGCTATGAAGAGGATCATCCTCCATCAACTTCGTCCACTGGTCAGGAGGGACCTGGACCCGCTGCAGTTTGCATACCAGCCGCACATTGGGGTGGATGACGCTGTCATCTACCTGCTGCATTGGGCCCTTACTCACCTGGAGAGTGCCAAGAGCACTGTAAGAGTGATGTTCTTTGACTTTTCCAGTGCTTTCAACACGATCCGGCCTTCAGTTCTGAGGGGGAAGCTAGAGGGAATAGGTGTGGACCATCACATGTCTGAGTGGATTATTGACTACCTCACCAATAGACCCCAGTATGTGAGACTCCAGGACTGTGTGTCTGAGGTGGTGGTCTGCAGCACTGGAGCCCCACAAGGAACAGTCCTCGCCTCCTTCCTCTTCACATTGTACACAGCGGACTTCAAATTCAACACGGACACCTGTCACCTGCAGAAGTTCTCAGACGACACCGCTATTGTTGGTCGTGTGTCGGAGGGGAATGAGCAGGAATACAGGGGGGTCATCAGTGACTTCGTAAGATGGTGCAATGAAAACCATCTGCGCATCAATGCCAGCAAGATGAAGGAGCTGGTGATTGACTTTCGCAGGAAGTCACCCCCCATTACACCGGTGGACATCCAGGGTTTGTGCATTGAAACGGTGGAGGAGTACAAATACCTGGGTGTCCACATCAACAATAAACTGGACTGGTCCACCAACACAAATGCTCTGTACAAAAAGGGCCTTAATGTAAGAGTTACACTTTATATCAACCCTTGCTTACTAGAAAATAAATGTACATGATAAACACAAACACATAAATATGAAAATAATTCTGCATACTTTCATGAATAATTAATATATTATTTTGGATTTTGTGCATGTGTGTGTGTGTGATCACTGATGAAAGGAATAGAGAATCACTAACTAACACTGTGGCAGAAGCTTTGGACAATAGATATCAGTGACTTTATAAAATAATAGAGAAACAGAGGACTATGTATGCAAACTGTAGAATATGCAGTCTGTCTATGGGGATTATGCAAATGGAAATGTTTGGAGACTGAAAATGTCATATTGCTAATCCACCACAGTAACTATGATTATATGATTTTGATATTATGATGTTATAATTATGATTAATTCAAGATGGCGCCACGTGAGAGGCAGCCAGTTACAGGAGCTCTGACAACTTTCTGTTCTTTTTACTTATTTAATCTATTTTCTTACTTTATTTATTACTTCAATTCAATCTAACCTGTCACATACAGCAAGTCTGAGGAGACTGAAACTTTTTTTCTGTTTTAATCGATTGATTGTTTTACTCGCACGTGAGACACAGCAATGGGTCTATTGTTACACTCCGGGGACCAGTTGCTGCTTAGCAACTAGTCAGCCGCCACAGCCCAGCGAGACAGCAGAGATCCCCAGAGAAGTACAGCGGAGGAGACGGCTGTAGGAGCTGGAGGAAACACTGGGAGAGGCACTGGCACAACCATCGGTACCCTCGGTCATCATGGGGAATTTTAAGACTCTCCTTCACCAGATCGATGAGTTAACGGAAACACAGGCTCCAGAGAGAGCAGGAGGTCAGCTTGATGTGCTCTTCACGTGGAGTCCCATACACACCTCACCCAGAGACTCTCTGCTGCCACCAGATCTCCACCGGGTGAGCGGACGAGCAGCTGGCGAGACCTGGTAAGAGGAAAGGTGGGGATTGTGTTGTATGTGAACGAGATGGTAAACTGAAAGGTCTCTCGCAAAGAGCAGGCAAACACGGGACGTGAGCTGCGAAGGTCATCAGCATCCGACCGACTATTTGCCGCGCGAGACTTTTGTGTTATCGCGATAACTGCTTACATCCCACCGACGGGAGACGCAGCAGCAGCTTGTAAACAATACACACAGCGCTCAACAGAAAGCATCCCCGCTTCTCTCCTCCCTGATTTCCTGGGTGATTTAACTGCGTCTCTTGTCCTCCACTTCTGCCTACTCACCCAGTATGTGGACCGGTTGCACCCGAGAAAACAGGACATTGACTCTTCACTGTATGCAAACGCTAAGGATGCATACAGAGCATTACCTCCTCCAGCACTGGGACATCAGACTATAACTCCGTCCATCTGGTTCCCCATACATACCTCTAGTATGCAATCAACCCCACTACGAGGCAGGTATGGAGAGTAGATGTCTGATATGAGCCCAGCATGGCACTTCAGGGACTGTTTGAAACCACACCAGAGGCGCCAGTAAGCCCATATGTAGATGGTAGGACATCACAGCTAGCTGAGTCTTGCTAACTGACTACATATCACTCTTTCTCGTGTGAGAACACTGTACCTACCCAGGAGAGCAATGTATCGCAATAATAAACCATGGCTGGACCTCTGACCTGAGAGCTCTGCTAGCAGAAATCAAGAGCCTCTGGATCAGGAGATAAGAGGTACGAGAACAGCTCAGAAGGAGCAAAAGAGAGATATGAGGGGAAGGATGTATACAGAGAGAGCTGAGGAGCAGTTCAAACTAAACAAACATCAGAGGTGTGTGTGAGAGGACTGAAACACCTCATTACCAGAGCACAGGAGGGAAACAGAGTCTGGAGATATGCTGTTGACTGGGCTAATAGTCTAAATTCACCCTTCAACAGGTTTGACTCAGGAATCTGCCCCTCACTCCAACCATCAAAGCTCATTGTTACAGTGCCCCTTCACACCTCCTGGGTACCTAACGGCACCTCCCCTTCACACCTCTGCAACCTCACTCAGGGGATATCAGCTACAACATGCCCTTTTATCTTCTCCTTCTCCCCCCCCCCCTTTTCCCCTGAGGAATCTACTGCCCTCTCCTGCTACCCCACTCAACAGGAGGCACCCACTCTCTCACCACACGATAGCCTCTCCATCACAGCTGACCAGGTGCGGTGTCAGCTGAGGAAGTTGAAGCACAGGGAAAGCACAGGTCCGGGGATGGCACCAGCTCCAGCCTGTTGAGGACTGTGTGCAGATCAACTCCCCCAGAGGTTATCACCTACATCTTAACCTCAGCCTCAGCTTGAGCGTGTCCCCATTCTGTGGAAGAAGACTTCATGCCTCATTCCCAGTCCCCAAGATCGTCGTGAGACCATGGAGCCAAACCACTTCTTCAGACCTGTTGCCCTCAATTTCAACCTGATGAAGGCTATGAAGAGGATCATCCATCAACTTCGCTCCACTGGTCAGGAGGACCTGGACCTCGCTGCAGTTGCATACTGGTAGTCAAAGACAGGTCAGGTGGATGACGCTGTCATCTACCTGCTGCATTGGGCCCTTACTCACCTGGAGAGTGCCAAGAGCACTGTAAGAGTGATGTTCTTTGACTTTTCCAGTGCTTTCAACACGATCCGGCCTTCAGTTCTGAGGGGGAAGCTAGAGGGAATAGGTGACCATGCCCTGAGTGGATTATTGACTACCTCACCACAGGACCTGGGCATGAGACTCCAGGTGTGGGTCTGAGGTGGTGGTCTGCAGCACTGGAGCCCCACAAGTAATAGTCCTTCCTTCCCTTCACATTGCACACAGCGACTTCAAATTCAACACGGACACCTGTCACTCGTGAGAAGTTCTCAGACGAATAACGCTATTGTTGGTCGTGGTGTCGGAGGGGAAATGAGCAGGAATACAGGGGGTCAATGCGACTTGTAAGATGGTAATGAAAACCATCTGCGCATCAATGCCAAAGAAGATGAAGGAGCTGCGATTGACTTTCGAGAGTCACCCCATTACACCGGGTGGACATCCAGGTTTGTGCATTGAAACGTGGAGGAGCATAAATACCTGGGTGTCCACATCAACACAAACTATTGGACTGGGTCCACCAACACAAAATGCTCTGTACAAAGCGCCTGAGTCGCTCACACCTTTAAAGCTGCTGAGGTCCTTTGGAGAAATTGACCATGAGGACATTCCTACGACACTGTGGTAGCGGCTGTTTTTTACGCCAGTCTGCTGGTGGAAAAGAGTCGCAGTGAGGAATAGAGGAAACTAAACAAACTGGTCAAGAAGGCCAGCTTCCACGGACTGCCCGGGCTCAAGTCCATCGAGTGTAGAGAGGAGATGCTACAACCAACATCCATCATGCGGACAACACCTCCAATTTCTGGCTGACCAGACTGTAATGAGCACTGGAGCAGCCTGCTCAGCAGCAGACTCTTTACACCCGCAGTGTAAGAAAAGAATGTGCCATCAGCAGGTCATTCTACCTGTTGCAATAAGACAAGTATTTATTGCTTGTTTATTATTATTATATATTATATTATATATATTATTATTGTTGTATATTATTATTATTACTGTATTGTATATTATATTATTATTATTTATTATTTTTTATTATTATTATTATTACTACTACTACTTTTTATTGTTATTAAATTTATTATTTATTATTACATTTATATTCATATTTTAGCTATATTTATATTTTGCTATTTGTCATTTATATGTATAATTTATTCAAAACTTTTGAATTATTATCATTGTGTATATTACTTTGTAGATATGTATATGTATATATATATATATATATATATATATATATAGATATATATAGATGATAATTTATTATTATTATTTATTTATAGCTCCTACTTCTTTCTCCTGTACTTGTTCCTGTTCCTCTTCTATATCTTTATATATTTTTTCTTTTCTGTCTGTACACCTGTGTTTTTTTATAAGAGCCCTGTAACGCCCAAAATTTCCCATTCGTGGGATAATAAAAGATCACTCTACTCTACTATGATCCTAAGGATAATATGATGCTACTGTTTAAACACCCAAACAACAGAAGTGTTTCACAGGAAGTCTCTGCTTGGATCTTAATAAAGAAAGGACACAAACATCATGTTCAGCTGAACCATCAACTGATAGAACTAGAAACTACTTCAGTGTTTTCTTCATCAGTGAGTGATGAGCATGAATCTCTACACTCCTCCTTCCTCACACTCATCAATTTTATAACCAGTGATTCACTAATAATACACCATACTGTCAATGCAGGAGGAAGCTGAACTCACCAACAGTGCAGAATTAGGCTCCAAACAGCGAGCTTAACCCAAACCTTGTGCAATAGTTTCAGCTTACATCACTGCTCAGCCTAAATAATCATTAAAACAGATGAGACCTCAGTTTACAGTGTGCTGAGTAGATTTTCACAGGACATACCTCAGACTGAGAGTAAATATATTTATAGTAGAAATACAAGTGTAGAACTAAACAAAGCTTAACTTGGTTCTTCTACTGCACTGTGGATGGATCACTCAAGTGTTTTACCTTTCACAGTGAGTCTGATGTAGGTGCGTTCACCCCCTTCAACTTCACACCTGTACACTGCTCCATCCTCTTCAGTCAGGAGGATAAGGAGTAGAGAGAGATTTCTGGAGAGGAGTGGTGTTAAACAGCTGAACTCTGTTTCTGTACTGATCACTATTAATGGAGATCTCACCCCATGTCTCTCCATTTATATTGTATTTCTTCCAGGTGAGTTTCAGGTGTGGAGGTAGATCAGAGTAGGAACAGGCAGCAGTACTGACTCTCCTGTGTATCCAAAGATATATTTTTGTCCTCCAGACTCTCTGGAAAGGAGCAGCCTGCAGAAACACACCAGTTAACATGACCTTCACTATCAGACCCTGTATATGTGGAAATGCTTTACAGTTCAGCTTGATGTTTTACCTCTAATAGTGAGTCTGATGTAGGTGCGTTCACCCCCTTCAACTTCACAGCTGTACTCTCCTCCATCCTCTTCAGTCAGGAGTGATAATGAGTAGAGAGAGATGGATTTCCTGGAGAGTGAGTGTTGAATAGTTGAACCACTCTGTACGATCACTCTCTTCTGGATATCAAACTCTCTCACCTGTTTGTGTTGTATCCAGGTGAGTTTCTCAGGTGTGGAGTGCAAAGATTTGAGAGTGGCGAATGTGCAGCAGTACTGACTCCTCCTGTGTATCCAGTGATATATTTTGTGCTCCAGAGTCTTCCAGTGAGCAGGCTCACAGAAACACATCAAAGTTAATGACCTCACTATCAGACCCTGCATATGTGGAAGTGCTTTACAGTTCAGCTTGATGTTCTCACATCATTTATCAACACCAAATGTGTATCACATGATCAACCAGAAACAGGATTTTCTTTAAACTCATTGATATAAAAGACATGTTTGATCAGCTCCAGCCAAGTTTCTCATCAATGTTCTAATATTACTTTTCTACTTTAGAGATTGTTGAAAGTGAAACGTGCTCCACCATCCAATATCTGATCTGTGATGTTGTTCAGAAACTCTGGCTTAAGAGAGAAATCAGAAACTGGAAGAGTGAAGACACTTTACTGCCAGAATGAATATTTGAGGTGGAAACTGAAAGGTTCTGATGAAAATTAATCAGCTTAACTGATAAAATCATCTTTATCCAGAGTTTACACTTATAATAAAAACATTTAAGATACTAGAGCTAAAAAAATTATAACATGAAAAATACATAAATATGAAAATAATTTCTGCATACTTTATGAATTAAAAATACATTTTTTGATTTTGCTTGTGTGTGTGTGTGTGTGTGTGTGTGTGTGTGTGTGTGAAACTGATTACTGATGAATCACTTACTGTCACAGTTGTGCTTCAAGTTTGGTGCAGTAGAGGGCGCTCTGTTCTGACTGAGTACACCTGAGCTCATGTAGGCTTAAAAAGCAGCCCCAATGAGTCAGAACAGAGTGTGGTTCATTCACAAGGTGAAGCCTTCAGTTAATGGTGGTTTTTAGATCCTGTTTCGGTCACGACTGCAGTTCCTTGTTTCGTGTTTTGGTGAACTGCAGTCCGTTTCTGGCTCTCATGCATATGGATACAAAGTTATGTTCTGGACTACTGGCTCTGCGTTGACGTCCTGCCTGCACCCCGCCACCATTACACTTTACACTGTGCAGCTCTCAGGAAGAATAGCATATCAGCACTTTATAAAATCACAGAGAAACAGATGGACGACAGTGTATAAATTGTGAATAGAGCAGTCTGTTCAGTGGGGATTATAAAATTGAAATGTTTGGAGATGTAGGTCAATCAAGTGTTTTACCTTTAATAGTGAGTCTGATGGTGTGCTCACCCTTCAACTTCACACTCTACTCCTCCATCCCTTCTTCAGTCAGAGTGATATGAGTAGAGAGATTTGGAGAGTGAGTGTTAAACAGCTGAACCTGTTTCTGTACTGATCAATTTCTGGATATCAAACCCCAACTCATTCCATTTATATTGGTAGCTTCTTCCAGGTATTCTCAGGTGTGGAGTGTAGATCAGAGCAGGAACAGGGCAGCAGTACTGACTCTCCTGAGTATCCAGTGACCTCTTTTGTCCTCCCAGAGTCTTCCAGTGAGCAGCCTGCAGAAACACACCAGTTGATGATCTTCACCATCAGACTTCTGTATATGTGGAAGTGCTTTACAGTTTAGCTTGATGTTCTCACATCATTTTATCATCACATATGTATCACATGATCAACCAGAATCAGGATTTTCTTTTTAAACTCATTGATATAAAAGACATGTTTGATCAGCTCCAGCCAAGTTTCTCATCAATGTTCTAATGTTACTGTCTACTTTAGAGGATGTAGGTAGTGAAACTTGCTCCACCATCTAATGTCTGATCTATTCTGTTGATCAGAAACTTCGTTTAAGTGAGGAGAAACTGACCCAAGAGTGAAGACACTTACCAAGCCAGCTATTTGAGGTGGAAACTGAAAGGTTCTGATAAAAATTAATCAGCTTAACTAAAAAAATAATCTTTATCCAGAGTTTACACTTATAAACCTTTAAGCGTAATTATACAAAAATAATTTACATGAAAAGCACATAAATCTGAAAATAATTCTGCATACTTTCATGAATAATAAGTATATTATTTTACATTCTTTCTCTCTTCTGTGTGTGTGTGTGTGTGTGTGTGTGTGTGCATATATAACTGTGTATAACTGATAAACTAGATGATGAACAAATTTTTGTGCAGCTAGTGATGAACAATCAATAACTTTACATCTGCACATTGACCTTCATTTTAGATTCTAATAAAGTGCTTGAGGTTTAAAATTAAACTCCACTTTATATTCCAGATCTAATTTACACTGTTGCAGTTCAGCTTCACTCCTGCAGGACAGTAATAGGCCAGGCTTAATAGTGAATCTCAAGTTAACTGATGAGTGAGAATGAGAGGTAAATTCATACTCATGACTCACTGAAATGTGTTTCCAGTTCTGAAACCTAGTCCCAGTTCTACTCTCAACTCTCAACTCTCAAGAAACACTTCTGAGTGTTGGAATGGTGCGCAAATGGTTTAAATACCATTTAGATAAAAGTTGACAGAAAATTCTATTGTACAGTGTCATCAAATTGTCAGAGCAATATATTTAAAGTGAACACAAGTGTAGAGAACTAATGTGTTCTTGGATCTGTTCTTCACTGCACTGTGATGTGGATCAATCAAGTGTTTTACTCTTAACAGTGAGTCTGATGTAGGTGTGTTCACCCTTCAATCCACACATTACGTACACTCTCCATCATCTTCAGTCAGGAGTGATATGAGTAGAGTGTATTTCCTGGGAGAGTGAGGTTAAACAGCTGAACTTCAGCTTATACTGATCACTTTCTTGATATCAAACCCCATGTCACTCCATTTATATTGGTTCCTTTCTTCCAGGTAGGCTTTCTCAGTGTGGAGTGTGATCAGAGCAGGAACAGGGCAGCAGTACTGACTTCCTGTGTATCCAATGATATATTTTGTCCCTCCCAGAAGCCCAGTGAGCATGCCTGCAGAACAACAGTTAACACCTTCACTGTCAGACATTTCAGCAAAGTTCATGGAATATAGATGATGTTCATGAGCACAGACTCTCAATTAGCTTTAACTGCTGCTGTCATATATTAGAGTGTCTATTGTAGGAAACAGAGCATCATATTGTATTTGCGGAACTCAATGGCAGCTACCATGTCACAGCTGGAAAAGTGTAGGACTGGTTTCCTTCCTTCAATATGATGAAATACAGAAGATGTTCTAGTGCGTCTGCTAAATGCCATAAATGTAAATGCAATGTTCATAAGGACTGACATACAATGAGCAGACTCACCTTCAGCCACAAGGAGCACCAGCAGCAGATAAAACCACACCTTCATTCTTAGATCCCAAACACCCTTAATTACATACAGCAACAGCACTACACACACAGCACTAAACTAAAGCTGCTATTGACCTTCCCAAGAAAGGAAGCCACTTCACCATCACTAAACTCCCCACTCTCAACGAGCCTTGGGTGTTCGGAGTTGGGCACAACCAGCAACAGTAGGGAACAGAATATAAATCACCAGCCACATGGAGCACCAGCAGCAGATAAAACCACACCTTCATTCTTACTGAGATCAACACCTTCAACTATATACAGCAACAGCACTACTGCACACACACTTTACACACACAATGACTGCAGTCTACTGACACAACTCAGCACTAAACTAAAGCTCAAAGTCCAGACCGTACATCAAAAACAACTTACTACACTCTCTCCACAAACACAGGCAGAGAGAAGCACCTTCGAAGGAGCTCATATCTTCTCTCTCTCTTTCTTCTCTCTCTCTCTCTCTAACTGTCTCTCTCTGTCTTCTCTCTCACTGGCCTCTCTTTGTTATTCTCTCTTCTCTCTGTCTGTCTCTCCGTCTCCCTCTCTCTTTGTGTTTCTTTCTCTCATTTCTTGTCACTCACACACCAAATATAGTGATACAGTAATGGCATCCTGTTGCTCAATAACATAATCCTCCATCTTCTTTTTCATTGCGCCATGTTCTACAACAAGAGTCACATTCTTTATCTCTCTCTCTACACATCTAAACTCACTCCCACTGCTCATTTTATTAGAGAGCATCTTGCTGGATCAAAGTTCCAGACTGAGAGCTATCTGAATACAGTCTGTTACACATCTTCTGGCCCTTCATCAGTTCTATATTTCTGACCAAAACTCACACTTGACTGGATTCATTTATAGACCTCCAGGAACACATGCTGCCTTTATTAATATATTTGGCAATCTGCACTCTGAGTTGGTTATTAGGTTTATTAGATTTGTGATGTTAGGCGACTTTAACATACATATTGATACAGAGACGGATGGAGAAAGCCAGCCTCCTATCGCTCCGACTCGAAAGGCCACACAGGTACCCAGCATGCATCAGGGACCTACTCATGCAAAGACACAACCAGACCCAATTATCTCGTATGGATCTGGAGATTGGTGCGAGGCTGGCTTACCTGTCCAGGGTGTGTCCTGCCCTTCTCATTTCTCTGTGAGCTGGGATGGACTCAGCACTTCACGACCCACTGGGACAAGCGCCTAAAATGACTGGACTGACTGGACTTGACATAGATACCACTGGTCCAATTCTCAAATAAACTTTGTTCCAAATCCATCTTTAATCATCAGAGATTTCTATGTCTCCACTGGCACTCTTTCAGTGAAAGGACTAGCACAACACGACATCTAAACGAAGCAAATGTATCCAGTTTATGGAGGTCAGAATAGAAAGCTGTTTAAGCCACCGGTAACAAAACTGTTAACATTATCACCGACATAACATACAGTAGTTACAGATCTCGATCAGGTCATCCCAATTAAGACAAAGAAGGTTAGAACTATTAGGCACTCTCCTCTTCCCCGTGGGTTCAATGATCACACACACGGCTGCTGCCGGAGGCCAGTTAGAACGCAGATGAAGACAACAGGCCCCAAGCTCTCAGGTTCTATGGTCTGCAACTAAAACAATATAAGAAAGCTCAGCATAGTGCTCTGACTGAGTACTATTCAAACTTTATTGAAAACAACATGCAGAACCCCAGCTATTTATTTCAGACACTCGCTCAGCTAACAGACAATACAATAGTAATTATTATATGTCCCATTTTGCTCTAAGATTTTAGAAAAATTAGTTGCGAGACAACTGCAGTCATATTCTAGACATGCATAACCTCCAGGATAAATTTCAATCATGCCTCCAGCACGGCATATGAAACTCATAGCACCAGCAGAGCAGATAAAACTGCACCATTCTTCCTGAGATCTCAAACTCTCTTCCTAAGAAAGAGGGAAGTGACTTCAGATATACTCATCTCTCTCTCTCTCTATTTTTGCCACCACACACATGAAATATGTACCATAATGGAATAAGATCCCAGTGTCACTAACATTGTCATCCATTGCTCATGTGACCACTCACACACAGAAATTCAACCTTGCTGGAGTGCGACAATTCTGGATCAGGCCATTCATATAAAGTGTGTTAAACATCCTACTGTTCATCAGTGCTATACATTATTCAACTTCATGTTCACTCATCGAACACTAATATGTGATAAACTGACTGACAATCTGAGAGTAGATCTTAATCAGTGTATCACGCTGAGAACAGATCTCTTCTTGTAGCTCTTGGAAGACGAAGACCAGGTTGAAGCTCCAAGGTGAGATAAGTGAGGCTAAAGATGAAAGCCAGAAAGAGACCAGAAACAACGCAAACAGACCTGATGGCTTTTAATATGGACTTGAGATTGATCTAAGTGGAAAACAAAATGCGTTTCGCCATCACACACACTATGCAGAAACTGTGTCCACAGGAATGGTCATTGGATTCCAGCAGACCCACAGACTGGAGAGCTGGAACTGGTCCTGATAAAATTGAAATACAGGCTCGCTATTTTCCTGCACTCAGACTGAGAGAGAGCAGCCTTGAGATCGCACTCTCTTTCCCCAAATGAGGAAGAGTGGACGTGCTATATACAAGATCTGAGGAACATCAGCCCCAGGAAGACTCTTTGAGCCAAAGGGTGTCTTTTATACACTCTTACTGAACTCAACGCATATTTATGCTTCTTCTTTCAACTTGTGTATTTGGTTGATAGAACTGAGAAAGGCCATTAGCGCCATTATTTCTGTTACTGCAAGAGTTTTTCTTAAACAAAGATTGAAGTCCAAACAATATTATGTGAAACATCAATATTTCAAGTTCAGTTTTCAGGTTTGCAGAAAATCTGTTACTTCAATAAAAGAAAATATGATCCAGAAAAACTGGACAGCTGAACTGATCCTGATGAACTGAAATCTGGTTTTACTGGGAAAAAAACCCCAAAACTTTATACAGCAACTTATAATCGTGTTTGAGCAAAACACCCAAATTCTGGAACAAATAAAAGACTTGAACACCATATAAAGTTAATATATGTTATTATTCAGTTCATGTAAAGTCTACATCTAAGCAAATGAATAGTATATATATAAAGATTCTCTGATTTACACCAAACCCACTTTGCAATATTTGCATCCATGTTTGAACACTTTATACATCAGAGGCACGCATGGTAGTCAAAGTCAGTACTGAACTTCAGACTAAGTAATGATGTACATTTAGGCTGGCTTAAAGACACAACACCACTTTATTAAACACAACATTTTATTAGAACTATATACAGAAACACAAACACAATAATGGAAACACAAATACTCAAACAATGATCATCACAGATACTAATACAGTTCAGTTCATTGTAAATAATTATAATTATCTAGCGTGAAGGAGGAGGAGTCTGTGTTGCAGGTCCTAAATGAGAAAACACACATAATGTACTCACACACACTCACTCACACACAAACACACACACACATTGAAATAAATAAACTAAACACATTTATTAGAACACTATATACATAAAAAAGGATAATAATAATAAAACACACTTGCAATAATTATAGTAGTTTATTAATACCTAATAATACTGTTAAAAGAATTTAAATAAATTATAATTATAATTAAAGTGAAGGGAGGAGGACCTCATGTGCTGTGATACACGCTGTTCAGACATCAGTTTCAAATGAGAAAACACAAGAAGGTACACACAAGTACACACACACACACACACACACACACATACACACACACACACAGCAAAGCAAGTAAACATATGTGAGTTAATTTCTATGCTAATAGGTCTTCTGTCAGCCTTATACAAATGACTGTTTGAAAACAATGTAGTTTGTGCTGAACTGTCACGAATCCATCACACACACATTCCTGAGACACCACACTACATACACACTTTTTGACATTACCAAGTTGTACTCTGCTTTCTTGTTCAGAATATCAATAACCTGAACTGCAGCTGCTGCTTCTCCTGCTTCTTAAGTTGTAAAACAAAACACACACAGTGATGTGATAAAAATGTGTTTTAATAAATAAAGCAAATGTTCAAGGAAGTTCTTCTCAGGTCACTGTGAACCTCTGACACTGAGTCAAAATAGACGACATTCTGTGTTGAGGACTCCCAGTGTCCCACAATTTGTGGACTGGGAGGTGGTGACTGGGAGGTGGGTGGACTGGGAGCTTTGAAATAGTGTTATCGTTACAAACTTTAAAGGGAAATGTATGTTTTTATAATCTGACATTTTCCCTTTAACTTAATGTAAGAGTGCAATGTAAACAGTAAAGTTACTTACACTTTACACCAAATCACAAATCTGGAACAAAGATAAAGCAGTCATCAAAACCATCTGCAGGAGTTCAGACTTTACAGATCAGCCAGTTGAGCTTTCACTTGTCTCCAGAAACAGACACCTAAATAGTAGCAGGTTCAAACCTTCTGTTATAGATAATAACAACAAATAAATAACAATAACAAATAATAATAATCACACAAGGTCTATCTCAATACACAAACATTCTGTTCAGTGCTGAGTGGTGCAGGACTGCTCACACACACACACACGCGTCACAGCCGTGTACCTGGCATTGTAGTGCGTACCTCACAATTCTGCGGGACCCGCACAGACACGCTGTCTAGATGTTTTTTGAAGGCCTCAAGCTTGATGCACTGAACATAAAAAACAGAAAGGAGCACAAAACAACAAATGGGTAATAATAGTAATAATATTAATAATACACAACAGTGCATACAATTATTAGTAAAAGTAATAATAGTAATAAGAGAGTAAAATAATAATAACTCTTTCTCTGTACTTAACCCAAACTGTTCACCTGTGCTGTTTGTCTGAGACCTGTGGGGACAGGAGAGTGTTCTTATTCAGTATGAAGGATTCAGATCTGTGCAGTGTTGCTGCACAACCACTGTACCAGATAAATGTGATACTAGTTCAGAATAACTTACGAACCCATGCATACTCAAACATCAGCAGCAGTGGCAGCCATTAAGCGCCCGGGACGTGCACCTTGCTCAAGGGCCTCCGGAACCCCACCTCCTGATCATGTGGCCTAGTCTCTAACCACTCAGGCCACCGCGGCTCTGTAGTATGAAGGTTGGATTCAGATCTAAAAGGTGGGCTGCCATTGCACCACTGGGTACCAGACAACCAGAGTTCTGTCTCAGAATAAAAGAGTGTCTCTCTCCAGACTCCTCCCAGAACTCAGGGCTCAGGTAGAGCTGCCCAGGCGAGAGGAGGAACATCACTGGAAGACAAGCAACATGTGTATTCCTTTATTTGAATGTGTACACACTTCCTAGGGGATTATGACATTTAACAAAACAACAACAACAAATTCCATCAGATCCATATTATTAGAGACTTATAAACCTTCTTTTCTGTCTCTTTTACAGGCGCAGCTTTTTAAACATGGAATGTAAATAAAAGTGATGGAGTTTTTAAATCATTTATATTGTGTTTAAGGAAGATGATCAACAACTTTACTCACTCAGTGACTCTCCTCGAACCTCCACATCCCCGGCGTGAAACAACTGAGGAGAGAAAAGCAGTAAGCTCCATGTTCAGCAGAAACCACGACCTAAAGATCTCCACACAGTGCTGGATGAACTTCAGTATTAAAGTCGGTTAGTGTGAAAACTCACTGGTTTAAACCCTCCGCTGCAGGACATTTCAGCTGGAACTGGAAAAGGTGTAAAATCAACAGATATGAAGAGTATCTGGCTCTGTTCTCAGTAATGCCAGAGATTAACGGGGTTTGTGTTTGAACCTTCCACAACGTTCGTCATTCAGCCGTGATGCCAAGTCGCTGTTGCTACAGCAGGCACCATAAAGCAGAGAAAACGCCTGCTTCAGGATCAGCAGCCATTTAGTCAAAACACAAACACTCATCATAAAGCTGCAGGTGTTCTTAAATGGCATCGAGCAGCTTGAGGTTAATGTGTTTAATTAAATAAATAATTTTATAAATAATATTTAATTCAATAACAATAATATCCATCAATTACAAAAAGATTAATAAAATCACCATGTTACAAAAACAAATATTAATATAGCATTTTAATATGTTCATCAACAACAACAATAATAATAATAATAAAACTGACTACTAGACACAAACTGCCGCACTAATTTACTCACTTAACTCAGTTTCCCAATCCACCAAGTTGGTTTCTCTTTTTCTTTCTAATTATCATGATTCTCCCATTTCACAATGCCATTCATCTTAATAGTGGAGTGTGTGTGTGTGTGTGTGTGTGTGTAAAAAGGGTGTATTTGAAGGTGTATCTGCCCCCAGATGGACAGGTGATGGACTTTGTTTCCATAAAAGCTGGACACAGATCAGAACCAATCTAAAACAAGGACAAGTGATAAAACGAGTGAGTGAGCTTCATCCTATACATCCAGGATTAAAAGAACTCAGTATTTTTTAGAAGGACAGTTTTGAGAGAGGAAGGTTTTCCAACAACAGAGAGCCTGTGAACAAACCTCTACACCTCAATGGGAATCACCAGCTCAGTCTTAGGAGATCTGACTGAAGAGCACTGGAGGCCAGTCAGGCCTTGATTACAGCGTGTCCCTCTGTCTCCCCCAGGCTTTGGAAAGTTTCTACAACTGGACTAGTTCATGTGGAGGATTTAAAAATAATTTTAAATGTAAATATTTGTAAAATGAAACCCTTTGCTGTCACCTCAGTTGGGGGCCTTACGTGATTATTATTATTTTTTTAAAGTCCAACTGTAGATGCTTTACAGCTTGTATCAAATAACTAAGGGAAAAGAGAAATTGTATTTAAAAAAAAACAACAACATATACTGAGCTCTGATAAGTTGCTCCTGCAGCTTGTCTATGATTTTTTTTTCATAACTCGCCACATGACTGAAGTCAGTGGGAATCCACACTGTCAGCATGAAAGGATGTATCATCCTTCATATCCACAAAGCAATCATCCACAGAAAGGGAAGAAATAAGCTATAATATAAAAATAATGTGTGATAATAAGTTCTACCCCAAACACAGCCAGAGGTTGCCAGACATTAATTCCTGGACGTGAAACAGGAGGAACTTTATCTCTGACCATAAAGCACTAATTTCACATGTACATTAGTATCAATATTTATCTTCACTAGTGTCTTAAGATGGAGAATATATTTATGAGAGTGTTTGTAAAGGGTTTTTCCCAACTATTTCTTGTTGCTCCATTGACTCTGAGCGGTTGTTAATGGTATCAATAGTAAAATTAATCAAATAAATGATTGAAACACTGCAACAAATGCAATGTTTGTTTTAAAATAGAGTGATTATATATACATTTGTAAAATGGCAGTATGTATGGGATGCATGAAGTTTTAACACTGGCAGCAGGAGAGCCTCGAGGTGCTGAAACCCTCTGACCAGCATCACTGTGCCAGCTCCATTTAACACCACTAGAGGGCGACATTCTAATCCGTGATCCATAAACCAGTTCAACACCAGCTTTATTCTCAACTCACAAACACACACTTCAGGGTTTTTCCTCACAGACAACTGGGGTTCTGTGTGATGTTCCAGACAATAATACAACTTATATATTAAAAAGATGATCAGATTTTACTACCATAAAATACCGATTTAACTAATCATTTTGGTGAGTTTGGCCAATAGGGTGCACAGTGATTTGCTGCAACAGATGCTCTTTTATTCTATTTATTTTGGGCTTTTTTGTCTTGGAATTTGTTTTTCAGAGAAACTATTCTTCACACTCAGTATGAAACTGCTGCATTGAGGCTTGCTGGAAGCTTGCCTGTCAGAGCTGTAATCAGTAACCTCACAGCTCGCTCTCTTTAACCTGTGCTGCAGGGAGATGGTATTCCATGCTCTCTGTGTTAATATAGAATGCCTCTGTTTCTGTCTGGGATGGCCTGCTCTGCTTGTTAGCTCTCCTGGACACTCCTCACACAGAGCGTGCTTTCAACCACACTGCAGCGAGATCAATTACACCACATTAATCACATAGATGCGCCGCCTAAGGAAGTCCAGTGGAATGTGCAGTTTCCTATTTTACAAAACACAATTCCAGATCACCAGTGACTCCTGCAAACATGTCCAAAACATCATATAAAGAATCCCAAGATCAGACCAAAAAAAGGTGCTGCAGTCATATATCCACAGATATATTTATAAGTTTATTTGTTTATTTTCTAAGAAATAAAAGCACTGTTCCTCCAGGACCATGGTGCGCTAATATAAGACGCATCTAACATGACTCAGAACACCACAAGACAAGTACACAGGACACAGTGCAGAGCAGACATTAGCCTGAGCAGCCACTAGACTGTACACAGAGTAGTGTACTAATGAGATCAACAGTAAAACAGTGCAGAGTCCAAATTAAAACAGTAATACAATATTAAATGTCTATGTGCAAAAACAGCAAGAGTGGAGATAAATTGGTGTATGAATGGAGCTGGGGACAGCATCAGTTACGATTCAAGAGTCTGACAATGAGGATGGAACCATTTCCATCCCTAAATACTTAAACTTTTAGTTCCTAAAGAACATCGTGATAAGAGTGTTTCAGTTCAGCATTCTCATACCATCTATAAAATGCTTCTTAAGAAGAAAATAGCACTTGGCCTATATGTCCTACACCTTGCAGAACTAGTTCTGAACTCCATGATGTACATCTAATCCAGTAATATAATATTAAAACAAAAAGAGACTTAGAGGAGTGTGTCTGTTTATTAAAAGAATATTTGTCATGTTCGACATGATGAAATTGATTCAAACAGTCGGTATTATTTGGTGATGGGGGTGGTTTAGTAATCCTGTTCTGAACTTCCTCTTTAAGTGTTTCTGAAGAGACTTTCATAGTTTCAATTCGTGCTTTCAAGTTTTTCAGAAAACCAGAAACTATCATCCATGTGTCAGACCTTCCTTTCCTCCCGCCTGTTTCACATCAAGACATAAGAACTTCAGCACACATCAGCCTCCAGTCTAGGTTGCCTGTGTTTGTTGGTATCGCCACCCAAAAATGAATGGATTCACTTTGTCATCCACTTCTCTGTCATGCACATCGATCCCATTCTTCATTCTTCATGACTTTAATAAACTGATAATGTTAATTGCGGATTATTTGAACAAATTAAAAAGCTTGCTTATTTGAATGTCTAACTCGCGCTACCTGGAGAGTATCTAGAACCATAGAATAAAATCTAACAATCAGTCCAACACAAGAACACTTGCATTATAAAGCTTGTAGTCACCACATGAGAGAAAAAGATATTTCACAAGCACTTTATGCTGCTATGGCCACCAGCAGCAGTGTGAAATTAAGAAACAGTTGAAAAATAAGCTGACCACAGCCACTCAGCCACACTGCACTGAGTGCAGATAGTTCAGCACACAGCACAAAACCTGACACTGTGGTTAAGAAATTACAGAGAAAGCATTGAGTGTCTTGAGAAAGCAAGGTATGTGTTTTTTGCGCAGGCGTAAGGCATCATACATTTATATATGCTATGACTGTCGTTCGCACTGAGATCAGTTTATGAGTAAGAAAGAACACATGCACTTCCAGAACGAATGAAACATACACACATACACACACACACACAAAGCTGAGTGTGGTCATGTGAGTTAGTTTCTTGTAAGTGTTTGGTGAATTTTCCATACTTACAGGTACTGTGTTTGAAACAACAGTTTGTGCTGAACTGTCACTTTAACCGATCACATTGGTTATCTGACACCACACACACCATACAGGTACTCTTTTACACACTCACTCATTGGTCAGAAAATCACTAATCCTGAACTGCAGCTGCTGCTTCTCCTGCACCTTCTGTCAGAAACAAACACACACAGTGATGTGATAAATAATAATAAAAAAACAATTAGTAAATAAAATAAATAAATAACACAAACAAATACATTTAATAAATAAGAAGAACCTGTTCACACAGTTCTTTAGGTCATCAGAACCTCACTGAGTCAACAGGACGCATATTCTGCAGTTGAAGGACCGTGTCCCACACTCTGAGTGACCTGGGAGGTGGGTGGACTGGGAGGTGGGTGGACTGGGAGTTTTTACTTTAAAAGTTTACAAAACTTTAAAGTGGAGAAAATGATGTTTTTATAATCTGACATTTTCCCCTTTAACTTAATGTAAAGAGGAAATAAACAGTAAAGCCATTTACACTTTACACCAAATCACAAATCTGAACAAAATACAAAAGAAGTGGTTCAAACTCACTGCAGTAGGAGTTCAGACTTTGCAGATCAGCCAGTTGAGCTAGCTATTTTGTTTTTCCAGGAAACAGACAATGAACAGTAGCAGTCTGGGGAACCTTTCAGTGTGATAAATAATAATAATAATAATGATAATAATAACACACAGTCACTGAAGAAAAATTACACTTTAATACCTGTGTGCACATGCCACTCAGATGTTTTCAAGCCTCAGTTTTGATGTACCAAAGATAAAAACAGGTTAATAAACAAACAACAACAACAATAATAATATATAAACACACACACAATTATTATTATTGCAAAGTAAAAATAGTGGTTACAGAGTAAAACAATAAACTCCTTTTTCTCTGTACTCTGAACTAAACTGTTCACTCTGTGCTGTTTGTCTGAGACCTCCGACTGAGTTTCTCCTCTTTCTGGTCACCTGTGGGGACAGAGTGTTTCTCACCCAGTATGGCTGATCTCAGATCTGTGCTGTGTGGGTTTTCTGCCAAAATTGAGATAACTGTGATACAGGTTCAGGAAAATGAAGTGTCTGCTCAGACCTCCCCAGAACCTGTCTTCAGGTAGAGCTGCTCCAGGGTCAGAGGTGGGAACACTAGAAGACAAGCAAACATGTATTTTCCCATTATTTTGAATGTCACACTAGATTATATATATTTAACTAAATAACAACAACAAACAAAGGGTAGGGTCCAGAGGTGGACACGGCTCATGACCCCATGGCTCAAGCGGTACTGTCAATCCCACCCCAGCACCACCATACCACTGGGTCCCTGAGCAAGACCTCAACCTGAGTGCCAGCCCAGGAATGTCCCTGGGAAGCTGGCTAGCATGGAAATGCCTGATAAGAGCGCTTCACAAAATGCCAGAAATGTACCTCCATCACATCCATTATTGCTAGGAGACTATAAACCCTTTCTGTCTACTTTTTCACAGGTGAGCTCATCCAACATGGAATGAAATATGATGGAGTTTTTATTGTTTGTATTGTTTTCGAGACACAGAAGACACACACACACACACACACACACACACACACACACCTTGTTTTACCTCACTCAGTGTGACTCTCCTCGAACTCCTCCGCATCTCCGATGTGAAAAACAACTGAGGAGAGAAAAGCAGTGTTTCTCCATGTTCAGCAGAAACTGATGAACTGTTGATCTCCACAGCTGGATGAACTCTTCAGTATTAAAGTCGGTTTAAAGTGTGAACTCACCGGGTTTAAACCCTCCGCTGCTCTCAGTGTGGGACATTTCTGTGCTGGAACTGAAAAAGGTGTAAAATCAACAGATATGAAGAGTGTATCTCGGGTCTGTTCTCGTGCACGCGCAGATTAAAGGGGTTTGTGTTTGCTTCCACAACGTTCCGTCTCCGTGACGTCACAGGTCGCCACTTCAAAGCAGAGAAAAACGCCTCGTTTCAGATCAAAGGGTTTAAAAATACAAATAACAGTTCATCACTTAAAGGAAACAGGTGTTAGCAGGTGAGGGCGACACTGAGTAGACTGTGTATTTCATCTGTTTTAACTCTTATTCATTATGACAGCAGCAGTGTGTTTTAAGAAGCATATTTATTTTGTTATTTATTTTTATTTATTTGTTTCTTTTTTTTGTTGTTCACTATGTTAGACATATGCCTTTATTGACATAACAGTAGAAACAAAAGAGGAAAATAAAAACAAACCAATATTAAAAAGAGAATCCAAACATGGCAACCTAGAGTGAGACGCTCTCAAATGATTTAGAAACAGTATATCAGTTTATTCTACATGAGAAGAGCAAGAGGAACAAAGGGATGAGCGTATGTGACAGATTTCAGATTTCCTGCATTTCTCAAGTCTATGCATCTGTGTGTGTGTGTGTGTGTGTGTGTGTGTGTGTGTGTGTGTGTGGTGTGTGTGTGTGTGTGTGTGTGTGTGTGTGTGTGTGTGTGTGTGTGTGTGTGTGTGTGTGTGTGTGTGTAAAAGGTTACAAAACCTTTCCTGGTGACAGGAGTGTTTTTATGAAACTTTTCTAAAGTCAGAAGAGTTCCTGTGGAGTCTGTTCTCTCACAGCTCCTCTGAGCTGCATGGACATTACAGTGTGTTCAGCTCTGTTGCTGACACATAACCACATTTTTTCATCTTACTTTGAAACAGCTCGTCTATGTTTCATTTCACGACCACTGTAACTGACGAATCATAATGTGCAGAGATGTGAAGAGGAGGAAAGGCATGATGGGAAAATGTTTTCCACAATAGCATCAGATTTATCCCTCAGACATTAAGACTGTTAACATCACGGCCCACCTGATACTCAACACTGTGCTTTAAAGGTTCATTTAATCACCCATCCCCCAACTAGCATTTCTAAGAGGCCAGTAAGAGGAAGTAGAAGCTAAATCACATTTCACGAGAGGAAACGCAGGAGAAAGGTATAGGGACGAGTGTGTCTGTATGCTTGCAGGCCATAATGTGTGTTTTTTGGCTTTCAGATAAATTATAAGACAGAGCTGTTGCAGACAAACGGCAAGTACTTAGAAAAAGTCAGATCATGTCTTAGAAACTAAAGCACTGTGGGCTTTTCAAGGCCGGGTCTTAGATTAAGCTCATCTTTAGTTTAAACAGTGGTCAAAGGCGGGACACCACCAACAACAGCCTGCAAAGGTTAGTTTACCTTGTATTTCGGGCAGCGGTGGCCTAGTGGTGAGGGTCTTGACCACATGATTGGAAGATTGTGGGTTTAAACCCCTTACCAGTTGGTTGCCCTGAGGTACCCTTGAGGTACCGTCCCCGTCACTGCTCCCCGGGCATTTACATTTATGGCATTTAGCAGACTTCCATGTCCTAATTACAGGGACAGTCCCCCTGGAGCAACTCAAGGTTAAGGGTCTTGCTCAGGGACCCAGTGGTGGTAGTGCTAGAGGTGGGATTCGAAGCTCTTGAGCCATAGGTAAATAATACCCTACCACTAGACCACCACCACCCCATAGCTGCCCACATGGTGTGTGCATGGGTTAAATGCAGAGGTCCAATTTTGCTGTGGTTCACTGTGTGCTGTGCCTTGACCTTGACAACAAGGGTTGTCACTCTCACTTTTTTTTTTTTCATTTACATTTACTGACTTTTTCATCAGGAAAGTGGAGTGGTTATGATGGAGGGAGTGTAGGGGACAAAGGTGTAGGAATTTAAATACTTGGGAAACAGTTCAGAGTAACGGCGAGTGTGGAAGAGAGGAGCAGAGAGTTGTTATTGTGTATTTACTGCATGAGGAGCAGAGTAAAATCAATGTTACATTGCAGTAACAATGTAACATTGCAGAAAAGGACTATTTGTCATTACAAAATCCACCACATAGTGCTGAAATACTTCCTCTGTTTTCATCCTTACGCACACCGGGCAGTTATGTCCAGAGTCTGAGGAGTAGTGTTGGAGACAGTACCTTGCTAAATGGAACCTCAACACAACTGGGATTCGAACCCATGACCTTCTGATCCTGCAGCCTAGTCCCTCTTCCTGCAGTGACACCACAGCTTGTGCCTACACCAATGAATCCCAAACTCATTCTTGGGGGACCTGAATGTTCTCTTTTCAGTGATTCACCTCCTTCCCCAGCACACAAAAAGCTGGATATTAGCGAAAGAGGATGAAGCACATGTCCGATTACAGTTCAGTAGAAAACTGACCAGTGATGGAAGGGCAGTGAAAAAAAATACAGACTAGGTTCAGGAATTTTCCAGAAACTCTCATACTGATTGACAGCTATTTTGGGGGTTAGTTCAGTAGTGCTTGTTTACATTATTTTAACTGTCCAGATACATCCATCCATGCATCCATCCATTTTCTACTGCTTGTCCCAAACAGGGTCGCGGGGGAGTGCCGGAGTCCAACCCAGCACACACAGGGCGAGGACAGGGGACACACTGGACAGGTCACCAGTCCATCGCAGGGAGGAGTGCGACGGGGACGGCACCTTGCTCAAGGGTACCTCAGGGCAACCTATTGGGAAGGAGTTCAAACACCCGATCCTCCGACCATGTGGCCAACGCCCTAACCACTAGGCCACCGTTGCCCCTGTCCAGATACGTGTTTTTCGTTTGGACTTTATGGATCGGCACCACTTCTCTTTGTTATTTTGTCTCAATAATTGGATTTGTGAAGAAAAATGTTGCCCTTACACTAAACCATCAATCATCCCGCCCTCGTTCAGATCATAATTTTAATAAATTGTTGTACAAATAAATTTCATTATATGTGACATTTCACTTTTATAGACTAATCCCACATATCACATCAGTAAATTACTTTTCAAGGAAACACGTTCTTCATGATGTTTACATTAATTAACTGGAACATGAGACTAAAAATGGCCAAAGATGAGTTCAGTAATTAGCTGAATAACAACCTTATCCATGTTGTGGTTCTGAGAACATATTTAGAGGATTAACAAGGAACAGAAAGTAGAACCAGAAAAGAGACCAAATCCATTTCAACTAGAACGTTCAGACTCCATTAAACAGAAAATAAATACATGATGAGAAATATAGTGCAGATTGCTCAAGAAAATGATCCAAAATCAATGTGGTTTTAATCAAACTGCAGAAAATGCCATTTTAAATAAATATGATGTTCCAAAAGGTTAATCACAAAATGTATAAGTTTAGTTAAGCAAAGAAAAAATTTATAAAAAAAAAAAAACAAAACAAAAAAAAAACACTGATTTGAATCCCATTTGACATCAGCAGCGAAACAGAGAGGTATATTTCGCTTTTTGTTGATCAAACTACAGAAAATCTGTCAAACTGCAGTTCAGATTCACCTGCTTCAATAAAAACTACCAGGGATTCATACAAACCATCAAATTCTGGTCAATCTAAACATCAAAAAACAATATTTTACACAAACGAGACACTTCAGTCAGTAAAGCAACCTTGAATCTACACTCACTGTAAACATTATCAGATCCACTGATCATGTAGATGCACTTTGTAATTTAAACCCATCTGTGTGTGTGTGTGTGTGTGTGCGTGTGTGTGTGTGTGTGTGTTCACTGATGAAAGGACTAGAGAATCACTAACTTACACTGTGCAGCTTCAGCTGAAGGACATCAGTGACTTTATAAGATTTAAACACTGTTTAAACACCCAAACAACAGAAGAGTTTCAGCAGGAAGTCCTTCATGGATCTTTAATAAAGAAAGGACACAAACATCATATTTAGCTGAACCACTTCCCAGTGCAAAGACAGGCAGGTCAGATCAACTGCCCCTATAAGTGACTGTTCGTGTCATTGTGAGTACACAGCACTGCACAGCACAGTGAAATTAGACCTCTGCATTTTACCCATGCACACAAACACACACTGTGCATCAGGGGGCAGCTATTGAAAGCTGCCCAGGGAGCAGTGACAGGTACAGTACAGTATTCATGGGTAACTCAGGGCAACCTACTTTTAAGGGATTCAAATCCACAATCTTCTGATCCTGGGGCCTAGTCCCTAACCGCTAGGCCACTGCTGCCCCAGACTGAGTCTGTGACGGACTGGTTAAGCGTCATGGATTTTCTCAGGCTGTGGAGTTTTGAGTGCTGGGATGGTCTCCAGCAGCCCCGACAACCCAGGTTAGGATAGAGGCTTAAATAGTAAAAGGATGGATGTGTATGAGGTCAGGGTTTTCCAGCTCTGGTCTCTGATGGTGTTTGTTCAGCAGGGTTTAATGTTTTTTTCCTGTTTTCCTGTGAGAGCTTAGAAAGGCTCGAAACCGTCATTTTGACCCTTGAACCCAAAGGGATTGAGCTCCATCACTCTAGACACTTCCACAGCTCCACAGTCCAATTCAGGAGGGTTTTACACTTGACTAACACTGACATCGGACACAGTGACCTCGGGGCTCATGTGTAGCTGCTCAAAAGTGACCCGTTCTATTGGCCTGTTGGAGTGTGTGAGACTGAAGATGTGTCAGCAATGGATCCACCTTAAATTGTAGAGCTGTCTGGACATTTCTGGATGTATAATAACCAGTGAGTAGCTACTGTAGCGAGATCAACAGCCTGTAGTTTGTCCTCCCACATGGGACAGTGTCCCTCTCAACAATAATGAGATTCCCTGGGCGAGACACTCTCCTACATCTGTAACACCATCTGCTCTGGACATCTGTACTTTATTCCATTCATGTAATATATTCTGTGATCACTGACAGCAATGATCTGAAAATGAACATGAAATCTGTTGCATTTAAATTAAATTAATGACAAATTAAATTGTATTATAATTAGAAAAATGTTTATTAGCATTAAATGTAATTAACAAGTCATGTATGTGGAATGAAATATAGTACAGCATAAAGGTATAAAAGCATACAAATATGAAATTAAATATTTTAGGAATCAAAATTAAAAGTATTTGCTGCATACAATAAGTATAGTAATATATTTCTTTTAATTTCTTGAATTTTTTTCTAGTAAAAAAAAAACAAAATGACTGTCTATAAGCAAAAACAATATAAGAATTTTTTTCTGCTGTTCAGATGTTCAGGTCCCCCTCTCCTCTTCAATTTTCTTTCATTTTTCCTTCAGTTGGTGAGTTTGTGTTACGGCTCCCTCCGGGATCCAGCCCTTAATAGCCCTTTCTTTAATTTTTCCTTCAGTTGGTGAGTTTGTGTTCCCTCCAGGATCCTGCCCTTAATACACTCCTGTTCCTGGAACACCAGGATTCTGTATCCACAGTTTCCCTAATCGTTTCCTTCACCTGCTGTAACCCCTTTTTAAGAGCTGCCAGTCTGTTCTTTGCTTGTTTCTATGGGTGTGTTACATTCAAGGTAACGTCCTATTTTGTTTCTGCCGTGCACTCGTGCCTTCAGCAGGTGGTCTGTGAGATCATTAGCTGCTCCTTCAGCAGGTGGTCTGTGAGATCATTAGCTGCTCCTTCAGCAGGTGGTCTGTAAGATCATTAGCTGCTCTGTTAACCTACACGGGCTCCCAGTGGCTGCTTATAAATCTACTAACAGTCTTGGACCCTCTTAATTGACTGCGCTTATTAAACAACGTATCTCTTCTCGTCCTCTCAGACCATCAAGCACTGCTCACCTTGAACCCCCACCACAGAAGATAAGAGGAAGAAATGCATCAAGACTCTTCTCAGTCCTGGACTCAGTGGTGTAATGAACTCCCCCTGATGGTCAGAACTTCTGAATCCCTTGTCTTTAAAAGAAGACTTACTTGTTCAAGGATTTCCTCAGGGAATAATCTTTCCAAACAGTACTGCCCTTTTACCTCTGCTCTTTCTTTCCCTTCCTCAAGATGCTTCTGCTTTTTTTCATCTTAAAAGAAAAAAAAGTGTATTTTTTTTTGTACTAGTCATTTTTTTTTTTTTTACAGTATTTGTTACTTAGGTTGTAATAGTTAATCAGCAATAGCTGATCTGTGCTGGTTACTTATGTGAAGATCAGATATTGAAACAACGCACTGCTGTAAGTCACTCTGGATAAGAGCATCTACAGCTAAATGCTGTAAATGAAAATGTAAATCTGGTGTTTAGGTTGGTAGTTGGTTTGTTAATCAGCTGTGTGAGTCCAATGGTTGAACATCAACATGGCATGTCTGGTCTCACAATCTGGTCTGTTGAGATGTGTCAGTCTGTAGTTTGTACATTGATCTGATGTGTAGGTTGGTACTTGGTCTGTTGATCAGATGCATTGGTCAGTAGTTTGTCTGTTGGATTGTTGTGCTGGTAGCTGGTCTGCTGATCAGCTGTGAATCTACTTTGGTGAGGTGTGCTGGTCAGTCGGTGGTCTGTGAGATCATTAGCTGCTCTGTTAATCTGGTGTGTAGGTTGGTAGCTGGTCTTCTGAGATCTGCTGGTTTTCTACTGGAGGTTCACTCTTCCATCAGCAGTGTTGTAGTAAACTGTGTCAGGATCTGGGTCTTGGGAGGCTGAAATGAAGAAGAAAAGCCAAATTCATTCAGGATCTGGTAATATAAAAGGTCAAACACACAATACAGGAAAAGGATCCCAGTGACTGTACCTTTGGTCCTCTTGGTGTAATAGACCACAGCTACTATAATGTGGAGAAAGATCACAGTCACCAAGGTGAAGGGGACGAAGGGCAGAGACTGTGGAGGGGCTGAAACAGTAACATCAGTTGGTGGTGAAAAACAAAGTCTCAGTACTAAGATCATTGTAAGATAAAAAAGATCTAAGAATATTACATATTTTCAATCTAAAACCAAAAGGCTTTTGAGGAATCTGGGACCAGGACCACATGTTTTCACATTTGATCCAGTTGACCCACTAATTAACAAACTCTTCCTGTTTGAAATGGATGAGCAGGAGCAGTGCAGGGGGTCTCCAGGACAGATCCATGCAGAGACATTTTCTGACTGGATTTGATTTAAAATATTTCGTTTTAATGAAATTATACCAAAGTTTTAGTTGATGGTGTGCACTGGTTTTCCTAACCCTAACCCTAACCCTAGAATGATTACTACAGTACTGTGCAAAAGTTTTAGGCAGATGTGCAAAAATGCTGTAAACAAAGAATGCTCTCAGAAATTTAAATAATGATTGTTTATTTTGATCAATTTACAAAATGCAAAGTGAGTGAACAAAAGAAAAATCTAAATCAAATCAATATTCGGTGTTACTACCTTTTGCCTTCAAACCAGCATCAGGTCTTCTAGGTACACTTGCACAAAGTCAGGGATTTTGTAGGATTATAGTCGGTGTATGATCAACCAGTTTTACCAAACAGGTGCTGATGATCATCAATGTCACACGGAGGTTGAAACAGTCATGAACTGAAACAGAAACAGCGGTGCAGGAGGCTTAAAACTGGGTGAGGAACAGCCCAACTCCAAGGTGAGGTTGTGCAAGACAGTTTCATGTCATGGCAAGATTGAGCACAGCAACAAGACACAAGGTAATTCTGCTGCATCAGCAGGATGATCAACACTTCCATTTCTAAAAGCATTCTTTGTTTACAGCATTTTCTTGACACCTGCCTAAAACATTTGCACAGTACTGTATATAGGTGTAATGGTGGCGGGGTGTAGGCAGGATGTCAACACAGAGCCAGTAGTCCAGAACAGAACTTTATTATCCATAAACCAAAGTACAGGGAACTAAAAGGCCACCATTAGCTTAAAGCTTCGCCTTGCGATTGAACCGCGCTCTGTTCTGACTCATCAGGGCTTAAATATCCGCCCCAGTGAAGCACACCTGTGCCTTCATGAGCTCAGAGAACAGAGCGCCCTCTACCATGTCCAAAACACACCTCACCCATGACAAAAGGAAAGCTTCCTGAGCACCTAACAGCCCCCTCTGAACCTAAACCAGGACAAAGCCTGTAAACCTCTGAACAATAAATAAATTCATTCATTGAGAACATGTCAAGCTGTCAGAGTCTGACCTGTTCTGTGAAAATCTCTTTCTCTCTCTTTCGAATAAAAGCATGTCTAGATCACTCAGAAAGTCTTGTTCATGTACTTGCTTTACACTGTTTATGATCCAAATGAAACAGTCGACTGTCAACAGTATCAGACACACACGAGTGATACACATTTACATGTATAATTAGACTGATCTCTTAAAAACGCACAGTAGTATTACATGTGATAACATTATGATGTGATGACAGCAGGGCAAAGGTAAACACTGAAACCCAGGATTAAAAATAGATTCAACAGGACACATAAAAACATTCTCTCTAATCTGAATATTAAGGGAAATAATGTACATTCTATAAATGATCCTCCAAACACAGTCACTGTAAATACACTCTGTATATAAACCACTCTGTATATATATCCACTATTATTGGATATCGAATGATTTATTAAAGTGACTGAGAACAAATATATTTATTTATTTGTGAAAACACTAGTGTAGAATTGAATGTGTTTAATCTGGTTCTTCACTGCACTGTGGATGTGGATCAATCAAGTGTTTTACCTTCAACAGTGAGACTGATGTCTCTGTATTCACCCCCTTCAACTTCACACCTGTAATCTCCTCCATCCTCTTCAGTCAGGAGTGATATGAGTAGAGAGAGATTTCCTGGAGAGTGAGTGTTAAACAGCTGAACTCTGTCTCCGTACGGATCACTCTCTCTGGATATCTCACTCTCTCCGTATGTGTTGTATTTATTCCAGGTGAGTTTCTCAGGTGTGGAGTGTAGATCAGAGCAGGAACAGGGCAGCAGTACTGACTCTCCTGTGTAACCAGTGATCTCTTTTGGAATCCCAGAGTCTTCCAGTGAGCAGCCTGCAGAAATACACCAGTTAATGACCTTCACTATCAGACCCCCTGTATATGTGGAAGTGCTTTACAGTTCAGCTTGATGTTCTCACATCATTTCATCATCACATGTGTGTCACATGATCAATCAGAAACAGGATGTTACTTCTAAAGACTTTTACAGTTTTTAAATGTTTCTTACTTTTACTATTTTAGATTAAAGGAATGAAAATTAACATAAATCATTTATTTAATAGGAAATGTGTTGAAATAATACCATATTGTGATCAGTTATTTTTTTGTAAAGTTTTGGAAGTAGACATATTATTAGTAGATAAACTACAAAACATATTTCCGGTCACTGATTTCTAATTTGAGTGCACTTTCTATAAAACAATAATCTTCAAGATTAAAACATGATTACTTAGACACACCTGCTGTTTCATTGATTACATATTGAAACTGTGAGGAGTCGCTGTCACGGTCTGTCGTGCCTGTGGTTCCGGCCCCAATGAAGCACACCTGTGTCTGAACAAGCCCAGGTGTGCTCAGTCAGAACAGAGCGCCATCTGTCGTGCCCGGCCGGAACCACAGGCACGACAGACTGTGACAGTCGAGATATTGGAGATAAACTTTATGGCAAGTTTAAAAGAGCTTTACTGGCCCTTGATGAATTCTCCGATTGAGAACCGAGGTTTGAAGAGTCAGTGATGAGGCGAAGAGGTTTTTAAGCTGTAGCAAAGTTTATTAACAGAAGAATAACGAAACGAGGTTATGTAGGTTAAAGGTGACAGGGACATAAGGGAATGGTAAAAGCAAAGGGATTTAGGGTGACAGACAAGAAAAGGCATAGGAATAGAGATATATGACTGATATATGAGTAAAATAATATGAATAAAAGATTCAAATCAAGATCAAATCCTTAACCCTATAACACAAACATTTACAATTTTAAATGTACTTGTTGCTCAATCAGACTTGATAGAAATAAAAAGTGCCACCAAGTTGTGAGTGTTCAGCAGTTTATGTTCATCACTAGAGATCAAACTGATGATCATCAATCACTTGATGATAAACCAACACTCAGACAGATGCAGCACTCAGAAGTCTAAAGTGTAATGATTTGGTCTACAATGTGAACATTTCTGTTATTTCTAGTCAAGTTAAACCACCACTAAGCACAGGTTTAACACAAGACTTGGATTTAGTGTGATTTGGTATTTTATTTATACTTAATGTACTTTTGTAATTTGATAATGAATTACAGCATGGTTGGAAAATCTATTTAAAAATAATAAGTAAAACATGGGACTTGAAAGGTGTGTAATTTACTCTCATGAAGTTTTTGGATTCTTAAGTAAACATGGTATACAGAAAAGAGACAGTTTAACTTAAACTGAACTTTAACTGCTGCTGTTCTATATTAGAGTGTCTGAAACAGAACAGCCGACTCACCTTCAGCCACATGGAGCACCAGCAGCAGATAAAACCACACCTTCATTCTTACTGAGATCAACACCTTCAGCTACATACAGCAGCAGCACTACTGCACACACACTCTTACACACACACTAGACTGCAGTCTACCGACACGCTCAGCACTAAACTAAAGCCTGAAGTCTGAATGTCTCTCAGCACAACTACACTGAACTCTTCCGCGAACACAACAAAGAGGAAGTGACTTCAGATAAGCTCATCTCTCACTCTCTCTCTGTCTCTCTCTCACTCTCTCTCTCTCTCTCTCTCTCTCTCTCTCTCTCTCTTTCTCTCTCTCTGTCACTCTCTCTCACTCTCTCTGTCACTCACACAGCAAATACAGTGTCACAGTGACATCTTGTGTATCACACACATCTAAACTCGTTCCTTCTGCTCACAATATTAGAGACCACTTTGCTGGAACACAGTTCCAGGTCGAGACTCATCTACATGGTGCAGGTCAGTCATTTTCTAGACCTTCATCAGTGCTTCAGTTTTGTACAAAAGTCTGGATGTATTTCTGGAGATATATGTCTGGATATATTTCACCAGTAGATCACTCTCACTGACGTCTTCGAAACCTCTGAGCCTGATAAACTCATGAGCTGTGATGAAGTTAACAGCCCTTTAGCAGTGATACAGACATTCTAGTTCACATGTGACACCAAGCTGGAGTGAGACTCATAAAAGAGTTAAAAATCTAACAGCTCATTCAGGAGGGTCAGGACTGCTGTCCTGCTGCTGCTCCCACTTCCACTCTAAACCTCAGAACTTCAGCTGGAGGAGACACAAACCAGTCAGTGGACACTGGGAATGGACACCACTGAGAGTGATCAGTACAGAAACACAGTTCAGCTGTTTAACACTCATAAAATAATAATGATAGAAAAACACTTTATTATATTCATCTGTCTTGTTTCTACACTCATTTCCCATTTCATCACTTTGGGAGCTTTACTGACTGATTCTCTGTATTTTATTAAACCCATCCATTAATCAGAGGTCAGGACCCCTGCAGGACCACCACCAACATAATACTGAAGTATGTGTGTGTGTGTGTGTGTGTGTGTGTCCACACACTGTCCTTTGTATTAGACTCCTCTAACCTGATTGGCTGACCTGCTGTTGTAAAGTTATTGATTGTTCATCAAAAACTGCACAAAATGTTCTTCATCTTGTAGTCTATCAGTTATCAGTCTCACACACACACACACACACACACACACACACACACACACACACACACACCTCAGTGCTGTGTCCCAGTTGAGATTTACTGCAGAACTATATAATCAGGTCATGCAATTCACTTCCTTTTCTTTCTGCTGCAGCTGAGACTCCATCATGGACTTTATGTTCACTCCTCGAACACTAACAGCAGATAAACTGACTGAAAGTCTGACAGTAGATCTGAATCAGTGGATCACGCTGAGAACAGATCTCTTCTTGTAGCTGTTTGGAGACTTTAACCAGGTTGTGCTTCCTAAAGGCAGGAGACTGATAGTGAGGTTGAAGATGAGTTTCACAGAAAGAGACCAGAAACACCAAACAGGACCTGGTGGCTTTGAGTTTTCTCCGAGTGCAGGAATCACATCTCCAAGTCCAGAGTGACGCTGAGCAGGAGAAGCAGCCTGGAGTTCTATCTTCTTCAGTTTCTCCAGAACAGGTCTTGGAGTGAAAGTCTCTCTGCACTGAGGGCGGCTGTAGACCATCTTCTGATCATTTGATCCCAGCAACCATTAAAACAGACCATGCTGCTGAAACTGTGTCCACAAGGAAATGGTCACTGGATCCTCCAGCAGATCCAGACAGACTGGACAGCTGAACTGGTCCTGATGTACTGAAATACAGACCTCTGCCATTTTCCTGCACTCAGACTGAGAGAGAGCAGCTCTGAGATCAGTTACCTTTTCCCTAAAACGAGGAAGCAGAGTGGAAGTGGCTACATGTTGAAGATCTGGAGGAACATCAGCTCCCCAGGAAGACTTTTGAGCCAAAGGTGTCTTTATACACTCTTACTCAGAACTCAGTTCAGTGTTTCTGTTTCTTCTTTCAACTTTATTTCTTGCTGATAGAACCTGAGAAAGGCCATTAAAACAGTAAGAAATGTGTATTTGTTATTTTGTAACACTAGATGGCGCTCTGCTCAGCTCTTGGGAGAGCACTCCTGTTAGGCACTAAATAAAACCTAAAATTGAAACTTAAAACTTAAAAACACCTACATCTGGAATGTAAAATAATACTTAGTTTATTAAGTTTATTAAATTATTTATTAACTTAAAAGTTAATGTAGTGTTTAATATTTTGTTAATTTAATCTTATATATAAGCTTAAACAATAAAGAGCAGCTTAAAGATTCTGATTTACACCAAACCCACTTTACATTACTTCACATCCATGTTTGAACACTTTGCACAACAGAGGCGTCAGGCTGGCGTGTGAAATGTGTCAGTACTGAACTCAGACTGTATAATGATGTAATAATGAAGGGGTTTAAACACAACACCACTTTATTAAACACAACATTTTATTAGAACTATATACAGAAACACAACACAATAATAAACACAACACTGCAATAATGATCATCAAAATATTAAAAATAATTTTGTTCATTAAAATAATTATAATTAATTAAGGTGAGGGAGGAGGAGTCTGTGCTGCAGGATCTGAAATGAGAAAATACATGAAAGCAGGTTAATTTACAGAAACATCTGAAACTAACACTTTACACTTTATTAACCAAACATTTTCTTAAAACAATATATACATAAACATAATACAATTATATAAACAATAATGCAATATTGATAGTTATTAATGCAAATAATACTGTAGTTAATTAAAGTAATTATAATTATTAAAGTGAAGGGAGGAGGACTCATGTGCTGTAGGATACACGCTGTTCAGACATCAGTTTCTGGAATGAGAAAAGACAAGAAAGCATGTTACTGTACAAGCACACACACACACACACACATGCACACGCACACACACACACACACACACACACACACACACACAAAGCTGAAAGTAATGAGTGTGTGTTAGTTTTGTATGTTTGGTGAATCTTCCGTTACTTTACAGGTGAACACTGTGTTTGGAAAACAACAGGGTTTGTGCTGAACTGTCACTTTAACCGATCACACATACATTCCCGAGACACCACACACACTATACACACTCTTTTTTACACACTCGTTTACCTGCTTTCTGTTCAGTAGATCACTAATCCTGAACTGCAGCTGCTGCTTCTCCTGCATCTTCTGTCAGAAACAAACACACACAGTGATGTGATAAAAATGTGTTTTAATAAATAAAGTAAAGAACCTGTTCACACAGTTCTTCAGGTCACCGTGAACCTCTAACACTGAGTCAACAGGACGACATTCTGTGTTGGAGAAATCGTGTCCCACACTCTAGGGACTGGGAGGTGGGTGGACTGGGAGTTTTGAAATAGTGTTCATGTTACAAAACTTTAAAGTGGAGAAAATGATGTTTTTATAATCTGACATTTTCCCCTTTAACTTAATGTAAGAGTGAAAATGTAAACAGTAAAGCTACTTTACACTTTACACCAAATCATAAATCTGAACAAAAGACATAGGAAGTGGTTCAAACTCACTTTGTGCAGGAGTTCAGACTTTTTACAGATCAGCCAGTTGAGCGCTTTCACTTTGCTCTGAGAAACAGACAAGAACAGTAGCAGTTCAGAACCTTTCAGCAGATAATAATAATAATAATAATAATAATAATAAAAACAGGTTAGATTACAGGCATTCATTTCAATACACAAACATTCTGTTCAGTGCTGAGTGTGGGTAGGACTGCACGCACATGCACACGCACACTCACACACACACACACACACACACACACACACACACACACAGCCTTACCTGCACAGTGTTTACAATTCTGGCGACCTGCGTACACACGCTGTCTAGATGTTTTCGAAGGCCCAGAAAGTTGATGCACTGAAGATAAAACAAATAAGTTAATATATAAAATAATAATAATAATAACACATGCAATTACTATTAGTAAAAGTAAATAATAGTAATAATAGAGTAAAATAATAATAAACTCCTTTTCTTCTCTGTACTCTGAACTAAACTGTTCACCTTGTGCTGTTTGTCTGAGACCTCCAACTGAAGATCCTCTTTCTTGGTCACCTGTGGGGACAGAGAGGAGTGTTCTTTATTCAGTATGAAGCTGATCTCAGATCTGTGCTGTGTGGGTCGCTGTACTGCACCACTGTACCAGATAACTGTGATACTGGTTCAGAATAAAGAGTGTCTCCTCCAGACTCCTCCCAGAACTCAGGGTCTTCAGGTAGAGCTGCTCCAGGGTCAGAGGAGGAGGAACATCACTGGAAGACAAGCAACATGTTTATTTTCCCTTTATTTGAATGTTCACACTTAGATTATATGACATTTAACAAAAACAACAACAAATCTCCATCACATCCATTATTATTAGGAGACTATAAAACCCTTTCTGTTCCCTTTTTACAGGCGAGCTCTTCCAGCATGGAATGAACAGTGAGGGAGTTTTAAATCTTTTATATTTGTGTTTAAGGAAGATGATCAACAACAAATACGAGCTGGCACGCGCCAACACTGCTTCACCATAGGGACTGCACACACACACACGCACACACACACACACACACACACACTCTCTTGTTTTACTCACTCAGTGTGACTCTCCTCGAACTCCTCCGCATCTCCGATGTGAAAAACAACTGAGGAGAGAAAAGCAGTGTTTCTCCATGTTCAGCAGAAACTGATGACCTGTTGATCTCCACAGCTGGATGAACTCTTTAGTATTAAAGTCGGTTTAAAGTGTGAACTCACCGGGTTTAAACCCTCCGCTGCTCTCAGTGTGGGACATTTCTGTGCTGGAACTGAAAAAGGTGTAAAATCAACAGATATGAAGAGTGTATCTGGGCTCTGTTCTCGTGCACGCGCAGATTAACGGGGTTTGTGTTTGAACTTCCACAACGTTCCGTCTCCGTCCAGCCGTGACGTCACAGGTCACCCCTACACTCCCACTGTTAGGCTCTTTCTACTTTTTTACTTTTCTCTGTGAATGAATAAGCTCTCAGTTCTTCTAATAGTCTTTAGGAGACTCATATCTTTACCAGCTGCTGATTAAGTGTCGCTGGTGGATGTTGATGGTGAACCTCAACACAATAAACTGTGACCAAAACACACTACAAGCACTAAGTAAAGGAAGCTTCAGATGATTGTTGTTTCTTATTTATTGGTTTGTTGTCTGCTGGTTTCTTTTAAGGAATCACATTTGTGGTTTTACTTTAAAAAATGTTCAATAAATCCACATTAACTCATGTCTGATTTGATCTGTTTTAATCCGTATTCATTATGACAGCTGCAGTGTGTTTTAAGAACCATTTTCAATTTATTATTAATTTTCTTGTTGTTGTTTCATATGTTAGTCATATGCCTCTATGGAATGCCTCTGGACATAATAGTAGAAACACAAGAGGAGAAAAAATAAGAAGCCATTATTAAAAGAAGAAACCAAATATGATTGTGTGTGTTTGATGTGTGTGTGTGTGTGTGTGTGTTTGGTGTGTGTGTGTGTGTGCGTGTGGATGTGTGTGTGTTTGGTGTGTGTGTGTGTGTGTGTGTGTGTGTGCAGAAGATTAAAAACCTTTCATACAACCAGTGACAGGAGTGTTATCATGACTCACAGGAAGTGACATCATTGTGGTTTTGTGAACATTAATAATCTTCTGATGAAACCTTTCTAAAGACAGAAGAGTTCCTGTGGAGTCTGTTCTCTCACAGCTCCTCTGAGCTGCAGGACATTAGAGTGTGTTCAGCTCCAGTGAAGAGCTGCTGAGAGAGTTGTGTACTCAGTGTGTGTGTGCAGCACTAGTGTAGGCTGGTGTGTATCTGTCAGTGTGTGTGAAGTCAGTGTTGTTTCACTAGTGAGAATGTTGCTGAGTTTTTATCTTCTCTTTATGGAGCTTCTCGTCACTGAAGGTGAGTGAGATCTTTATTCCTCTTACTGATGAACTGACTGTGTAGAATTATAAGTCCTTTGTAAACGAGTGTTCAGAGTAAAGAGGACTCGACTGGAGATCTGGGTTCACAGCAGGAAACAGTTTATTATGAAAGTAATTTTCTCTGGAACTTTTATTTTTTTGTTTTTATGAATTTTTATATATTTTAGCTGAAAAAAGAAGCAAGACTGCTGGGATCTTTTCACTGTCAGACAGATGTGGATGCTGCTCAAAATACAGGTCGATTTTCACAGTGAAACTTCAGCAAGTCCTGGCATAACCTGAGTAACGCTCCGCCCTCAGACTGCGAACACTCCGGCACTACTAACAATGAACAGACAGTGTTGGGTGGGCTTCACAGTCCATAAAGAGCTGGTTGAGCAAGTGTGAGGGATTTGTGGTATGTCTTTCATACTTCTAATCTGTGCATTGTGGCTACTTTCAAGTTTCTTTTCAGGAAAGCCCAAAACCACCAATACACATCTCGACCTTCGTCCTTCCCTTTCTCCTCCTGCCTGTTTCACATCAAGACATAAAGAACTCTGCTGGCACATCAGCTCCTCCAGTCTTGTGCTGTGTTTGTGTGACGGCCACCCAAAATGAATGGGTCTCACTCCCTGCCTCTTATTCGTCTCTCAGTCATGCATTATTGATCCCATTTTTACAGTTACAGCTCTGAAGAAATTATAACTCAATGGCAAACTGTTTAAATCACTGACTTTAATTGTTAGTGTTTCAACATATAAAGAAACGTTTTCTTTTATTCTGAATGTCTGGCCCCTGTAAATATCTGGATAGATTAAATTTGTTAACATCAACCTGAGTCAGAATGTATTTCTCACCTAACACTGCTTATTTTGAGTAATTAGAAGGTCTGAAATAATTACAAATGACACATTTTGTCCTTATTTGGAGAATATAAATTATCGTTGCATTTATTTAGTGGTATTTGTATGAAACATAAGTAATGTCAGATCCAAGCCAAATTTTCACCATGATCTGTGTTGTGTTTCAAAATGTTGTATCTGTATCTGAACCAGGAATAAATCAACTAATCACAAATCCACAAAAACAGAATCTGTTTCAGTTTATTGTTTTTATAAGTTTTGTAAAGTCACCCTTACACAACATTATCCACAAGCATCCTATGTTGCCATGGCTACCACAGCAGTGTGAATTGAGAAACAGTTGAAAAAGTACTGACCACAGCCAGCCAGTCACACTGCACTGAGATCAGCTATTCAGAAGCGAGGAGAAAGAGATGCATGCTGGGAACGTACTCATGAAAAAAATAGACTTATATGCACAATGGCATCCATGATGGTGGATCCGTCGTGCAGGGAGGGTGGATGCTTGTTTGCTGTTTTTTTCTTTTTCTTTTTGTAGATCGATGAAAATAATGAATTCATTCTGCAGACAGATGTATTTGAAGTTACAGACTTTCAACACTCAGTGCACAAACCCCGAAAGTGTGGTTAAGAAAGCGAGTAAAGAGGAAGCACTGAGTGTTCCTGAGAAACAAGAACATTTGCTTGTGTTTTCATGTGTTTAAGGCACTACTTCATATTAAGTGAATGATACACTGCACTGAGATCAGTTTAAGTGAGGAGAAAGAACACAAAGCTTGCTGGGAACACACAGCCATCATAACAATAGACTTACACACTCCACCCCACATACGAACGCACACACACACACACACACACACATTTTTGCTTGTGCAGCTGATGAAGCAGTGATCAGAAACTGTAGATGCCTGTAGGCGTGAATATACCTTTATAGTCTTTCTCTTTACAGAGTTAATGTCACTGATGATAGAACAGTCATGCATTTTAAAGAATTACATGGAAAATTTCTGTGCATTTGAATTGTTTATTTCTTCATTTATTTATTTACTTATTTATTTTTTACTGAATAATGAATTAATTCTGCAGAAAACTGCATATGAAGTTACAAGATTGCAACACTCAAGCCCCATCAGTGTGGTTTAGACACCAAGCAAAGAGGAATCGCTCGGCCACACTGAGTGTCCGTGAGAAACAAGAACGTGTCTACGGTACCACTTTATATTAAGTTACTGTGTGATATTCACTGTTACACTCTAAGAAAAAAGGTAGACCTTCAGTACTTTAGTTACAGAACTGAATTCCATCATTTTTAACTGCAGTTCCCTTGTTTTTGCATAAATGTTCATGTTTGTTTGACCCCAGAAACATATCAAAACACACCAGCCCAACACACACTGCACTACAGCGTCAGTGACGATGGTCAGTCACTCAGTTCAAGTACAGAATTAGTTTGGATAAACGGTGTGAATATGTACAGATGCTCTGGCCTGTCAGTCTTACTTAAAAGACAACGTTACCCACAAGCACCCTGTGACATCAACCGCAGCTGACCGCAGCTAACGGACTAGAAAAAGAGAACGAAATGCAATAGTGACAAGTAATTCTGCCCTGAGATAGTTAGGCAGAAGTGAGGAGAAAGAGATGCATGCTGGGAGCACACTGTCACGATAACAGTACATTTCCACACACATTGCAAACTGATAAAGCAAAGATCAGAATGTGTAGACACCACTAGACATAAATATAACTTTAGATTTTTTTCATTGCAAAGATGATGACACTGATGAAAGATCAGTTGTGCATTTTAAAGGAAAGTGGGGAAGCTGTTTACTCATTTGCAGAATTTATGATTATTTATATAAAATAAAATAATTTTAGCTAAATATAAAATATAAAATAATAAATAAAAGTAGGAAATGTCCATCATTTTACAATGCAATTCATTTTTTGTTTTTGCATAAATGTACATGTAAACATTTTAAAATACTGTTGTAAATGAAATACCTAATTTTTTTGTATGTATCTGAGCCATTAATATGTAGCAATTCACAATTTAACCCCTGTGCACTGCTGCTTCCAAGCTGTGGAAATTAAAACTCTACCCTCTTTTAAAGTCCAGTTAAAAAACGTATCTATTCTCTCTCTGCTATTCCTCCCCTATTGGTTGCCTGATTTTTATTTTTTTTTCCCTCCACTTCCTAATTGCAGCAGTGGCCTAGTGGTTAGTGAGTTGCCCCGGATCGGAAGATTGTGGGTTTGATTCCCTCACCAGTAGGTTGCCTTGAGGTACCCTTGAGCAAGGTACTGTCCCTGTCACTGCTCCCCGGGTGCTTTCAATAGCTTCCCCCCTGCTGCACGTGTGTGTATGGGTGAAATGCAGAGGTTGAGTTTAGTTGTGGTGTGCTGCGTTTCACAATGACAAGGATAGTTTGACCATCAGCAAACGGGCACAAATATACCCCTGATGTTTCATTTCATGATTGCTATAGTTGACCAATCATAATGTGCCGAGATGTAAATGATGGGAACTCTTAAAATGTTTTCCACAATAGCATTGGATTTAATCCTCAGTCAATAAGACTGTAAACATCATGGCCCACCTGATACTTAACACTGTCATTGCGGTGGATTTGCTTTAAATGTTAATTTAATCACCCCTCCCCCCACTGGCATTTCTGAGAGCCATTAAGAGGAAACACGACCTAAACCACATTTCCCCTGAAGAAATGCAGGTAACTAAATTATAGGAGCAGTTGTGCATAAACAGCAACCACTCAGAAAAAGAGTATATGAAGAGTGTTTTGGAGGTGAAGAGGGTGTTAGGTAGTGATGAGTTTGAAGCTGGAAGTTGAAGGTGTGATAATGAATGTTGTTAGTGCTTATGCTCCACAAGTTGGTTGTGAGATGGAGGAGAAAGAATTCTGGAGTGAGTTAGATGAAGTGATAGAGAGTGTGCCCAGCTGGAGAGAGAGTGGTGATTGGTGCAGATTTTAATGGTCATGTTGGTGATGGGAACAGGGGTGATGGGTAGTTATGGTAGCACAGGGTGATGTAAAAGGATGGAGTAAGATGCACACAGGTGGAGGAGTGTCAGTTTGAAGGAGATTGGAGACTTGAGCATAGGATGGTGGTCTGTAGGAGAACCAAGAAGAGGTCAAGAAGAGCAGGAATGTGGGGGCAGAGTCGAGGATCAAGTGGTGTAAGCTAAAAAAGGAATTCAGGCAGGAATTAACATGAGCACAGGGAGGTGTTGAAGAGGTATTGATTGCAGGGAAAGTGCTGCAGAAGTGTTAATGGAGACAGCTAGAAAGGTATGTGGAAGGAAGTGTCATCTGGAAGGAAGAACGAAAGAGGAGAAGGAAGAATGGAAGAAGGAAGAAGACAGAATGACAGGAGTACAAGGAGATGAACTGCAGGGTGAAGAAAGCAGTGGTGAAGCCTAAAGATAAGGTGTTTGGTGAATTGCATGAAAGGTTTGACAGTAAAGAGGGAGAAAAGAACCTACACCGACTGGCTAGACAGAGACAGAGCTGGGAAGATGTGCAGCAGGTCAGGGTGATTAATGATAGAAATGGAAACATACTCACAGGTGAACAGTGCATGTTGAGCAGATGGAAGGAGTAATTTGAGGGGCTGATGAATGAAGAGAATGAAAAAGAGAGAAGATTGGAGTATGTGAGGATAGTAAACCAGGAATTGCAGCAAATAAGGAAAATGGAAGTAAGGGCAGAGAAGAAGAGGATGAAGAATGGAGAAGCTGTTGGTCTAGATGACATACTGGTGGAAACATGAAGGTGTTTAGGAGAAATGCCAGTAGAGTTTAACACAATCTTGGAAAGTGAGAGGATGCCTGAGGAGTGGAGATGAAGAGTACTGATGCCGAAAAATACCATGGTTGAGAAAATAGGTGCTGATTAGTGGTGGTGGTCTAATGGTAGGATACTTGCCTGTGGATCTATGGACCAAGTGACCACAGGTTCAAATCCCACCTTCAACACTTCCTGAGCAAGACCCTAAACTCCAGTTTACTCCTGGGAGACTGTCCATGTAATTAGAAATAAGTCACTCTGGATAAGAGCAGGAAGCAGAGGTGGCCTAGTGGTTCGGGTGTTGGCTGCATGGTTGGAGGATCGGGGTTTGAACTTCCCAATAGGTTGCCCTGAGGTACCCTTGAGCAAGGTGCCGTCCCCGTCAAGCTCCTCCCTGCGATGGGCTGGCGACCCCGTCCTTTGCCCTGTGTGAGCTGGGATGGACTCCAGCACGACCCTGCTTAGGACAAGCGGCAAAAAATGAATGAATAAGAGCATCTGCTAAATGCCATAACTGTAAATGTGAGCAGTATGGCAGTATGAGTTCATACCGAAAACGTGCACTGCAGATACAGTGTTTGCTCCGATGGTGGTGATAGAGAAGTACAAAGAAGGTCAGAAGGGGTTGAATTGTGCCTTTGTGGCCTTTGTAGAGAGGAATTGTGGTTTTGAGTGAAAAAGTCTGGAGTTGCAGAGATGCATGTGAGAGTAGTTCAGGATATGTATGTGGGCAGTGTGACAGTGTTAGAGATCTGCAGTATACGTGATGGGTGCTTTTAAGGTATAGATTTGATTACATCAAGGGTCAGCACTGAACCCATTCTTGTTTGCAATAGTAATGGACAGGTTGATGGACGAGGTTAGACAGCAGTCTAAGGCGATGATATTTACTGATGATATTATGATCTGTAGTGAGAGTATGGAGCAGCTTGAGGAGAACCTGGAGAGATAGAGATAAACTCTTGAGAGGAGAGGAGTGAAAGTGAGAAGGTCAAAGACAGAATACATGAGTGTGAATGAAAGGGAGGAAAGTGGAGTGGTGAGGATGGAGGGAGCAGAGGTGACAGAGGTGGAGGAATTTAAATTTCAAATTGGTGTTGGGATGCTTTTTTACATGTTGCTAGGATCACAAAGTCCATCAGAAATGAATACTAGGCATATAAGCATTGCTAGTAACATGCAGAAAAACTGATTTTTTATAAGATTCACAGGCAGGACAGTATAATCACAAGATACATGATTACTTGAACACTAAATTAGGAAATATGCACAAAAGATAAAAAAATTTATATACATACATGATTTTGAAATTTTACATGGAAAAGGAGGCCAAGCTTAATCAACACTTGTTCCTGTCCAATCAGAACCAATAGAGGAGTTTCAAGGTTTCAAGTGTGTGTGTGTGTGTGTGTGTGTGTGTGTGTGTGTGTGTGTGTGTGTGTGTGTTAATTCAGTTTAATGCTGGCATATTCTGTAAACTCGGTGTCCATCGGTGTGGGAGCTGGTGTTGTTTTTTTGCTGATGACTACAGAGGAGTACGTCACTTCATCCTGCAGTAAATACACAACAACAAACATCATTAAAGCCCAAACTCACCTGCAAAAAAAGACGCTCAGCATGATACTCACCAGCTCTTCTGCTTGTTGACGCTAAAGTTTACAGACTTTGCAGCATCTCAGGATCATTCTGTAAAGTTTAAACACACACACACACACACACACACACACACACACACACATACATCATACACACACAGATCCTGCCTCATAATTCTGACAGATCCAGGCCATTTAACATGTAGTGTAGTGTTAGACATTTTAACTCATGAGTGGTCATGACGGTTTGTCCCTGTCACTAGCATAATGGTTTCTAGCAAATATGTTAATGGGTATAATGACATAATATGCTTATAGGAGACTTAAGTTATATATACATATATTGGTATTGCTCCAACAAAATTACACCTTTGCATTTAACCCATATAGAAATAAGCGCAGCAGGGGGCTGCTATTGAAAGTGCCCAGGGAGCAGTGACGGGGATGGTACCTTGCTCAAAACTACCTCAGGGCAACCTATTGGTAAGGGATACGAAGCCATGATCTTCCAATCCAGGGCTCAACTCCCTAACTACTCTACCCCTAACACCCTAACACCCTTGGGTTCCTGAGCAAAACCCTTCACCCCAAATTGCTCCAGGGGGACTGTCCCTGTAGTTAGGAAACGGAAGGTGCTCTGGATAGGAGTTTGCTTTTCCTTGCAAAAAGGAATGTTTTAAGTTCTTCCAGTCTTACCTGTGTCACCTGATCTCCCCTCTGTCTTTTTCTTCTGTCACAGCTCTCATGCTGCACTTTTCTCCAAGCTGCAGAATCAAACCAGACACTCACACACTGCACAGAGCTCCAGCACTGAGTGTGTTCATGAGCAAAACCAACAGTGTGTGAGTGCATGTGTGTTTACCTCTGAATCTCCAGCAGAAAACCCCTCCAAGTACCAGCAACAGCAGTACAACCCACACAGAAGCACAAATCAGCACATTAGAGTCCTGACTCCAGTTCTCTGTATGTGAAAGAAGAAATTACTTTTATTTAGGTTTACACTCCTTGGCACTGAGTAAATGTGTGATTAAATTAAAGTTAAATTAATTAAGTGGTGCTTCTAACCATAAATGCCTACAAGTAAACTAATAAATTGTTTGATTGTAAAATTTTCAAAATTTAAAATTGAATGAAAATGGTTTTAATCTGATTCTTACAAAGAGTTCTTTTACTTTTAAAAATACTCTTAAAATTCAGTTTACAGATATGAATTCCTTTGGCCTACAAAAGAGGACTCTTATTCTGACATGCTGGCCATGACTTAGATATTAATAGATATTAGTACATGTAGTTATAACTTTAAAACATGATATTGTTCATGATCACCTACTAATATCTATGATCAAATTTCACTTTAATGGTTTATTTGACTTTGTCCTCTATGTTTCTGTGTGTATAAATGAAATGAATGCATGTGATTGGACTGGTTTTACCATCGATCACTGAAGTGTGTTGGTTTGGTTTAGACGGAGTTGAATCCTCTGCAGGGAGAAAAAGAGAGACTGAGTGAACTGAAATAAATGATACATGTTTAGTGTTCACCTGGCCTGCACTTGTTACAGCAGAATACATATTTGGCCAGATTGTAATTAAAAATAAAATCTTTATATACTGATGTTTCCTTATTTCTCATTGACACTTCTGTGTTTGAGTTTATAAGATGATTGCATCATTTCAATTTTCTGAAAACGTACTTGAAAATGTTGTAGAAGTGACTGGTCCTGTAGTACTGGTAAACCTTGGAGCGGTCTTTGTAGATGATTTAGGGATTCCTGCAGAAAAAGACCAATTGAGTTGCACATAATAAAGGATTAGTGTTTAATGTCGTCTTTCTCTGTAACTGCAGAATAAACACACGCACATCCTGTCTAAAGAAATGATGCTCAGTTCGGTGCTTGTTGGTGGTGAGTTGGGAACATGGTTGACCATTTTGAAGGACTTCAGAAGGTCCTGACACTGATTGACAGGTATTTGGGGGGTTAATTCGTGGGGTGCTTATTTACACCAACTGTTGAGATACTTGTTGTGTGTGTGTGTGTGTGTGTGTGTGTGTGTGTGTGTGTGTGTTGTCTTTTCATTAATTGATCTAAATGCTACTGTATGAACAATTTATAATTTAAACAATTTATAGTGAAAACACAAGTGTAGAACTGAATGTGATTAATCTGGTTCTTCACTGCACTGTGGATGTGGATCAATCAACTGTTTTACCTTCAACAGTGAGTCTGATGTCTCTGTAATCACCCCCTTCAACTTCACACCTGTACTCTCCTCCATCCTCTTCAGTCAGGAATGATATGAGTAGAGAGAGATTTCTTGGAGAGTGAATGTTAAACAGCTGAACTCTGTTTCTGAACTGATCACTATTATTGGAAATCACACCCCATGTCTTTCCATTTATAGTGTCTTTCTTCCAGGTGAGTTTCTCAGGTGTGGAGCGTAGATCAGAGCAGGAACAGGGCAGCAGTACTGACTCTCCTGTGTATCCAGTGATATCTTTTATACTCCCAGAGTCTTCCAGTGAGCAGCCTACAGAAACACACCAGTTAATAACTTTCACTATCAGACCCCCTGTATGTGTGGAAGTGCTTTACAGTTCAGCTTGATGTTCTCACATCATTTTGTAATCACATGTGTATCACATGATCAACCAGAAACAGGATTTTCTTTTTAAAGTCATTGGTATAAAAGACATGTTGGATCAGCTCCAGCCAAGTTTCTCATCAGTGTTCTAATGGTACTTTTCTACTTTAGCTGATGTAGAAAGTGAAACTTGCTCCACCATCTAATGTCTGATCTGTTATGTTGTTCAAAAACAGAAGCCCTGGAGGCTTCAACTTTGGATTCCATACCCACCATGGAAGGTGGACCCTGTTAGACTATATGGACAGGGGAATTGAGCTGAGGTCCCCTCATGTCTGTGTTAGGCCTGATAACGGGACCATTCATGCGCCTCATTAAGGGGGCTGTTTAACGTTTGTATGCTTGGGTTTTGTTTTGTCTCCCCTCAAAGTTCCCGCTCCGAGTGAGCTAAGGTTGAGCGTCCTAGGAGTGGCGCCTCTGGGTCACAGTAGATGGCGCTCTGCTCTGATGGAGCACACCTGGGCTCATTATGGTGACAGGTGTGCTTTAATGGGGCAGGCTTTATAAGCCCCAATGAGTAAGAGCGAGTGTGAGACATTCACTCGGGTATCTCCGTTGTAACACTGGTGCTTCAGTTTTGTATCTTTGGTTACATTCACTATGACTTATAAAGCTAAGAATGAGACAACCGGCATGGTGCATTTGTCCTACCCACACCCCAGCATTACACAAGCACTAATTCACGTTTAATAATGCTTTAAATGTATTGTTATTATTATTGTTGTATTACTGTTAATGTAAAGGTGAAGGTTTACTAACACCAACTTCATGTTAACTGAAAAAAATAAGTGAGTTAAATAAATCTATATAAATCTATATGTCACATTTTTAGACCCACCTCAGACTGACAGCAAATATATTTAAAGTGAAAACACAATCAATCAAGTGTTTTACCTATAACAGTGAGACAGAAGTAGGTGTGTTCACTCCCTTCAACTTTACAACTGTACCATCCTCCATCCTCTTCAGTCAGGAGTGATATGAGTAGAGAGAGATTTCCTGGAGAGTGAGTGTTAAACAGCTGAACTCTGTTTCTGTACTGACTACTCTCACTGAATATGTTTTCCCATCTGTTTGTGTTGTATTTCTTCCAGGTGAGTTTCTCAGGTGTGGAGTGTAGATCAGAGCAGGAACAGGGCAGCAGTACTGACTCTCCTGTGTATACAGTGATCTCGTTTGTCTTCCCAGAGTCTTCCAGTGAGCAGCCTGCAGAAACACACCAGTTAATGACCTTCACTATCAGACCCCCTGTATATGTGGAAAGAAACTTGGGAAAAACTTGGGAAAAATAGCTGAATATTATATAGGAAGTAAACTGAACCGTAAAATAAATAAATAAATAAATACGTAAACACGTACTCTATGTAAATAAATGTACATATACATTAACACATTTAATTTTTTAAAGTAGTATTAATCAAAAAGAAAATTCCCAATATATTTCAAATGTTTTTGTTTTACAGGGGCAGTGAAACTCTTTTAACAGGACCTTTAATAAACTTTAACTGGTGCCACCAATTGTGAGGGTGAACCGAACACATGCCCAGCTGTTTATCTGCATCGCTAGAGATCAAACTGACACTTAGATAATAAAACCAAAACTCAAACAGTTGCAGCCTGTTTTATTACAGAACAGCAGACTCACCTTCAGCCACATGGAGCACCAGCAGCAGATAAAACCACACCTTCATTCTGACTGAGATCAACACCTTCAGCTACATACAGCAGCAGCACTACTGCACACACACTCTTACACACACACTAGACTGCAGTCTACCGACACACTCAGCACTAAACTAAAGCCTGAAGTCTGGACGTCTCTCAGCACAACTTCACTGAACTCTTCCGCGAACACAACAAAGAGGAAGTGACTTCAGATGGGCTCATCTCTCTCTCTCTCTCTCTCTGTCTCTCTCTCTCTCTCTCTCTCGACTCGACTGGTGATCTGGGTTCACAGCAGGTATATATGAAAATATATTAGAATGAAAATAATTATTTATGGAACTTTGTTTTTGTTTTTAGAAATGTTTATCATTTTATGAAATTGAAAATCTATGAAGAATCTGAGAAAGAAAAAAGAATCTGTGATACTGTGATCAGCAAAGTAATCTATTTATCTATTTTATATTGTGTTTTCAAAATATATAATTTATTAAAGAAGAGTTCATTTTTCAAGCTCTTCTTTTTCAGTTTTTCAATTTATTAAATCACATAAACATTTATGTATTTGAATCTATATCTCATACGTGTGCAGCGATGGCCTAGTGGTTAAACAGTTGGCTCCAGCAACTGAAGGTCATGGGTTTGATTGCCAGAACAGCATTTCGCCATGAGGTACCCTTGAGCAAGGTACTGTCCCCATTACTGCTCCCCAGGTGCTTTAAATAGCTGTCCCCTGTTGCAGAAAGTGACTATTCTTGTCATTGCGAGGTCACAGCACAGCACAGCGGTGAACCACAACGAAATTAGACCTCTGCATTTAACCCATGCAAATATCGTTTAGCAGTGGGCAGCTATGAAAGCACCTGGCGAGCAGAGACAGGGACAGTACCTTGCTCAAGGTTACCTCAGGGCAACCTACTGGTGATGGAATCAAACCCATAATCTTCCAATCTGGGGCAACTCCCTAACCACTAGGCCACCACTGCCCAAAAGTGTTTGTGTTGCAGGATTGTGGTTTGGATGCTCGGTCTAAAAGGGTGGAGATGTTCTCTCATGAGTCAGGTGACAGACTGACACTATGATGTCAAGAATATTTTTTGAAATATGTATGGCCACCAGCATGACCATATAGAATCACTGGACAGTTTATTAGGTACACTTTGTTCGTACTGGGTTGCCTCAGTTAGAAAATCATAAATAATCAAAAAAGCAATTTATTTTAAAAAAGAATCTAAAGAACCAATAATATTCTCCAAGAACAGTGCTGACTGGGAATGATCATGAAAACTATTTAGCTGCACCTTATTTGTAAGGTGATTGGAATTTGTAGCAATTTTCAAGCTGAAATCCAGCCCGACCTTTCCTGATCAGCGGGGATATAAAAATGAGGAGAGACCTAATGCCATTTATTCATCTATAAACATGGAAAAGATAAAAGAACACATAGACTAAATGAATTAAATTAACTTTATTAAAACAGAGACAAATGTTCTTAGACTGAAACCCCCTTTTCTACTGACATTACAGCAATAAGTAAAGGACATAACTACAACTACAGACCAGCAGGAAGGAGGACCTCTATTTATTTTAACATTTCATATTTAAATCAATCTAAAAGTATTACTGTTAATGATTTTTTTAAAAGAATAAAATCTTTGGGTTACTAAGTGTTACTGTAGAGCTCCACCACTAGGGGCGCCAATGGACCAAGAAAGGACAATGCTACAAGAGCAGGACGTCATATCTATTGGACATAAATATAGACCACAAGCGATATTCAGCAATTCATCCTCACTCTCGCTGCGTATGGTCACAGATTCAGTATTACTGGTAATCCCCTGTGTTTCCATCATTGAAGTCACTTAGGAGACAGAATGTTTACCATCATTACAGTTCTCTTTGTTTTCTCTTTGTCTCTTTGTAAATAAACAGTATGAACGATGCGGCTGTTTTCGGCATTGGGATTCTTTCACAAAAGTTTGTGGTTTAGAGTCATAACACTGAGTCTCTAAAAGCACCATCAGATACTAACTCAGTGCCAACAGACTATTTGGAAGATATGCAGCCTTTTCTGAAACTAAATCTCAGACACAAGAAGATGGAATTTACAAAACTGAGCTAAACCCTGAGTGGAACTGTGTTCTGATGAAAGAAAAATTACAGATTTTGGTAGAAAAAAAACCCTCAAGATGGGTTTTATCTTAAAAAGAGGGATATAATGAAATAACTTTATTCTATCTGTAAATATGATGGAGGCTCTGTAATAATGTATGATTATGGTTGAGGTCTGGAGACCTCGATAGACATCATGACATTATCAACTCCAGAACATTTTAAAATCTGTCTGCTTCTGCCGGACACTAAAACTGGGTCAATAGCTGATCTTCTGTTAGGACGACGATCTGAAGTTTTACATTCAAATCAACATAAAAACAAATAGTTAACCAAACAACCAAGCTTCATCCATGACCATATCAGTCTCCTGACCTGACCCTGTAAGGTGTTCTTCCACAAACACAGTGAGCTGCACTGGCTCTGGAACCAAGAGAGAAACCTGGAGTCCAGAAGCTGCTCAACCCAAATAACTAAATAATAAACAGGGGGAAAACAAAGCCAGGAAGGCTCTTGCAGACCCAGACTGAAACCTGTAGGACTGGCGAATAGAGTACAATGATGAGCCTGGAAGCCTGAATGATCTGGAGACATTGTCATTGGCTCAAATACCTTGCTTTTATTTTGAGATGAAGCAACTTAAAAAATGTGTATTTTAATTTTTTATTCTTTTTACAAAACCATTTAAAGGATATTAATAATTGTTGATGACACTGGATATACAAAACTGCACTGAGGGCAGCTTCAGATCATCTTCTGATCATCTTGATCCCAGCAGCCATTAATACACACCATGCAGAAACTGTGTCCACAGGGAACAGTCACTGGATCTGTCAGCAGATCCAGACAGACTGAACTGGTCCTGATGTACTGAAATACAGGCAGATTTTTTTCATGTCTGACGTGACGGAAATTGATTTCTCATAATGGTATTATTTTGGTGGTGGGTTGGTTTTCATTGCAGTCCTGTCTGAACCTCCTCTTTGCCACTGAAGAGACTTTCAAACTTTCAAACAGTGCATTGTGGTTGCTTTCAAGTTTCTTTCAGGAAAGAACTACAAATCCACAGCTCGACCTTCCCTTTCTCCTGCTGCCTGTTTCACATCAAGACATAAAGAACTCTGTTGGCACATCAGCTCCTCCAGTCTTGTGCTGCCTGTGTGTTTGTGATGCCCAGCCAAAATGAATGAGTCTCACTCTCTGCCTCTTATTCATCTCTCAGTCATTATTGAGCCCATTCTTACAGTTACAGCTATGGAAAAAGTGCAGAATGATGACAAACTGTTTGCTGGTGGGACAGACGGATGAGTGAAAGGATTACTTTTAATGAAATCAGTAATGTTAATTGTGAGTTTTCAACAAATTAAAAGCTGTGGCTTCTATTTTGAATGTCTGGCCCAATTTATTAACATCAAATTTAATTTGAAATGAAGAGCTTGCTTGCTTGTTTGTTTAAACTAATTAAAAATATTTTTAATTTAGTAAAAAATTGCACATGAACTCAACACTCAACCTGCATCAGTGTGGTTTAGAAGTAAAGAGGAATCACTCGGAGTGTCTGTAATTACTGTGCAGTAAAAGTTTATTAATGCATCAAGTAACCGTGTAAGTACTGGTGATATTCACTGTTACACTCTCATAATAAAAGATGCACCTTCAGTACTTTAGTTAGAGAACATAATTCCATCATTTTCCACTGCTCTTATTTTTTTGTCAGCATCAGTGACGATGGTCAGTCACTCAGTTAATAAGTGGTCAGAGAGAATTTTATGGTCTAGTTCCAACGTAAATCGACATTCGCCTGTTCATGCTGCATCATGCATTTCCTCCTCTTCACATCTTGCCACTTTATGATTGGTCACCTACAGAGGTTGTGAAACTAAATGACACTTGTGTGTAAGCAATGTTTGTGTAAATGTACTGTTCTCATGACAGTGTGTTCCCAGCATGCATCTCTTTCTTCTCGCTTCAGCTTATCTGATGTCAGTGCAGTGTGACTTGTCCTGATTGCATTTCTTTCTTTCACTTCCCTCAGTTAATCTGTTAATGTGAACACCTTTAAAACTGTTAACAGGAAAATTTATCAAGAGAAAAGTGACTCGTTTGAATCTACATGCAAAACTGAAAAAGCAGTGATCAGAGTTCAGATCAGATATCAGATCAGCTCATTCACCTAGACGCCTCTAAATATTAATATAACTTTAAGTCCTTCCAATGGGAAAATGACACTGAAGAAAAATCAGTTGTGAATTTCAAATAAATGTTGAGCTGAGCCTCCCTGCGATGGGCTGGCGAACTGTCCAGGGTGCGTCCCCCATCCTCGCCCTGTGTGCGCTGGGTTGGACACCAGCACTCCCCCGCGACCCCGTTTGGGACAAGTGGCAGATAATGGATGGATGGATGGATGGATGTTGAGCTGAGTTTGCTCATTTACAGAGTAAATATTTATTTATATGAAATAAATTAGTGGAAATACACATAAATTCTCTCTGCAGAGACACATAAAAAGTTTCAGTCTGTCAGCACTCAGCGCCCAACACTGTGTTAAAGAGGAAGCTGTCTGTGAGAAACAAGAAAATGTGTTTATGGTACCACTTAACATTAAGTGAAAGTAATTACTATGTAGTAACACATTAAGAAAGCATTAAATAACAACGTAACTACTGGTGATATTTACTGTTACGCTCTCAGAGAAAAAGGTACACCTTCAGTTCTTTACTTACTGAACATAATTCCATCATTTTCCACTGCAGTTTTTGTAATAGCATTTTTTTGACCCCAGTATCCTTTAAAACATACCAGCCCAACACACACTACACTCCAGCGTCAGAGACGGTGATCAGTCACTCGGTTAATAAGTGGAAATTCCATTATTGTGTGGAGGGACTGATGACCTGTGCCGCTGTAGATTGCATTCTGTGATGTAAAAATAAATGCATCTGTGTAGAGTCGTAGAGCAGATACTGTTTCCATCATGTATTTCTTGCTCCTCACATCTCTGCACATTATAATTGGTCGTCTACAGAGGAGGTTAAACTAAATGTCAGTGGTGTATTTGTGTCTGTTTTATGATGGTCAGATATGAGTCTCTTCTCAGCACCGGCCTCTACTTCCTTTCTGATGACTGGAGCGCACAGTCATATTCTTAGTTAAGAGTGATGTGGCTCTTCTCTCTTTGTGTGCACAGCGGCCAAATAGAAGGGTTCTAAATTAAGTAGATTAGATGTTGCCTGCAGTGTTTTTAGTGTGTATAACACTCGTGTGTATAACACTCGTGTTTTCTGTTGATAAATATTCCTGTTAACAGTTTAAAAGGTGTTCACATGAACAGATCAGCTGAGGGGAAAGTACAGAGTGAGTTTGGGTAAACAGTGTGTTTATGTACAGATACTCTGGCCTGTCAGTCTTTCTACTCCATCTGTAATTCACCCTTACACACAGAGCAAAAGGCAGCATCACCCACAAGCACCCTGTGACGACACCCACAGCTGAACACAGTTAACGGGCTGGCTAGAAAGAAAGAAAGAAAGAAAGAAAGAAAGAAAGAAAGAAAGAAAGAAAGAAAGAAAGAAAGAAAGAAAGAAAGAAAAAAATATATTGACAATCACACTGCACTGAGATCAGTGAGGAGAAAAAGATACTTGCTGGGAACACACTGTCATGATCAGAGTGTGTAGATATTTGTAGATATAAATATAACTTTATGATAAAAGATCAGTTGTGCATTTTAAAGAAATGTGGAGATGATGTTCGCTCGTTTGCAGTGTTATTTATGTAAAACAAATGAGAAATGAAAATAACAAATGAATTCATTCTGCAGAGACAAATGCAAAGTTACAGACTGTCAGCACGCAGCGCCCAACCCCCAACAGAGTGTTAAAGACACTCAGTAAAGGGGAAGCACTCGGCCACACTGTGTAATGGTCCTGTGCCAGTAGAGGGCGCCCTGCTCTGATTATGCGCACCTGGGCTTGGGGGCTAGGTGTGTCTCATTGGGGCTGGGGTTATAACCCCAGTGAACCAGAGCAGGGCGCTGGTCATCCTGTGTGCGCACTGTGAATTTACTCGGGTTTTGTTTTACATTTGTTATGTTTGTTACGTTTAGTTTGAGTTCTGTGCACTTTATCCGTCATTAAAGTCCAGTACGAAGCTCTCGGCTCTGCGTTGGCGTCCAGTCCTTAACATCGCCCCTTGACACACTGAGAGGCCCTGAGAACCACAATGTATAGTTGTTATCATCTCTGATAGTAACACTTTAATAATGCATTAAATAACAGTGTAACTACTGGTGATATTCACTGTTACACTCTCAGAATAAAAGGTGTTTGAGGGTCTTTGGGGTGGAACCCCCTGCATCATAGTCAGGCAACATATTTCCATAATTTTACACTGCAGTTAATTTTTGTTTTTGTATAAATCTGCATCTAAAGAAGGTCCTGAGTTTGATTACCAGGCGGGACAGTCCAGCTCCTTTTTGACCAATCATAATGTGCCAAGATGGCATGATGGGGAAAGGCATGATGGGAACTCTTGAAATGTTTTCCAAAACAGCATCAAATTTATCCCTCAGACATTAAGACTGTTAACATCACGGTCCACCTGATACTCGACACTGAACACTAGTCATTGAGCTGGATGTGCTTTAAAGGTTCATTTAATCACCCCTCCCCCCACTAGCATTTCTAAGAGGCCAGTGAGAGGAAGTACAAGCTAAACCACATTTTGCCACATTTTTGAAACGCAGGAGACGAGTGTGTTTGTACAAAGGTCAGGTTAGCTTGTATGTAAATGTACTGGTTATTTGCTATACGCACTATATAGATGTATTTTCTACAGTTATAGTCGTCTACAGTCTTGCTGCCCAGTTCATCAATCACTCCACTCATTATTAACTGAGATACAGCGTCATCGACAGAATCACTAGTGTGTATACAAACACACACACACACACACACACACACACACACACACACACACACACACACACACACACAGAGACACACACACACACACACACACACACACACAGACCCTGCTTCATAATACTGACAGATCCAGGCCATAAACATGTAGTGCTAGACACCATTTTAACTCATGAGAGGTCGTGGCAGGTAATCCCTGTTACTAACATCATGGTTCCTTTTCCAGCAAAGATATTAATGGATATGATCACATTGTTATGTACATGACATAATATTTTTCTAGCAGAATTAAGTCAATGTTATATTGTAGTGAAAGTGAAAGTGAAAGTATTTGTCATTATGAAACATGGCACACAGTGCTGAAATGCTTTCTCTGTTTTCACACATACACACACTGAGCAGTTCACAGTCTGGGGAGCAGTAGTTAGGGGCAGTGGTGGCCTAGTGGTTAGAGAGTTGGCCACAGGATCAGAAGATTGTGGGTTCAACCCCTTACCAGTAGATTTCCCTGAGGTACCCATGAGCAAGGTACCATCCCCGTCACTGCTCCCCAGGCGCTTTTATATCTGCCCCCTGCTGCACGGTGTGTGCATGGGTTAAATGCAGCGGTTCTCACAATGACAAGAATAGTCACAATTAAAAATCAAATACAATTAAATGAGTGCTGGGGATGGTACCTTGCTAAAGGGAACCTCAGAGCAACTTACTGGTCTGGGATTCAAGCCTATAACCTTCTGATTCTGGGGCCTGAAGTAGTGGGCAACTAAACACTAGGCCTTCCTGCAGTGACACCACACCTTATCCAAAATTCCTAAATTCATTCCTGAGGGACGTGTATGTCCACATTTCAGTGTTTTACCACCTACTCTTGTGCACAGAGAGCTGGATGTTAGCTAAAAAGGATTTAAAAAAAAAATTCTTATATTATCCAATTGCATTGGACTGATTCTTTAGGAAAATCTCTCAGGAAACTTTTGATTGATTAGGCCTGAGATCAGTGTAGGTGAAAGTGACTCCCCCCATTGTGAAACAGCACAGCACACAGTGAACCTCTGCTTATAACCCACACACACTGTGCAACAGCTAAATGCTGTAAATTACATTTCTTTTAATTTTCTCTGCAAAAAGGAGTGTTTTAAGTTCTTCCAGTCTTACCTGTGTCTCCTGATCGTCACTCTGTCCCGTTTTCCTCTCACAGCTCTCCATCTTCACTTTTCTCTGAGCTGCAGAATCAAACCAGACCCTCACACACTGCACAGAGCTCCAGCACTGAGTGTGTTCATGAGCAAAACCAACAGTGTGTGATTGCATGTGTGTTTACCTCTGAATCTCCAGCAGAAAACCCCTCCAAGTCCCAGCAACAGCAGTAAAACCCCCACAGCAGCACAAATCAGCACAAAAATTCAGCTGTTTGTATTCTGTGGAAACCAGAACCTGGCTATTTGGTCCAGACCTGACACCTGCCAAAGGTATGAACTACACAATCAAACTCTAACAAACATTTTAATGATCTTCAGTGTCGTTTAATGACTGTTTGATTCCAATCCATCAGATCCTGGGAGAGTTTACTACAGCACTGCTGATGGAGATGAAGAGTGATCAGTTTGGAGTGGTGCAGTTCTGCAGCTCATTCTTGAATTCCTCATTTATCATCCAAAACTTTAATTGAAACATTTTGTTGGTTTTTGCTTTTTACAACTACTACCGTCATTGTCATCATCATCATCATCATCATCATCATCATCATTACTATATAATTTTGTAAATGGTCATTCATTTTAACTGGAAGTAAATAAGAGTTGAGTTGATCTAGTAAACTATAAACATTTGATTAATTTGTACAGAGCTTTTTAATGTCACGGGTGAGGTGTGTTTTGGGCATAGAGGGCACTCTGTTCTGATTGAGCACACCTGAGCTCATGAAGACACAGGTGTACCTCATTGGGGCTGACTATTTAAGCCCCGATGAGTCAGAACAGAGCGCGACTCATTTGTTAGGCTAAGCCTACATGTAACTGGTGGTTTTGGTTATGGTTTTGGCAATCTGGGTAACTTTGTTTAGGCTGCAGTTCCTTGGGTTTTGTTAGAACTGCAGTCCTTGGATCTTGTTTTATGAATATAGTTAATAAAGTTACGATCTGAACTCCTGGCTCTGCATTGACGTCCCTCTCACACCCCTCCACCGTTACATTTAATATAATGACTCGTGATGATATTTTTTTTCATGTTATTTTCTTTATCTAATATAATAAAATGCATATCTAATGTACTGAAAAAAAAAAAACCCTGAGCCAGTTTAGCGTGAATGATGAAGAACAGAGAGGGTCAGAAGGAATTGCATTGTGCCTCTGTTGACTTGCTGAAAGGATTTGACAGGATGCTGAGAGAAGAGTGTTCGTTTCTTTTGAGGAGGTCAGGAGTGGCAGAGAAGCATGTCAGAGTGGTTCAGGAAATTTATGAAGCCAGTGGTGAGGTCTGCAGTAAGAGTGACTGATGCATTTAAAAAAGAGGTGGGATGTCATCAAGGATCAGCGCTGAGCCTTTTTCTGTTTGCAATGGTAATGGACAGGTTGACATATAAGATTATGTGGACTATGATGAAACGCTCTAGAGAGGAGAAGAATGAAAGTCAGTGGGTCTAAGACAAAATACATGAGCATGAATGCAGTGCATTGAGTGTGTAGGATGAAGGGAATAGAGGTAATAAACATGGAAAAGTTTAAACAGTTCAGAATAACAACGAGTGTGGAAGAGAGGTGAAGAAGAGAGTGCAGGCAGGTTGGAATGGGTGGAGAACAGTGACAGGAGGGATCAGTGACAGATGGGTACCAGCAAGAGTGAAAGGGAAAGTTAACAGGATGGTGTGTGTGTGTGTGTGTGTGTGTGTGTGTGTGTGTGTGTGTTTGTGCGTGTGTGTGTTCTGAAAACCACTTCATTAAAATGGAAACAGAAGGAGGATGTTGAAGATGGAGCTGCCTGGAAAGAGGAGAAGAGGAAGACCAAAGAGGAGGTTTATGGACGTGGTGAGAGAGGACATGCAGGTGATTGGTTTGAAGCAGGAAAATAAAGAGGACAGGAAGAAATTGAGTCAGTTGATCCGCTGTGGCGTCCCCTAAACGGGAGAAGCCGAAAGAAGAAGAAGACGAAGAAAAAGGAGGAGAAGAAGAAGAAGAAGGTTTTGTGAATATTAATAAACGTCAGATGTGATCTAAATGTCAGATTTTATAGAAGAAAACACATTCTTTTACTATACGTGTTCACATGGGGGGGTGTGCATGTGCACGCACGTTTGCGTGTGTGTGTGTGTGTGTGTGTGTGTGTGTGTGTGTGTGTGTGTGTGGAAGCAGTGATCTAATGACTCTCTCGTCTCTGTGTGTGATTGTGTGCTGATAAGAAACCTTTCTAAAGACAGAAGAGTTCCTGTGGAGTCTGTTCTCTCACAGCTCCTCTGAGCTGCAGGACATTAGAGTGTGTTCAGCTCCAGTGAAGAGCTGCTGAGAGAGTTGTGTACTCAGTGTGTGTGTGCAGCACTAGTGTAGGGCTGGTGTGTATCTGTCAGTGTTGTTTTACTAAATAATGTTTTCTTGTAGTTTTCAGTGATTCAGTAACACATGCAAACTCTATAAGCCTGTAATCTGATTTCCTAAATGGATTTAAACTTGGTCTAAACTATGAAAGAATGTACACAAGTAGGTTTCCTCGAATCCTCTAGTTCTCACCCTTTTTTAGTGTTTCTCCTTCCCTCACACACATGATGTAATTAATGACCTAATAATTTTCCCTGAGCAGCTGTAGGACATTCAGTGATGCAGGGAAGGTTGATTCCAGGATCAGATATGAGCTCTTTAGTCTTTTTCAGTGCGAAGGTATTTTTCAGGCCTCAACACATAAACATGTGTTTTTTTATGATATAAAATACGTGTTGGGCAGAAAAAATATGCATTATTTCTAAAAGAGTAGATTTGTTTAATCACCGAGACCTTCCCCAGACACAGTAAGTCTCACTGGGTGAGGACTCGAGCGAAACCCAGAGTTTCCAGTGGTTACCAAACTCAAATGATTGTGTAAAACTAGTGGGTTAAAGGGGGCAGTGGTGGCCTAGTGGTTTGGGTGTTGGCCACATGATCGGAGGATTGGGGGTTCGAACCCCTTCCCAATAGGTTGCCCTGAGGTACCCTTGAGCAAGGTGCTGTCCCTGTCTCACTCCTCCCTGGGATGGGCTGGTGACCTGTCCAGGGTGTCGCAGGGAGGAGCGGGACGGGGATGGTACCTTGCTCAAGGGAACCTCAGGGCAACCCATTGGGAAGGGGTTCGAACCCCCGATCTGCCGATCATGTGGCCAACACCCTAACCACTAGGCCACCGCTACCACAAAAGTCAAAAGTCAAAAGTGGAAAAAAGATAGTAATGTTGAACTATTAGGTCAAACACACACACACACACACACACACACACACACACACACATGCACATTGGTCAGTTTTTCAGAGCAGTGCACCACCAAACAGGAAACAGTAAGTGTTCTCACGACGCAGAGATGCTTTTGCAACTTTTAAGAAGCTGCTGTTCTCACAGTCTGAGCTGCAGGACATTAGAGTGTGTTCAGCTGCAGTGAAGAGCTGCTGAGAGAGTTGTGTACTCAGTGTGTGTGTGCAGCACTAGTGTAGGCTGGGTGTGTATCTGTCAGTGTGCTGTGAAGTCAGTGTTGTTCTACTAGTGAGAATGTTGCTGAGTTTTTATCTTCTCTTCATGGAGCTTCTCGTCACTGAAGGTGAGAGAGATCTGTTTCTCTTCTTGGTGAATTTCTCTTCTGGAAATGTAAAGGCATTGAAGTCACTTTAGTGAGAGAGTGTTCAGTAGACATGTCTGTGATTGTCTGTTGGGATTTCTGTGTTGTACTGCTAATGAAAAATTGTGCTGTATTCCTGTGTTTGTAGTTGTTTCTGATACTTTTTTCAGGTTTTCTTTTTATGAAGAGTTTAAAAGTAAACAGTTAAATATTAGACACAGTTTATTACTGATTATGTTTACTACATGCATTCACATGGAGTCACCAGGCTGTTCTCAAGGATGAGCCTTCAGTAACTTTATTTGGGAACATAATTCTGCCGTATTCGACTGCAGTTCCATTTTTAAAGTTGCTCAGACACCCAGCCTGAGTTCTGCTTCCTGTTTTGCTGTACGTTTTATAAACAACTATGTAGCTTCTTTCTGACCTTCTTTCCGTTTCATTAATGCAGATGTGTATTTTTATGTATGTGTTAACAGAGCCTATGATTAACGTTAACTTACTGATGTGTTTTATTTCAGGCTGCACTCTGGTCAAAAATGACAAGAAAGTCGAAATCACAGCACAAGCAGGAGGGTCAGTACTGCTACCCTGCAACTGCACTGACCTTAACACCACACTAGAGAATTTCAAGTGGACAAAATTCAACACCATACCACTTGAGATATCCACTGAGAGTGATCAGTACAGAAAGAGAATTCAGCTGTTTAACACTCACTCTCCAGGAAATCTCTCTCTACTCATATCACTCCTGACTGAAGAGGATGGAGGAGTGTACAGGTGTGATCTTGGTGGAAGTGAACACACAGACATCACACTCAAAGTAGAAGGTAAAACATTTGGACCTGTATTTGCACTTTTTTCTAAACTGACCCAACACCCCTGACTTTTCATTGTGTCTGTCCACTTCCTTTCTCTTTTCCAGTTTCAGTTTCAGTTTAGTACTCTTCCAAATCTCTGCCATGTTAGGGTTCCTCACTTGTGAAAATCGTATTTTTGCTAACTTTGAGGGTGAATCTAAAGAGAAAAAGTATCAGTGTCAAAGCCAAACTAGGTTTTTCAAGATGTTAGAACTAAGGTTCTAACATCTAGTGTTAGAACCTGAAACTCAAGAGATGAACCCTGGAGGAGGTAAAGCACCAACATTTTGTCTTTCTAAAAGGCCTTGTTTGTTGTGATCTATAGAACTGAACTGGTGGGTGAACCAAATAAAGTGAACTTCACAAAGGCAGATTATATTCCTCCGAGAAAGCTGGTTATTTTGGGGTTTTTTTGCTGATGTGATGATGCAAAGCTGGTGTATTAACTATTATTTACTTGCAGGACCCATTGTTACACAGTGTTAGTGTAAGTAATTGAAGTTTGTTATTTGGTATTAACAAGGGATACAGTGAGGTTAACTAAAAATTCAAAGGATGCCTAGAATATTTTTCTCTGACAGTTTATTTTTTTGCTTGTTTTAAGATTAGCATGTCATGCTCAGGGTTTGTGGAAGTGTTTCTTTTAGCTTTCCTAGATCATGAGTGAGGTCTGTGAATGGAAAAATACTTTATGATGTTATGTGAGATAAGAGGAAGTAGCGAGTGTTGTGAGTATTTAAATGGAAATGCTCTCAGCTCTTCATCATTAGTATAAACTGGGATGTGTGTGTGGTGTCGTCACACACAGTGAGGGGGTAGCAGCTCTTTATATTTTCCATGTTCACGGCTTCTTCCCTGTTTCTCACGCAAGTAAAAAGTCATTAAAGTCCTTCATTTTGCCCCCTCCAACTACACTGTGACTAATGCTAGAAGGGCAGGTCTGTATCAGTGTAAAGGGGAGGAGCAACTAAAACTGGCATCCTGGTGTACAACTTCGCTCCTCCTATTCCCACAAGAAGTCAACCTGGTCTTATTGAGCTTAGAGAATTTCAGAAAGTAGTGGTGTGCGCATGTGTGTGCATGTCTGCATGTCTGCTTGTGTACATGTGTGTTTGTGTGTGTGTGATAGTGTTCATAATTTTATTCACACTTGATAAAGCAGTAAAAGCTCTCAGCTCCTTCCTGTGGGTGTGTGTGGTGTGTGAGAAGGTGGTTTTGACACGGTCACAGTGGTCACAGTGCTCGAGTGCTTTTAAACAGCTCTGCAGAATCATTATTGATATTATTATTTATTTTCTCATGAATGATCCTGAGATTAATTGCCCTTCATGGTGCTGGAAATACCGTTGCTATGGAGAGACCAGCCCGGAGAGCAGAACCTGGTGTTGGGCGAGTGATCAACAATGCCTGTTGCTTTTTAAAAAAACGCTTACAGTTTTCTGCAACACATCATAGAGGAGAACAGGTCACCTCCATCGAGCTCACTGAAAAACAAAGAGTGAACTCATTATTGCACTTCTATTGTGTTTAATCTCAGCAAAAGTGAAAGTGATTATTTGGCATTGTGAAACAAAGCACAGCACACAGTGAAATGCAATGAAATGCATCTCGGGCACTTAACCCACACACACCATGCAGCATGGAGCAGCCACATCCAACCTGGGGAGAAGTGATGGTGATGGTACATTGCTCAAGGATATCTTAGGGCAACCTACTGGTCTGGGTACCGGGTGTCAATACTTTCCTATTCTTGTCTTAAAAGTAACTATTTTTCTCAATAAAACAAAAAATGTATGTCTTACGTTATTTCCACGCATAAGACTTGTTTCTGTGCTAGTCTCAATCCACTAGACTATGTGGCCTAATGTTTAGGGACTAGGCTGCATAACTGGAAAGTTGTGGGTTTGCATTTCATTATGATTCACTGAAGACACACCGGAAATATAAAAACTATGAACCTCAAAAATGAGTGTACATCTAGGGTGAGTTACATTTTTTCCATATGACAGAAAATAAAAGTGAATGCAACATTTTAAACCTGTTTTCATTTTCCTTTTTTCTTTTGCTATGAGGAAGACTTGCTTCTTTCATTTGTTTCAGTAAAACGGTTCTCAACTGTCCCAACTTGATTTACTCCAAAATATCTGTGATCATAAAACACAGTAAAACACACACTGTTTACAAACTTTATCTCACTGATCTGTGTCTCTGCAGGCTGCACTCTGGTCCACAGTGAAGATCTACAGTTTATAACAGCAAACACAGGAGAGTCAGTACTGCTACCCTGTTCCTGCACTGACCTCAACACCACACCTGAGAAACTCACCTGGAAGAAATACATCAGCAATAAACTTGAAGAGCTTCCTATTAATAGTGATCAGTACAGAAACAGAGTTCAGCTGTTTAACACTCACTCTCCAGGAAATCTCTCTCTACTCATATCACTCCTGACTGAAGAGGATGGAGGAGATTACACCTGTGATGTTCCTGGCAACCATACAATGATCAGACTCACTGTTGAAGGTAAAACACTTTTACTTTTTATTTCACATTTCTAATCTAATATATATAATATGTTTATAGATACAGCTGTACAAGACTTTATAAAAAATCCAAGGACTTTAGAGTGAGATGGACTTCAGTCAAGCGTGCTGAAAGTGTTCTGTAGTGAGTGTGTATGAACAGTGTTCTGTAGTGAGAGGGTGTGTGAAGAGTGTTTTGCAGTGAAGGTGTGTAAAGACTGTTCTGTAGAGGGAGTTTGTGAAGAGTGATTTGTAGTGAAGGGGTGTGTGAAGAGTGTTCTGTAGTGAGAGCGTGTGTGAAGAGTGTTTTGCAGTGAAGGTGTGTAAAGACTGTTCTGTAGAGAGGGAGTTTGTGAAGAGTGATTTGTAGTGAGGGGGTGTGTGAAGAGTGTTCTGTAGTGAGGCTGTGTGAAGAGTGTTCTGTAGTGAGGGTGTGTGTGAACAGTGTTCTGTAGTGAGGGTGTGTGAACAGTGTTTTGTAGTGAGGGTGTGTGAAGAGTGCTCTGTAGTGAGAGCGTGTGTGAAGAGTGTTTTGCAGTTAAGGTGTGTGAAGACTGTTCTGTAGAGAGGGAGTTTGTGAAGAGTGCTCTGTAGTGAGGGTGTGTGTGAATAGTGTTTTGTAGTGAGGGTGTGTGAAGAGTGCTCTGTAGTGAGAGCATGTGTGAAGAGTGTTTTGCAGTGAAGGTGTGTAAAGACTGTTCTGTAGTGAGGGTGTGTGAAGAGTGTTCTGTAGTGAGGGTGTGTAAACAGTGTTTTGTAGTGAGGGTGTGTGAAGAGTGTTCTGTAGTGAGGCTGTGTGTGAAGAGTGTTCTGTAGTGAGGGTGTGTGTGAACAGTAGTTGTGTAATGATGTGTTCAGGACTCTTTCTTTGCTACCCAGTATAACTTTTTAAACGGGTTTTGTGACCAGTTCATTTTCATGAAAGGCTTTTTATTTATTTATTTATTTTTTTATGTCATCATTCCATTGCTCATCTTTATTTCCTGTCTGATCACAGGTCACCTGTGTGCTTATTGGCCCGGTTTATTGCCTTGTGTTTCTTCACCAATGTTTCTTTTTAACGTTTATCCTTTTATATAAAAGTTTTCACCTGCTTTATTTCTTTAAAGAGCTCATGTTTTTATCAGGGCTGCAATGAAGTCAAGGTTGTTTTTGTGACTTTGTGATGTTATCCATCTTGATGTCCTACTCTGGACACAATGAGGGGACACAGAGAGACACCATGTGTATATAGGCTGGATTACAGGCTGGATTACAGGCTGGATTACAGGCTGGATTACAGGCTGGACTACAGGCTGGATTACAGGCTGGATTACAGGCTGGATTACAGGCTGAATTTGGGCAGGACAGGAGCATTTTGATGGGAAGAGCATTTGACTGGAAAGTGGAAAAAGATTCAGATGCACTGCTATAATTATTCAGTGACTAAACCAAGAATGATTTTACTGTTATTGCATTCATTGTTACAATGTTACTACACAGTTCTTAGAGACACTTGAAATATATTTTTGAATATGCATAAATATTTTTTTGGTATACAGTACTGTGCAAAGGTTTTAGGCAGGTGTGAAAAAACAAAGTGAGCGAACAAAAGAAAAATCTAAATCAAATCAATATTTGGTGTTACTACCTTTTGCCTTCATCAGTTCTTCTAGGTACACTTGCACAAGTTCAGGGATTTTGTAGGATTGTAGTCGGTGTATGATCAACCAGTTTTACCAAACAGGTGCTGATGATCATCAATGTCACACACATGCAATACTGCATCAGCAAGGTCTCTCCCAGGTAAAGATTTCAAAGCAGACTGGGGGTTAAAGATGTGCTGCTCAAGCTCTTTTGAAGAAGCACAAAGAAACGGGCAACGTTGAGGATCGTAGATGCAGTGGTTGGCCAAGGAAGCTTAGTGCAGCAGATGAAGGACACATCAAGCTTATTTCCCCTCGAAATTGGAAGATGTCCAGCAGTGCCATCAGCTCAGAACTGGCAGAAAGCAGTTGGACCCAGATAGATCCATCTACTGTCCGGAGAAGTCTGGCCAGAAGTGGTCTTCATGGAAGAGTTGCAGCCAAAAAGCCATACCTCCGACGTGGAAACAAGGCCAAGCAACTCAAGTGTGCACGAAAACAGGAATTGGGGTGCAGAAAAAAGGCAGCAGGTGCTCTGGACTGATGAGTCCAAATGTGAAATATCTGGCTGTAGCAGAAGGCAGTTTGTTCGTCGAAGGGCTGGAGAGCGGAACAATAATGAGTGTCTGCAGACAACAGTGAAGTATGATGGAGGTTCCTTAAATGTTTGGGAATGCATTTCTGCAAATGGAGTTGGAGATTTGGTCAGGATTAATGGTGTTCTCAGTGCTGAGAAATACAGGCAGATACTTTTCCATCATGCAATACCATCAGGGAGGCGTCTGATTGGCCCAAAATTTATTCTGCAGCTGGACCACGACCGCAAACATACAGCCAAAGTCATTAAGAGCTGTCTTCAGCGTAAAGAAGAACAAGAAGTCCTGGAAGTGATGGTATGGCCCCCACAGAGCCCTGATCTCAACATCATCCAGTGTGTCTGGATTACATGAAGAGGCAGAAGGATGTGAGGAAGCCTACATCCACAGAAGATCTGTGGTTAGTTCTCCAAGATGTTTGGAACAACCTACCAGCTGGGTTCCTTCAAAAATGTATGCAAGTGTACCTAGAAGAATTGATGCTGTTTTGAAGGCAAAGGGTGGTCACACAAATATTGATTTGATTTAGATTTCTCTTTTGTTCATTCACTGCATTTTGTTGATTGATGAAAATAAATGATCAACACTTCCATTTCTGAAAGCGTTCTTTGTTTACAGCATTTTTCACACCTGCGTAAAACCTTTGCACAGTGTATTCAGTCTTTTTATGTTGGAAGTGCATGCAGTAGTGAGCACAATAGTTAATGTTGATTTGTCTAAACTCTGAACAATACAATTTTGATTTGAATATTAATCATAATGTAATGCATTTAAAAATGGAAAAATATATTTTTTAAAGAAAATAAATATTGAAGCTTCACTGAGTATTATAGTTTTCCTACAGAGGGTCCAAATAAACCTACCAAACCTTCTACAGCTGTCAGGAGCACATTCACTCCCACCCGAACACCTTCCTCTCGAGATCATGACGGTAAGCTCTTCATCAAAGCTTTGTTGTGTCTTTTGTGACCTTTCTTTGATCTTTAAAATAATCACAGTTCATCAACCTGTTCAGGAGTTATGACTGATGTTTGTTTAAATATTTAAATGTTTCTAATTTCACAGACAAAGAATTTTCCCCGCTTGTCTATTCCCTCCTCTGTGTTCCGGTTCTACTCCTGATGGTACTCGCTGGAGTCATCTGTTGGAAACATGGAGGTATGTACGTGTCGTAAACACCAAGAAGTAAGTTTACTATTTTTCTGTTCCTTCTTTACAGGTTACCCCACAGGTTCTTTAGGTTCTCCTTGGACTACAACCAGAACTCAGAGCACAAGTTTTAATTTTCAGTCACAATTTGGGGCAGCGGTAGGGAGTTGCCCCTTATTGGAAGATTGAGGGTTCAATTCCCTCACTAGTAGGTTGCCCTGAGGTTCCCTTGAGCAAGGTACCGTCCCTGTCCCTGCTCACCAGGCAATTTCAATAGCTGCCCTCTGCTGCGTGAGTGTGTATGGGTGAAATGCAGAGGTTGAGTTTTGTTGTGTTGTGCTGTGTTTCACAATGACAAGGATAGTCACTTTCAAGTTATTAGTTTCACCCCCCCTTTATAACAAATCTTTTGGAGATTCTGGTGGCAAAATTCCACAAATTCCACACACACACAAAACTTGCCAAATCAATATGTGCGGACAACGATACAGAATTCTCACCGGATCGTGTCGAGGCCCAGGTTAACAAATCTACCACCATCAGTGCTGCTGTTAGCTCACAGGTGCTGGTGGAAATTGGACTACTGGTTGGCCAAAGAAGAAGAAGAAGAGGAGTGAAGGCATGTCCAGAGGAAGGGAGAGAAAGAAGGAGAGGAGAGTGAAGGAGGGTAGGGACTCTTTGAATGTTGGCAGCATGACTGTAAAGGTAGAGAATTGATAAGGATGGAGAGAAGGAAGGCTGGACATTCGAGTGCAAGAGACTAGATGAAGGGTAAGGCCAGGTGTATTGAGGGGTTTAAACTGTTCTACCATGGTGTGGATAGAAGGAGGAATGAGTAGGTGTTATCCTGAAGGAAGAGTATGTGGAGAGTGTTTTGGAAGTAAAGAGGGGTGCTGGGAGGGTGATGAGTTTGAAGCTGAAGGAAGTTGTGATAATGAATGTTGTTAGTGCCTATGCTCCACAAGTTGGTTGTAAGAGGAAAGAGAAGGAAAAATTCTGGAGTGAGTTAGATGAAGTCATAGAGAGTGTACCCAGGGGAGAGAGAGTGGAGATTGGTGCAGATTTTAATGGTCACAGAAGGGAACAGAGGTGATGAGGAGGAGATGGGTAGGTATGGTGTCAAGGAGAGAAATGCAGAAGATCAGATGGTTGTTGATTGGTAAAAAAGGATGGAAATGGTCGTAGTTAATAATTTATTTAAGAAGTGAGGGAGGAGCACAGGTGACGTATAAAAGTGGAGGAAGATGCTCTTCAGGTGGATTATATTCTTTGGCAGGAGGGTCAGTTTGAAAGAGACCAGACTGCAAGCAGTGACAGGGAGAGTGTAGCTAAACAGCATAGATGGTGGTCTGTAGGATGACCTTGGAGGTCAAGAAGAGAGGAAAGTGAGGGCAGAGTCGAGGATCAAGTGGTGGAAGCTGGAAGGAGGAGGACTGTAAGGTGGAACAGGCAGGAGCAATACGGGCACTGGGAGGTGTCAGAAGAGCTTCCAGATTGCTGGGAAACTACTGCAGAAGTGATCAGGCAGGACGGTTAGAAATGTACTTAGACATCCGGAAGGAGAAAGAGACAGCAAACTCTGGTGGTGGGAACCAAGAAGTCCAGGAGTGTATTCAAAAGAAGAGGGAGGCAAAGAAGACATGGGACATACAGAGAGATGAAGGAAGTAGACAGATGTACAAGGAGATGAACCGCAGGGCTGAAGAAAGCAGTGGTGAAGGCCAAGATAAGGTGTTTAAGGAATTGTATGAGAGGTTGACAGCAAAGAGGAGAAAAGGACCTTTACCGACACAGACAGAGAGACAGATCTGGGAAAGATAAAGCAGCAGGTCAGGACGATTAAAGATAGAAATGGTAACGTACCACAGGTGAACAGAGCGTGTTGAGCAGATGGAAGGAATACTTTGAGGAGCTGATGAATGAAGAAAATGTGAGAGAGAAGACTGGATGATGTGGAGAAGAGCAACCAGGAAGTGCAGCAAATAAACAAGATGAAGTAAGGGCAAAGGGGATGAAGAGGATGAAGAATGAAAGGCTGTTGGACCGGATGACATACCACAGTGGAAGCATGAGATGTTTAGGAGATGGTGTGTTGAGTTTCTGACCAGATTGTTAACACAATCTTGGCAAGTGAGAAGATGCTTGAGGAGTGGAGACAAAGTGCTACTGGTACCGATCTTCAAGAATAAGGATGATGCACAGAGCTGTAGTCACTACAGAGGATAAAGTTGATCAGCCACAATTCATGAAGTTATTATGGGAGAGTAGTAGTCGGTTAAGAAAAGAGGTGAGGATTAGTGAACAGCAGTATGGTTTCATGTCGAGAAAGTGCACCACAGATGCAATGTTTGTCCTGAGGGTGTTGATGGAGAAGTACAGAGAAGGTCAGAAGGAGTTGCATTGTGCCTTTGTGGACTTGGAGAAAGCATAAGGACAGGGTGCCTAGAGAGGAGTTGTGGTTTGAGTTGAGTATATGAGCAAATCAGATGTTGCAGAGAAGTATGTGATATGTTCAGGATATGCATGAGGGCAGTGACAGTGGTGAGATCTGCAGTGGGAGTGATGTAGAGGTTAGATTACATCAAGCTTCAGCACTGAGCCCGTTCTTGCTTGCGGTAGTGATGCAATAGTTGATGACGAGTTTAGGACAGGAGTCTCCATGGTACTATGATGTTTGCTGATGATATTTTGATCTGTAGTGAGAGTAAGGAGCAGCTTGAGGAGAACTCTGGAGAGATGGAGATATGCTCTGGAGAGGAGAGGAATGAAAGTGAGTAGGGCAAAGAGAATAATATGAGGTGAATGAAAGGGAGGAAAGTGGAGGGTTAGGATGCAGGGAGTGGAGGCAAAGGTGGAGGAGTTTAAATACTTGGGATCAACAGTTCAGTGTAACGCTTAATGTGGGAAGAGAGAGGTGAAGAAGAGAGTGCAGGCTGGTTGAAATGTGGAGAAGAGTGGCTGAGTGATTTGTGACAGACGCGGGTACCAGCTAGAGTAAAGGGGGAAGGTTTACAGACAGTAGTGACCAGCTATGTTGTATATGGGTTGAGACGTGGTAAGTAATTGACGAAAGGCAGGAGGTGAGCTGGAGGTGTCAGAGTTAAAAGATGCTGAGATTTTCAAGTTGGGTACACACACACACACACACACACACACACACACACACACACACACACACACAAAGCTTCAGTCCAATGTGGACTGGACACAATATATGCATGAACACTGAATATTTGGAGATGTGTGCTGTGTGTCTGTGTCTCACTCTGAATGTCTTCATTCTGCAGGACGAGGACAAACAGACAAAACATGCGAGAGAAAGAACCGGGAGGAGACGCAGGTCAGTCCATTTAATCTTGTTCTATACATTTAGACCTGTGAACTACATATTAAAAAGCTAAAAATGTCCAGTAGTAACACAACAATTATAGTAATTTATTTTTAAAGTAATTTATTTTAAAAACTTCAGCCTTTGAATCAAAATTAAATGAGGAATTCTTGTCAGGAGCTTAACTTCAGGGACAGTGAGGACTGTGTTTAGAAGAGGAAGTCACAGGGATTTTTTAAGCAGTACAGCAGAGGAAGAGGCCTTCACAGAACTGGGAACCACCAGACCATCAGTGCAGTCAAGTCTAAGACTAAGATTAAATGCAATCCTAATCTTAAAACTAGTAGTAGTGGCTTCGTGGTGTGTTTTTGCTCCTTTGTAGATCAACATGATCTACTCAGCAACCCACAAAACACCAGCAGTGATTGGCTGTGGACAGTACACAATATGATCATGTGATTGTTTTGTTATTGTGAAGACCACAGCAGCACTTAGCCACCAAATCCCACACCCGGGAAGCAGTGTTGGGTACAACACCTTTCTATAAGGATGCTTCAGGGCCACCTACTGGTCTGGGACTCAAATCCGCAAATGATCAGGGTGGCTAGTCACTAACCACTAGAAATTTAAAAAAATGCTAGAAGGGCTAGTTTGGTATGATTGTAGAATTTCGGTGAAGTCAAACTAAATAAATGAACTTAGTGGAACTGATTCTGATTCTGTCACTTGGTTGTCTGTGAAACAATGTCATACTGTGAATGTTTGTGTTCAAATGTTTGATCTACCTGCAGGATCCAGCGTTGGACTCCACTGTATCTCACAGGGACACAGACGGACCACCCACAGTGATGGACACTGGAGATAAGACAGGACATTCTACCCTCCTAGTCAACAGTGAAAGTGTAAGTAACTGAAGTTTCTGGAATGAACAAGTGCAATTTGTGAGTAATTTTAAATTCAAAACATAGAATGAAAAGTTTGACTGAAAGTTCAACTGTCTGAATCCCTTAAGATTGTACGTTATCGTCAGGGTGTTTGGGGAAGTGTTTCTTTCAGAGTATGTAGATGGGAACTTACATTTTCAATGTTCAGTTTCTTCCCTGTTTCTCATTCAAGTAAAAAAAAAAAGCCATTAAAGTTGTCATGCTAGAAGGTCCAGTCTGGTATCTGTATAACCGGAACTCGGCAACTTGCTGATCAAATTCCCACAGAAAAGCAAACCGGCCCTGATGGGTTTTAGATGATCTGAAGCGCTGTAGTGTTTGTTTGTATTAACATTTATGTTCCACTTGCAGGACCAAGTGCTGTACTCCACTGTATCTCACAGTAACACAGTCAGACCAATCACAGTGATTCACACTGAAGAGAAAACAGAATACGCCACCATCAGAGGAAACTAATCCCATCCATACACACTTCCCACCATCTCCCTTTTACTGGCCTAATTTAAGGCTTTTTTAACCTTTAACTTGTGTAATAGGAAAATATGTCCACAAGTTTCTCAAGAAGTTAATAAAACATTTGCTGAAAGTCTCTATTTGTGTCTCCATCCATGTGGAAATGTTCAGTGCTTTGGTTGCCTTTACAGATTTTTAAATTATCACCAAACCCCTTCCAAAAAACCTCTTCATTACAAAACATAAAATAAAGTTTTTACTTTATGTTCCATGAAGCGTCTCTGAGAGTCTCTGTTAGAAAGTGTAAAGTGCAGCGGTCACTGCAGTCTAGTGAAGTTAGAAGTACAGAAAGAAAACTGATGACTGTGAAAAATACAGCGTCTCTTCAAAGCACGTGTGGATGTGGCTTCAAATAAACGTAAAAAATAATCCTGTTATAAAACATGGAGATGAAACACATTAAATGACTTCTGTGAACAAACTCTTTTTAAAGGGATTGAAGCTTCATGTCCTCTGTGAGTGGAAAAGGTCTGCAGCTCTCCAGAGTGGACTGAGAAAGTTCACAGAAAGCCGACAGGCAGACGCAGCAGTTCTACCAGTCAAGTCTCCAGTTCAGCCTTTACTGATAGGATTTTACAAAACTCCAACATGGATTCTGTGAACTTCATATATTTGTATTTAAACAAAAACTAAGCTAAAAACTAAATAAATAAAATAACAATGTTAGAACTGCACATATTCAATCTTCCAATTTCTAAACGTTTTACATTTTTCTTAGTTTAGAAAAATTAGAATTAAATTTTGTTTGCTTATTTATTTAAAACTTCCAGTTTAATCTTGTGAACAGTCTGTCCTGAAGAAAACTAAACTGACTGATCAGTTGGTCCTACACTGTAACGTGCTTAACTTCATATTAATTACTGTCATATTAATTACTGTTTAATTACTTAAATTAATTTAAACATTTAAATACAACAACATTTTCCACAATCGATGGCTCAAACAGTTCTGGAGAAACGATACAGTCAGACTCAAACCCACAACCTCTCGCTCTGTAGCCGAGTATCCAACTCATCCAACCATTTGTTCACTGTTTGGAGGAAAATTACTCTCTCACTCGTTTTTTTAGCCACTTGTCTTAGTGTCGCTGAAGCCTATCCCATCTCTCACAGGGCAAAAGGCGAAGACACACCCTGGACAGGTCGCAGGTCCATCACAGGACAGACAAGATCATTTACACTTTCTAACTTTTATCTAACAGTTAAATTTAAATGAATTAATAGCCCATTTCACTACGAAGACTTTTTTTGCCCTTGATTTATTTTTCTCAGTAGTTGAATCATAAATACACATATATTATATACGTGTTCAGAATCTGTATGATATACTCGTGTGTGAGTCTATAATAAAGTAGTGACGACAACAAATCCTTCATTAGTTCTAAAAGTGTCGTTCCAGCTGTTCCTGTGGTTAAAGTGTTGAGAAGACGTCATTTGACACATCGAGCTTCTCCTGAACTGGAACAGTTGATCTGATCAGCACTGTGGGCGTGAACGTGGGTCTATAATAGAGTGTGTGTGTTTGTGGGCTTGTGGTTTTGGTGCTCGGTCTAAAAGGGTGCACAGCCGTGCAGAAGTCTTTGCACCGTAAACATGAGGGTACAGCTGGTTGAGGAGGGTCTGGAGCACGTGTGAGATTATTCTCGCTTTTGTAGCTCCAAACAGAACAGCATTTACAAGCAGTGTTTATATTTTCTTAAATATGGATGGCCACCAGCATGTACTTCTAGAATCACTGGACAGTTCATTAGGTACACTTTGTTCATACTGGGTTGACTCATTTAGAAATTTTTTTAAATCTATTTATTAACAAGAAACATTTTAAGAAACAAAGAACACTGCCGACTGTAAATGATCATGAAAAGATGATGAGAATAAAAAGAGGAGAGTAATGAAAGAACCTTATTCTGTCTGTAAATATGATGGAGGTTCTGTCATGGTGTGTGGTTGAGGTTGATGTCTGGAGACCTCGTTAGACAACATTTTACATTACATTACATTTTACATAGAACATTTTAAAATCTGTCTGTTTCTGCCTGGACACTAAAACTGGATCATAAATGATCAATGAATAAATTTACATAGAAATGATTAACTGATCAAACAATCAAGCTTCATCCATGATCCAAAACATGGTGGGGGATCAAGATGGGTGCAGACTTTATTATCATCATCTTGTGTGTTTGCATCCTCTCGTACTGAGAAGGAAAACTCGAGAGGAGGTGTAGTCTCAGTAAAGCATGTCCAGAAAAGTTCTGGAGGGTTCAGTTCTGACGCAGAGAGAGAAAGCAGAAAGATCTGAGAGTAAACTCAAGGAACTTGAACTAAAGTCATGAAATGATGTCAGAATGTCCAGCAGCGTGGTTGGTCTTATAACAGTTAATAAGAGCTGTAATGAATTCATCTTCATCACTGTAATTCTGGTTCTCACTAGAACTCAGACTCCTGCTAGCGGCCGGGCGACATTTCACAACATTCTGCAGTGAAAACTCTTAGAGACGAGAAACATCCCTCAGTACCTCACATTAAAGGCACAAACTCATAAACTAAAATGAGTTTTTACATTTGTTTATTTTGTATTTTCTGCACTGTGGATTTATGCTCCTGGGTCTGATTGCTAGACGGGACGGTCCAGGTCATTCTGTGTGGAGTGGAGATGTTCTCCATTTGTCTGTGTGTGTGTTATTCCAGGAGGTCCTGTTTCCTCCTAGCGTCCAAAAACATGCAGGCCAGGAGGACTGGAGATGATAAATTAACCCCTAGATCTGTGTGTGTGTGTGTGTGTGTGTGTGTCTGTGTATCTGTCCTGTGATGGACTGGCAACTTGTCCAGGGTGTCTTCCCACCTTTAGCCCTGTGAGTGCTTGAATAGACTCCAGAACCATGAACCCTAAAAAGGACAAGCAGATAAGAAAAGGAGTGACTTATACATAAGAATGAGAAGAAAACTCACATTTTAGAAGCACAGTTTTGAGATGAAGGTTTTCCAGCAGAAAGCTCAGGAACTCAACACACTTATTAAATCTCCAGCTTAGTCCTAGGAGAGACTAAAGACACTGAGCTGCAGCTGCATCTTGATTACAGCGTGTCCTCTGTCTCCCTCTAGTGGCCTGAAACTGTCTCACAACTGGACCAATTTAAGGTGAGAATTTTAAATTATTTAAATTACTGTATGTAAAAATTAACCCTTTGATGGCCATGTTTGGAGATTTTATGTGATTAGTTATAAAAAATTCTAAATGTAAATGCTTTACAGCTTTTAACAAATGACGAAGGGAAAAGAAAAATTTTATTAAAAACAATTAAAACAACACATTTGTTCTTGGGCTGTAAAAGTTCACTGAATATGGACGAGAGCGATATTTGTCCTCACCACCTTTTCCTGATGTAGAGAGTGTGTTTGGGAGGTTTGTTCCAGACAGTGCAGGTCTTTATTCAGTGTAATAAAATGATAAGAACTCTCCAAGGTGCTGAACAGTAAACCCTTCAGCCAGTTCAGCTCTACTGATGTGTGAGGTGGACTCAAGAAACTGAGCTCTGATCTTTTGTTCTGCTGCTTGAGTGTGAATGACATGCTCATAAGAGTAAAGGTTTAAATGTTTCTGATTGGTTTGTTGAAAGTATGGAAAGGGAGCTCATTAGCATAAAAAGATTGCGTCACTTCAGAGGAAGTAAAGATCCATAATGTCCATCGTGTCCATAAAAGAATTAAAATGAATCTGACTAACTGTCACTGAACTGACTATCAGACTCTTCTCTGCAGGAAGCTCAACTAAAGCTAAACAACCTTCAACACGATCTACTACAATCATCAACCACCAAACTATCATATCTTTTCCTGAAGTCTGATCATCTTTGCGATCTCATAAGCTATTTATTTATTTATTATTTGGAAAGGAGCAGATCATTTTAAATGATTCAGACTCACTGCTCACTTTAAGAGAGTTCACAGCCTGTTTCACTTGCTGCAGCTTCTTCTCTTTCTCCTGGATTCTGCCTGATGTTTCTACATGTCCTTTAACTGAGTCTGGAGCAGAAAGAGTGTATCCTGTTTTATATGAAGAGTAAGCTGAAGAGTTCATGTTCACTCTTTGTCTTGCTATGTGAATTATAAAGTTGGAAACAGTACAAGATGGTGATTGGTTGGTCAAAAGGTTTGCTGACTAGTTAGTCCTGTTCATGAACCTTGGATTAATTCCACATTCATGTACTCTTATTTTCCTGAACTGATTTACTGCAGAACTATATAATCAGGTCATGAAATTCACTTCCTTTTCTTTCTGCTGCAGCTGAGACGCCATCATGGACTTTATGTTCACTCCTCGAACACTAAGAGCAGATAAACTGACTGACAGTCTGAGTATCTTTAATCAGTGGATCACGCTGGAGAACAGATCTCTTCTTGTAGCTGCTTGGAGACTTTGACCAGGCTGGCGTGTGAAAATGTGTCAGTACTGAACCAGACTGTATAATGATGTAATACTAGGCGCGTTTAAACACAACAGCAATTTTTATTAAACACAACATTTTATTAGAACTATATACAGAAACAGGTTACTGTGTACAAGCACACACACACACACATACACAAACACACACACACACACACACACACACAACACCTAAAAGTCAATAAACACAATATTTGATTAGAACAATATATACATAAAAATGACACACTAATAAAAACAATAATTATATAATGATATAGTTATTAATACTTCAATAATACTGTAAAGTAATTGTAATTATAATTAATTATAGTGAAGGGCGGAGGACCTATGTGCAGTAGGATACACGCTGTTGTCTGTAGACATCAGTTTCTGAAATGAGAAAACACAAGAAAGCATGTTACTGTACAAGAACACACACACATACACACACACACACACACACACACACACACACAAAGCGCTGAAAGTAACGAAAGGTGAGTTAGTTTGTATTTTGGTGAATCTACGCATTTTTACAGGTGAACACTGTGTTTGGAAAACAACAGGGTTTGTGCTGAACTGTCACTTTAACCGATCACACATGCATTCCCGAGACACCATTATCACTATACACACTCTTCTTACACACCGCTTACCTGCTTTCTGTTCAGAAGATCATCAATCCGGAACTGTAGCTGCTGCTTCTCCCTGCATCTTCTGTCAGAAAACAAACACACACAGATGTGATAAAAATGTGTTTACTTAAATAAAGTGAAGAACCTGTTCATACAGTTCTTCAGGTCACTGTGAACCTCTAACACTGAGTCAACAGGGACGACATTTCTGCGTTGAAGGTGAATTGTCCCACACTCTAGACTGGGAGGTGGTGACTGGGAGTGTTGAAATAGTGTTCATGTTACAAAACTTAAAGTGGAGAAAATGATGTTTTATAATCTGACATTTTCCCTTTAACTTAATGTGGTAAGAGTGAAACAAACAGCAAAGCTACTTTTACACTTTACACCAAATCATAAATCTGAACAAAAGACAGGAAGTGGTTCAAACTCCACTTTGTGCAGGAGTTCAGACTCTTTACAGATCGCCAGTTGAGCTGCCACTTTGCTCAGAAACAGACACGAACAGTAGCAGAAACAGAACCTTTCACAGATAATAATAATGATAATAAAATAATAATAATAATAATAATACAATAACACACAACACACACACACAGACTTACTCGAATAGTAATCACAATTTTGGCGACCTGTGTGCACACGCTGTCTAAATGTTTCCAAGCCCCGCCTCGACATGAACTGGAACATGAAAACGAATTAATAGACAACAACAATGGTAATAATAATAGAACACACACAATTATTATTCAAAACTAAACAATAATAATAATAATAAAGTAAAAATAAATAATAAACCTCTTTTTCTTCTCTGTACTCTGAACTAAGCTGTTCACCTGAGCTGTTTGTCTGAGACCGACTGAAGATCTCTTTTCTTGGTCACCTGTGGGGACAGAGAGGAGTGTTTCTTTTATTCGCATGAAGCTGGACTCAGATTCAGCTGTAATGCTGTACTGCAACCACTGTACCAGATAACTGTGATACTGGTTCAGAATAAAAGAGTGTCTCCTCCAGACTCCTCCTAGAACTCAGGTCTTCAGGCAGAGCTGCCCAGGTCAGAGTGAGGAGGAACATCACTGGAAGACAAGCAACATGTGTATTTTCCCTTTATTTGAATGATCACACTTAGATTATATGACATTTAACAAACAACAAAAACAAATCTCCATCACATCCATTATTATTAGGAGACTATAAACCTCTTTCTCTGTTCCCTTTTACAGGCAGTTTCTTCCAACATGGAATGAAATACAGATGGAGTTTTAACCTTATATTTGTGTTAAGGAAGATGATCAACAAGCAAATAAGTGACAAGCATCGCGCCAACACTGTTTCATCATAGGGACTGCACACACACACACACACACACTGTCATTTCATGACTCTGTTTGACTCACTCAGTGTGACTTCCTCGAACTCCTCCGCATCTCCGATGTGAAAATAATCGAGGAGAGAAAAGCAGCAGCTTTCACGTTCAGCAGAAAACTGATGAACTGTTGATCTCCGCCAGCTGGATGAACTCTTCAAATATTAAATGGTTTGTGCGTGAACTTCACTCGGGCTGAACCCTCCGCCGCTCTTCAGTGTGGGACATTGTTGGTGAGAAGGTGTGAATGTGAATCCGCAAAGAGGGAGTGGATCTGCTGTCTCCGAGAAGCACAGATTAAAGGTGTTTGTGTTGAACCACAACGTTCCATCTCTGTCCGAGCGACGTCGCCAAAGAAGCTACAAAAAGGCTCATTTGAACAAAGTGTTTTATTTCTGTCAGAACACAAACACTGGTTCATAAGAGTGTACCGCATTAAGCCCCCTGCCGAACGCCTTCATTAATGCACCGAAGCAGCAACACTGGAGTCCTTCTGTTCGTCCTGCAGAAAAGAGCAGCAAGTAGTTATTTAATGGTGATTAATTCAACCATTATTCCTATCAATAATATTTTTACTCAAACAAAACCAAACTTACATTAATAGTAGCAATCATACAAACAGCAGATAAAACCCTCAAGTATGTGTAAAATATTCATCTTACAAAAAGTGCAGCAGTAATACTATATTTAAGACAAACATAATAATAATAATAATAACAACAATAATAATAATAATAATACCAATAATTTGATAGCATTAGCAGTAATAATAGTGAAGCAGCTCTGTTTCTGTAAACATTAGTAATAAATCTACACTGCAACTGGAGGCACTAGTGAAGCAGTAACTGATGGTTCATTTTTTCCTTTATGTTCTAATTCACATTGATACTTTTGTTTAGAACATGTTCTGATTCTTTTGGCTGTGAAGAACATTATTGTGTTAAAATTCTTATACATTATTAGTTCTACATTGACTGGAGTTTGAACAAAAAGTAATTTCCCTAAGCATCTGCCATGATCTGGCTCTCTGGACTAGATGGTGAGCTTGCAGCAGCACAGGTCTGGCAGGCTTTAAATACAACCATATAGATTATATAGATCAGGGCTGTGGATCCACTAACATGAAAGCAGGGGATTTACATAAATTGTGACTCGTATGAATCTAAGGTATAACGATGTATCAGTGAGGATTCAGTCACAGGACAGCAATGATATAATAGCTATAAGCTTTTCTACATGAACACAGAGTGACAGGATTGGGTGTAAAGTGTAAATAAATGAAGAAGTAATGACAAACAACTATCAGTTAATTATGTATTTATTAGGTTTTTACTAATTAATAGATCACCATTGCGATAATACTCATGTTTAAATATGAACCAAATATGAACTATTAAATAATAACTGTCATGACAATGAAAACAGAGAGAGTCGGATTGAGCTTGATCTCTCTGATCTGTGTCTCTGCAGGCCACTCCCGTCCATTGTGAAGATCTAGTTTATAATGAAAATGACAGTGAGAGTCAGTACTGCTGCCCTGTTCCCACTGACCCTCAACACCACAACACCCTGAGAAACTCACCTGAAGAAACACAACAATAATAGAGATGGAACACAAAGAGATTCCATTATTAGTGATCAGTACAGAAACAGAGTTCAGCTGTTTCTGGAATTAATTCACTCTCTCCCAGAATTCTCTCCTTCAATCAACAGAATTAATCACGAAAAAGTCTTGAACAGCAGTCGCCATGTGACCTGTGTGTAACTATGAGTGCAGCAGTCACGTTCTATTCACCATGAATTCAGATGAAAATTTGTTGATGTTAATTGAATTGTAAACAGAGAATCTAGTCTGATCAAGATGACGTTAGCAAGTTCTCATCAAATCTGCTGTTTTCTACAATCAAAGGTCACTCCTACAGTTAAGACATTTTACCATCAGAAGAGACAAGCTAATGGAGATTCTGTTTAGTTTGAATTTTAAATGTCTGAACTGCATTTATCACCATGGTAAATAATTCAAACTGATGAACGATTATGGTCGAGTTACACCATCCTGTACTGACTGCTAAACCGTCTAGTAAAAGAAGTAAATGAATTCGACTGACTGTCACCGAACTGACTGTCAGACACCCTTCTTCGCCGAAGCTCAACCAAAGCCAAACAACTTTCATCAGATTCCTACAATCATCAACCACCAAACCAGTTCGTTAATCTCCAGCCACAAGAACCAGTGCAGCAGTGACCACTCAGCCCAGCTCAGTGTGATATGTTGAAGGTTTCCTGTTTTTATGGACTTTTAAAATATATTTATATAACTTACATGATTGGCTGAGAACTTGCTTTTTTAAAATTGATAAATATTTAACTGAGTAATCATTTTTAAAATACAAAGATTTCTGGCACATAATTATACCAGTTTCAATCCTGAAAAATTTGATAAAAATTATGAAATAAAACTAAGCTTTATTTTTCACACTTGTTTTCTTTGTGTTTTTTGTGAGTCGTAAAGAAACGAAGGCAGAGTAAAAGTAGTCAGCAGTTTATTAGCACTTACCACACACACACACACACACACACACACACACACACACATCACAATAATATCACTGTCACTGGGCTACCAATAATAACACAGATATTTAAAATTCAGAGTGCTCTCTTACATGATCAGTGGATTCTGATAATGTTTACAGTGAGGGTAGAGTCAAGGTTGCTTTACTGACTGAAGCGTCTCGTTTGTGTAAATGTAATCTGTGTGTAGTTTAGTGCTCTCTTTCTTCTGCCCTCATTGTTTATTTTCTTGTTTGGTCTTATTCTGTGTTTCATAAATAGATATTATCATGAAGTGCCTTGATTTTAAACCTGATAATGAACTGAGAGATTCTCTGCAGCCTGATTGGCTGAACATCTGTTTTTGTGGCTTCAAATGAGATTTTTATTTGTTTTTTTGTTCACATGATTCTGTTTAACCAGTCAGATAAGTTTTATTGTTGTGACATTAGATTTAATCATCAATTTGAAGACAAAATTAGAGGAGTGAGGTTGTGTTGATCTGGACATGTCCAGAGGAGAGATGAGGAGAATATCAGGGATGTTAAAGGTGGAGGAAAGAGGAAGAAGGAAGCAAAAAGGAGGTTACTTGATGTGTGGTAAGAAGGACATGCAAGCAGCTGGCTTGAAGGAGTGGCATACAGAGACCAGAAGAAATGGAGATGGATGATCTGGGTTATGTAGACCCTGAACAACCGCTGCAACAAGAAAAGAAGACGGAAAAGTGAAGAATAGCAAGGGGATTATTCTGTGTTAACAATCTATACTTTCAATTTTTGCACCCACACCATGGGTCAGAAGTGATTTTAGTTGAAGACCAAACCAGTTGTCTGGGATTATTTTGGGTCTCCGTCTAAAGCACGGCCATATAACCCATGAAGAAAGTGTGTCTTTACATGATGCTCCACCTGATCCCATCTGTGGGGGTGTTAGTCCCCCAGCATCAAATCTAATCTATATATTGTTAATGTACTAGTGTGAGAACAGACACAACAAATCTAAACAAATCCATTACGGTGTACATTTGAACCAAATAACAATCTGAGGAGGTTCCCAATCAGCACTGTGTGAGGAATGTTTATGGAAGTTCATTCATGTAATGTAAATTAAAATGAGTAAAAAATCCCCCAAAGTAAAGGTCAACCGTGTTCCCACTCACAACCAACACTCACCAAGCTGAACATCATTTCCTCATACAGGAAGTACATGGCATGGTAGAGGAATGTAAGTGTGTCGGTGCAGAAAGAGCGGATCAGTTCTTACTCGTCTTCTGTTCTTTAATGAGCTTTTATTATTTATTTATTTATTTAAAACCCAAATGAACAACACTTGTGCCCACACTCTCCTCATTGGCCGACTTATTAACAGCTGTATTTTAATAATCACTGCTTATGAAGGTGGGATGGTGTAGTCCTGTCACCTCACTAAAAGATCAAGGTAGTTCTGCTGCATCAGCAGTGTGATTAAATCTTCCATTTCTGAAAGCATTCTTTGTTTACAGCATTTTTTCCACACCTGCCTAAAACTTTTGCACAGTACTGTATGTCCACTGTCCAGCTCTTCTGTGACATGGACACAGACGAGGGGTTCGACTCAGAGTGCTGTTCCAGAGGATGAACCTTTCAGGCTCAGGTCCTCTCTCTCTGTGGGTGCATGTGGTCCTCCCTCTCCCCTTACCAGTCATTGCATTAGTCAGTTATAATGAGGGACTTTTGTTTACTACAAGAGAGACTGGATGGATAAAGTGGACTCACTCCTGAAATGGCTAGCCTTCATCCCTCAGACTCATTTGTGTCACAGCTTTAAGAAAAAAAAAATCTTAGGTGTTCATGCTCCACAAATCCATCATCTTGTCACGGTGTGGTGTTCTAGACTGGACGCCAACGCAGAGCCAAGGGCTTCATCACTGGACTTTAATGACGGATAAGGTGCACAGAACTCAAACTAAACGTATAAAACATAACAGGTGTAAAATATAACATGAATAATCACAAAAAGGGTGGACACAGAATGACCAGCGCCTCTGCCTGATTCATGGCTTATAACGCCAAACCCAGAGGAAGCACACCTGACACCCAATGCCCAGGTGTGCACAATCAGAGCAGGGCGCCCTCTACTGGTACAGAACCATCACACATCTTCTGCTCAGAACCTCAAGGTCAAGTCAAGTCAAGTCAAGTAGGATTTTTATTGTCATTTCAACTATATACAGTACACAGTGAAACGAAATAACGCTCCTGCAGGACCCTGGTGCTACACACAAGACACAAGAAAACATAAGACACAAGACACAACATAATACACAAAACGGGACAACAAGTGCAGACAAGACAGACAACAACAGACGGCACGACAGACAGTACATTCATCTGTAGAGGCTTCTGAGTGTTGCAGGAAACAAAGCAGCCCAGGTAGATTTTCAGTGTAGTAGTGTGGTGGAGCAGTGTTATTGATAAAGTGAGCAAAAATATGAGATAAATAAATTAATACATAATGATAATGATAATAATGGACTGGGTAGACATTAGCGGTTTAAGTGTTTAAGAGTCTGATGGCCAGGGGGAAGAAACTATTTCCCATCCAGCGGAGGCCTCGTGGCGTTCTGAACCTTTTTCCGAGGTAGGAGGAGCAGCGAGAGTGTGGGAAGGTGGGGAGGGATCATCCACAATGCTGGTTGCTTGGCGGATGCAGCGAGTGGTAAAATGTCCTGTACAGAGTGACAGAGAGACTCAAGACTCTCTCTCAGCTGTTCTCACTACTCAAGTTAGACTAGCGCTCAGACGTTGCAGTTCCTGCACAGGCAAAGCACGCAGCCGGCCACATGCTCACCATTCCTCTGTAAAAGATAGTGATCGGGAAGGTGGGAGATGGGCTTTCCTCAGTCTGCGCAGGAAGTAGAGACGCTGCTGGGCTTTCTTAGTGATGGAGTTGGTGTTATGGTCCGTTTTGAGGTTACCGTTATGCACCAAGAAAACGGTGCTCTGGACCATCTCACAGGTGAGGTGTTGAGAATAAGTGAAGCTGCGGTCCCCATTTGCAGCCTCTCTGAAGTCAACAACCATCTCTTTAGTCTTGTCGGGTCTTGGCATTGCGGTTGTTGGTTCTGCACTGTCCGTCAGTTGTCTTATCTCCCTCTCTAAGCTGCCTTGTCTCCACCGGGGCTGATCAGACCCACCACGGTTGTATCATCAGCGAATCTTGATGATGTGGTCTGGAGCTTCGTGCTTGGCCGCACTAAAAATGTGGGTCATCAGTGTGAACAGTACGGCTGAGCACACAGCCCAGTCCCTGTGCTCAGCATGATGGTGTTGGAGATGCTGCACGATCCCGGACTGACTGGGGGGCTCCCAGTCAGGAAGTCCAGGATCCAGTTACAGAGGGAGGTGTTCAGGCCCAGCAGCCTCAGCTTCTCACTCAGGTGCTGAGGGATGATGATGTTGAATGCTGAACGCTGAATGCTGAATGCTGAACCTGGATATAAAGGAAAGAATACCCATTTGATATTAAGTCAGTTCTTCTAATTTACCTCATCAGCTTTATGCTTGTCTTCAGGTTGCAGAACCCTGATTCTGACTGTAAATAAGAAATATGAGCTGAGTGGAGATGGAGGACACAGGAGAAGGAGGGAGGGTTTCTGCACATCTGCTGTGCTGACTAACATGAGCAACTGAAAGAAGAAGAAGATGCTGAAGTTCCTGATAGTGTTTCTGCTCCATTCCTTCAGGGATCTTTATGTTGTTTTATGAAGTTTCTGATGAGCTTTTCTGTGTTTTCAGGATTTCAGATGCTCAGCCGGTAATCAGGTATTCAGTGTTTAAGACCAGAATCAATATGAGATTCACCACTGCAGCATATCCACAATCACACATACACATCAATAATAACACACACACACATCTGTATATATATGTATATTATGTGAGGCAGGCAAATACAGGCAGAAAGAGAAAAGAGAGAGATAGACAGACAGACACAGAGAGAAAGAAAGTCAGCACAGAGAGAGAGAGAGAGAGAGAGAGAGAGAGAGAGAGAGAGAGAGAGAGAGAGAGAGAAGGATGATAGAGAGAGAGAGAGAGAGAGAGAGAGAGAGAGAGGAGAGAGAGAGAGAGAGAGAGAGAGAGAGAGAGAGAGAGAAGGACAGAGGAGAGAGAGAGAGAGAGAGAGAGAGAGAGAGAGAGAGAGAGAGAGAGAGAGAGAGAGAGAAGGACAGAGAGAGAGACAGAGAGAGAGGTAGTGATAGGGATACAGATCTCTCTCCTCAGTAGAAGGTAATCAGATCAGTGGTTGTTCAGCAGGGACAGTCTCCTGTCTGCCTGTGTGTGTCTGTATTGATAACTCTAATAACCACTGGCACCCCAACCAGAGAGAGAGACAGAGAGAGAGAGAGAGAAAGAGAGGAGAGAGAGGAGAGAGAGAGAGAGAGAAAGAGAGAGAGAGAGAGAGAGAGAGAGAGAGAGAGAGACAGGGAGAGAGACAAGGAGAGAGAAAGAGAGACAAGAGAGAGAGAGAGAGAGAGAGAGGAGAGAGAGAGAGAGACAGAGAGAGAGACAAACATAGAGAGAGAGACAGAGAGAGAGAGAGAGAGAGAGAGAGAGAGAGAGAGAGAGAGAGAGAGAGAGAGCAACAGACAGACAGAAAGACAGTTAGACAGAAAGATAGATAATCCTATTCTGTCTCTGTCCAGCCAGACTTGGTAGTCTGGTTTAAGCGCAGGTTGTTAAACAGCACACATTGAAGACACATTATTATTATTATTATTTATCAATATTATTATTATTATTATTATTATTAGCACACACACACACACATATATGCACAAAAGAGCATGTATTTATATATATTAATGAAAAATATTTATATATATACATAAATCTCTTCTTCCTCTCTATGGGTGTGTGTGTGTGTGTGTGTGTTTTGTCCACATGCATACAATGGGATAAAGAATCACCCCTTCTCTTCCTCCTCTTCCTCCCCTTCTCCAGAACTGCATTAATCAATCAGGCAGTAAATCCAGCGCTCTGGAGAAAAGTGATGCTGCGCTTTGGGATCACTCCATCAGTGAAGACCTGCTCACCACTTTACACCCCAGACCTGTATCACTGTCTCTGACTGCAGGAGGGCACATCCAGATTACCGCCACACATCACCACTGTGTGTGTGTGTGTGTGTGTAAAGTGTGTGTTTGTGTAAGCCTAACAAACAGTAATGATGTTAATCCAGTGTTTTTAATGCAAGCTTTTTTATTTGCAGCTGGAGTCGAGGTGAGGAGGGAGTGTGTGTATTTGTGTGTGTGTGTGTGTGTGTGTGTGTGTGTGCTTGTGTGTGTGTGTGTGTGTTTGTGTGTGTGTGTGTGGTTTGTGTTGTGTTTTACTGTGTGTGTGTGTTTTGTTTTTGTGTGTGAGAGTGTGTGTGTGTGTGTGTGATTGTTCATGTTTTTATTTGTGTGGAGCATGTGTGTGTTTGTGTGTGTTGCTGCGTTTTTTTTATGTGTATGTGCTCTAGAGATCGTGAGGCTTTGTTTCTATTGTCCTCCACCTCTACGCCTCGCTCTTCCATGTCCATTTCTGTCCATCCATCCAGGAGTGGACGGTCCTCCATCCTGAGCTCGATAGGACCGTTCCCGTCCTTGAGCACGAGTGGACTGTGCTCTGCCCTGAGCTGGAGTGGACGCTGCTTTGCTCTGGGTTGAAGTGGACTGCTTGCACCCTTGAGCATGTGAGGACGGTCCTCTTTCCTGAGCAGCAATGGGTGACCCTTTCCCCTGAGCAATAGAGGATTGTCCTCTGCCCTTTGGAAATGTGGACTGTCCTCTGTCCTGAGGAGGAGGCTGAGTGATGGGACAGAAACAGGACATTAGTTTCTCTAAATGAAGTGCTTGAAAAGGATAACAGGACACCATTTATCACAATAATCACATGGTAACTACATCCACCCTTACCTGAGCAGGACGTCCTGTTTGTCTTCTCTGTCCACTGTTGTGAAATTCTCTCAGGGGCTCAGGCGGGGTTGTCCGGTACCCCTGTTCTTTATGGGGTTGACGCTTGGCTCCCTCGTGGTTACTGTCTGCTGTAAATCTGCAGCACTTCCTGTCCTCCCCGTCTGTCAGAGGCTGGGGATCTCTTTTATAGTTGATCTTACGTCCTCTTCCACGCGTTCCTCTCCTGTTCTTCTTCTTTTGGAGAGAGACCTCGTTTTCAGAGGACGGTCCGGTGTCAGTGTCCTGTATGTCAGCTTTTGAAGACATTGGAGAATTGAGGAATCAGAAATAACTGGATTTCTGTTTGAACACAGCCAGGACACAGTTACCCCATCTGACCCTCAACTGACACACAGTTACCCCATCTGACCCTCTACTGACAAACAGTTACCCCAATTGACCCTCTACTGACACACAGTTACCCTATCTCACCCTCTACTGACACACAGTTACCCCATCTCACCCTCTACTGACACAAAGTTCTACCCTCTGTAGGGGTAAATAGGCCACACATGTCAGTTGTTGGTAAGCCACGCCCACCCCTGCTTATCTTTTCTCTGTAATCTGACTCATCATTTGTCCGCGTTTGGCTTAAAGAGGTCTTTTCTCTAGCTCACCTGGTGGACGGGAGCAGGCGAGAACCGTCTGTTCTAGAAGAGAGTTCTCCTCAGCCGCTAAAACCATCACACTCAGGTCCTCTAGAACAGGAGGGATCTTGTTGTCCTCGTCCTGGTGTTTTTGGTTTCCTGTTAAAGATGTCAAAGTGTCCACAGTTAGTGTAGAGAGACACGTCTACGAATGTCCTTATCATCTATCTTCTATCCATCTGACTCTCCAGTGACACTTACCCCATCTGACCCACTTTAGACAAAGTTAGCCCATCAGAACCTCTACTGAAACATATTTACCCCATCTGACTCCCTACTGACACAGTTACTCCATCTGATCCTCTCCCGACAATTACCCCATCAAGCCCTCTGCAGTCAGGTACCCCACCAGACCTCTTACTGACACATAGTTACCCCCTCTAACCCTCAACTTACACACAGTTAACCCATCTGTCCCTCTCCTGACACAAAGGTGTAGGTGTCTTTTTAGAAATGGCTGTGTTGCCTCTATAGGGGTCAGTAGGTCACACTGTCAGTCATGTCTAAGCCACGCCCACCCCCTGGTCACTGCTGTATGGGGCGTCATGTGGAGGTAGATGATTGAATCTGTGCTGCTTCTCTGTATTCAGACACATCATTTGTCCATATTTGGCTAAAAGTGGTGTTTTGTGTTTCTCACCAGGTGGATGGGAGTCGGCGAGCACCGTCTGTTTATAAACGACGTTCTCCTCAGCCGCTACAACCATCACCTCCAAGATCTGATCTCCTGGGAGGTCCTGAACCGATTCCAAATCACCAGCTTCTGGTTCTGTTGTTTAGAATGAAATATATTCAGATTGATTCAGATCAGTGGCACAAAATGCAGAACATGTTTGTTCCTCAGTGCTGAGATGTTGTACATGTTTCTGTTCTCACCCAGATACTTAGCTGCCACGTCCTTTATTATCATGTCCAAGAGCACTCTGATGGTGTCCACTGTTTCCTCTGAGGTCTTCAGAGGAGCATGGACATCTATTTTAACAGGAACCAGCCAAACATCAGCAGTTGTCCAGATGTGTTACAGCTTTGGGATCTATAATGATGTCCATTACTCACCCATAAGGTGCTCTCGTGTCTTCTGGACATGGTCCTGCTGAGTCTCCAGGAGCTCACCTTCAGTGAAAACATCAGGGCAGCTCACTGGGAGCAGCAGATCAGCTGCAAAACAAATTCACAGTGAAAAATGCAGTCCACACGTTTCTTTTTTCATAGCAACTGTTACTAGGTAGGACAAGCTGTCCAGCAACTTTGGTGAGCTCCAGATTTAACCTCATTTTAATGTTACATGAACGGTCACTTGAAGAGTTGGGATGGAGGGCAAGCTTTCAAAGACTTTGGTCAAACCCATGTCCAGCCTAATGAGAGCTCAACTATCAGTCTTCCAGTCCTGCTTTACTCACCCAAAGGGTTGTCCATGGCTTCATGAGGGTTCTCCAGGTCCTTGTCCTCGTTAACAGGGACAGCTTCAGCCTGAGTGTCATCAGCTGTTGCCACTGATGTCTGGGTCTCTATTTTCAAACAAACACCATCAGTTTTTGGGTTTGAACACGTTCTCTACACCAGTTTTTCTTGTTCTGTACTCACCTGGGAACTGGTTCTCCAATGGTTCTGGTTCATCCTCTGTAAAATCCTTCTGCAGCTCACCTACAGTGTCAAGTGATATTTTTCATTAAAACCTATTCATTTTGATTTCTTTACATTAAAATGTTACTACTAATCAGATGTTTGCTGTTTGTATGTTTACTCACCTAGACGTTGGTCAGCATCAGCCACAAAATCAGAAATCAGACTCTCCAGGAGCCCTCTCAGCACTTCAGGGCTGCTGACCTGCTGTAGGTGCTTTTGCATAAAATACCATGGCAACCAAACTAATTCAGCCTGCCAACCATATTAGATACCAGGATTACAGCCTAGAAACACACCTAAGCAACAAATTAGTAACAGCCTATTAACCACTTTGGATAATTGTAACAGTCTAAGAACACCTTGACAATAGATTAGTAATATCTTACAACCACTTAGCATTAAATATTAAAAGCCTACTATTACTATTAATATTAATAGCAACACCTTAGCAACCCAACAGTTACACCCTATCAAAAACAATGTCTTCTGTTTGTGTCCTTCACTCACCCAGATACTCTTCACCAGCTCAAATCCAAGTCACATAACAGTCACAGTTTGCTTATTAAAGTAGTAAATAATGAAAAGTAATATTACTTCAATAAATACTAACACAAGGCACTGCTGCATTAATATTATACAGTGCTATAAATATTGTAATAAATTATATTTAGATTTTTTTTCTCCCACATTTAGTGTCTACTTACTCAGTAATTATTCTGATTTATTTCCTATTTACAATAAATTTACATGATTTCTTTTAGTGAACTCACTCAGAAACTGCTCTGTCTCTGTCTTGTCCTCATCCAGTAGGACGTTCAGAGGGCCTTTTGAGGTTTGATCCACATCTCCGGTGGTCTCCTCGTACAGTGGACCTGCCTCGTCTTTCAGCGGCTCCACAAGGACCACCGGCAGGACCAGAACCTCGGCCTCTCGCTCTTCCTTCTTCTCTACTGGATCATGTTTGTATTGGTTCTCTTTATCTTTATCGTTTTTTGTGTCAAGATCTTGTTTTCCCTTTTTGCTCCACTGAATCCTCCACTTTTTCTTTTTTCCTTTGTTCTTCCCCTTCTTGTTTTTCATTTGATCTTTCCTGAATCTCTCCTCACTGTTTGTCTCTGTCTCAGAGTTGTCCACCGGGACGCAGGAGCACCACATCCAAAGACAGCTCATCTTCTCTGCTTCTCTCTCAGATTTCTGTCTTCCTTCCTCTCTGAAATCTCTTCACAGACTGTTCTGAAGTGTCTGTTTGCTCAGAATTGACCTGCATCATCACATTTATATCAGAAGTGAAGTTCCAAACCGTGTTCTAGGTTCTAATGTGGGTTCTGTTCCCAAATTAAAGTCCAGTGAAGCTCCAGGGGCCCTGTGTGTAGTAAATTACAGTGAAGCTGCTGCTTCATTTCTCATCCTCCACTTCTGATCAGGAAACAGTGAGACAGAGATCATTTCTGCTCTGGGACAATAAGAAGGAAAAGTGCAGTGAATCACTCTTCAGTCCGACTGGCTTCGCTGTGTTGTTGTTGTGTGTTCTGGCCTTTAGACACACCAGTGAATTAGTAAAATGGCCATAAAAATAATGACTACATAGAGTTAAACATACAAAAAAATAGAGTTTTTAAAGTGTGAGCAGTACAACATCCTGTTTAGTAAAGAAAAAAATAAACTTATAAAGCATTAAATTCATGAACTCTTTGACTGCAACACTTGACTGTTGATCCAAAAAATCATACAAACAACAAACAAACAAACCAAGAAATAAAAATAAATAGCAGACAAAATGAAATAACAGTTAAAAATCTTAAATGTTTCTTACATTTCCCTTTGGAACAGCCTTTTCTGGTGAACGTGATGAAGTGTGTGTTGATGTTCTTCTACATTACTGTTATAATTCTATTATTTAAAACACAATCCAGCGTTAATAAAGTTAAATAATCCTGAAGTGTGAATGTTTCACTAGAGTTCAGTACACAATACTGTAGAAACTGAAGAACATATTTGGCTGTTGCTGGAAGTCCTGCAGATCTGTTCTGACGGTGTGTTTACTCTCAGAATCAGATCAGTGTTGGACAGTAGCTGCTGCAGTTCAAGTGGAGAGAAGTGAAGCTGTAAACGACCGGAACTCTGAGTGTCTAAATAATAAAAATCTAAATAATACTTTAAACACCCATAAAAGTTAATATAGTGTTTAATATTCAGTTCATGTAATCCATCCATCCATTATCTGCCGCTTGTCCCAAACGGGGTCGCGGGGGAGTGCCGGTGTCCAACCCAGCGCACACAGGGCGAGGACGGGGGACGCACCCTGGACAGGTCGCCAGCCCATCGCAGGGAGGAGCGGGACGGGGACGGCACCTTGCTCAAGGGTACCTCAGGGCAACCCACTGGGAAGGGGTTCGAACCGCCGATCCTCCGATCATAGGGCCAACGCCCTAACCACTAGGCCACCGCTGCCCCTTCAGTTCATGTAATCTTACATCTAAATTTACACAATAAAGTGCAGCATAAAGATTCTGATTTACACCAAACCCACTTTACATTACTTCACATCCATGTTTGAACACTTTACACAACAGAGGCGTCAGGCTGGCGTGTGAAATGTGTCAGTACTGAACTCAGACTGTATAATGATGTAATAATGAAGGGGTTTAAACACAACAGCACTTTATTAAACACAACATTTTATTAGAACTATATACAGAAACACAACACAATAATAAACACAACACTGCAATAATGATCATCAAATACTAATAATAGTTCAGTTCATTAAAATAATTATAATTAATGAAGGTGAAGGAGGAGGAGTCTGCAGGATTCACGCTGTTTCTGAAAAGATAAAACACAAGAAAACAGGTTAATCTTCAAGCACACAAACACACACACACACACATACATACAGCTGTATGTAACTAAACACAACATTTTATTAGATTACTTTATACATAAACATTACACAATAATAAAATCAAAATTGTACTATTGATCGTAATTATTAATACTAATAATACTGTAATTAATTAAGATAATCATAATTAATTAAAGTGAAGGGAGGAGGACTCGTGCTGCAGGATACACGCTGTTCAGACATCGGTTTCTGAAATGAGAAAACACAAGAAAGCATGTTACTGTACAAGCACACACACACACACACACACACACACACACACACACACACACACATAACGTAGTGTGAGTTAGTTTTAAGTGTTTGTGAATCTTCCGTTACTTTACAGGTGAACACTGTTTTTGGAAAACAACAGGGTTTGTGCTGAACTGTCACTTTAACCGATCACACATACATTCCCGACCACACACTATACACTTTTTACACACTCGCTTACCCGCTTTCGTTCAGAAGATCACTAATCCTGGAACTGCAGCCGCTAAGCTCCTGCATCTTCTGTCAAACAAACACACACAGTGATGCATAAAATGAGTCATTTTTCGCCGCTATCCCAACGGGTCGCAGGAGTGCCGAATCCATCCCAGCTCACACCGCCGCAGCCCATCGCAGGGAGGAGGTGACGGGACGGCACCTTGCTCAAAGGTACCTCAGGGCAACCTATCAGAAAGGGGTTTGAACCCCGAGCCTATGATCATGCTGCCAACGCCCTAACCACTAGGCCACCTCTAACACTGAGTTAACAGGACGACATTCTGTGTTGGAGGACTCGTGGTCCTACACCTAAGGACTGGGAGGTGGGGTGGACTGGGAGTTTTGAAATAGTGTTACATGTTACAAAACATTAAAGTGGAGAAAATGATGTTTTTATAATCTGACATTTTCTCCTTTAACTTAATGTAAGAGTGAAATGTAAACAGTAAAGCCACTTTACACTTTTACAATTAAATCATAAATCTGGAACAAAAGACAAAGGAAGTGGTTCAAACTCTCACTTCCTTGCAGGAGTTCAGACTTTTACAGATCAGCCAGTTGAGCTTACTTTGCTCTGCAGGAAACAGACACAACAGTAGCAGTTCAGAACCTTCCAGCAGATAATAATAATAATAATAATAATAATAATAATAATAAATACTGGTTAGATCAATAGTGATTCATTTCCATACACAAACATTCTGTCTGTGCGCTGGGAGTGGATAGGACACACACACACACACACACACACACACACACACACACACACACACACACACAGCCTTACCTGCACAGTGTTCACAATTCTGGCGACCTGTGTTCACACGGTGTCTAGATGTTTTCGAAGGCCTCTAAGCTTGATGCACTGAAGATAAAACAAAGGAGTTAGTAAACAACAACAACAACAACAATAATAATAGTAATAATGATAATAATAATAATACCAATACATACAATTATTATAAGTAAAAGTAAATAATAGTAATAACAGAGTAAAATAATTATAAACTCCTTTTCTTCTCTGTACTCTGAACTAAACTGTTCACCTTGTGCTGTTTGTCTGAGACCTCCGACTGAAGATCCTCTTTCTTGGTCACCTGTGGGGACAGAGAGGAGTGTTCTTTATTCAGTATGAAGCTGATCTCAGATCTGTGCTGTGTGGGTCGCTGTACTGCACCACTGTACCAGATAACTGTGATACTGGTGCAGAAAATAAAGTGTCTCCTCCAGACTCCTCCCAGAACTCAGGGTCTTCAGTTAGAGCTGCTCCAGGGTCAGAGGAGGAGGAACATCACTGGAAGACAAGCAACATGTGTATTTTCCCTTTATTTGAATGTACACACTTAGATTATATGACATTTAACAAACAACAACAACAAATCTCCATCACATCCATTATTATTAGAGACTATAAAACCCTTTCTGTTCCCTTTTTACAGGCGAGCTCTTCCAGCATGGAATGAACAGTGATGGAGTTTTAAATCTTTTATATTTGTGTTTGTATTTTTTTCTAAGTACACACACACACACACACACACACACACCCTTGTTTTTCTCACTCAGTGTGACTCTCCTCGAACTCCTCTGCATCTCCGATGTGAAAAACAACTGAGGAGAGAAAAGCAGTGTTTCTCTATGTTCAGCAGAAACTGATGAACTGTTGATCTCCACAGCTGGATGAACTCTTCAGTATTAAAGTCGGTGTAAAGTGTGAACCCACCGGGTTTAAACCCTCCGCTTAAATATAATAAATACAAATAAAATACAAATTATAGTTTAGCACTTATAATGTTTTAATAATAATAATAATAATAATAATAATAAAAATAATAATAGGTGAGGGTGACACTGTGTAGACAGGATAATTATTCTGGTCAGATTTGTTAGAAAGTAGGTCAGTTTTTGCTGATGACCAATCAAGATAAAGTAAATAAAGGAGTCCTGGAGTCCATCCCAGCGCACACAGGGTGAAGGACGGGGACGCACCCTGGACAGGTCGCCAGCCCATCGCAGGGAGAATAATAAAAGTATGGAAGTTAAAAGTAAGTGTTAATTCATCTGTAAAAGCTACTACACCAAAAATAAATTCAGTTCAAGTTAACTGGTCTTTTATATAATAAATGATTCTCCCACTGTGACGCTCTTCCTACACCTAAAGTAAACGAGCGGTCAGAGGTGCAGAAAAGTCTCCATTTCAGTTGCTGTAAACAGTTCTTCTGCCACTCAATAAATTAGAGCCACACTAATCTATTCACTTAACTCCCAGTTTCCCAATCCTACCGGCTGGAGCTTTTGGATTTGTATTTCTCACACAGACAATGTGGAAGAGAAAAACAACAAGCTGTATCTTCATCCAGCTGCACCACATTCTCTACAAAAACCACTTTAATGAACACTTTAATGAAGCTCTCAGTAATTCTAATAGTCTTTAGGAGACTCATAACTTTACCAACTGCTGATTAAGTATCGCTGGTGGATGTTGATGGTGAACCTTAACACAATGAACTATGAAGACCAAAACACACTACATGCACAAAGAAAATGAAGCTTCAGATGATTGTTGTTTATTGATTTGTGTTTTGCTGGTTTCTTTTAAGGAATCAAATTTGTAGTATCAGTTCAGCATTCCTGAAAAATATCTTTAAATGCTTCTTAAGGGAACCAAAAGTGGCTCTTCTTTGGCCAACATGGTCCTGCTACCTTACAGAACTTAATTCTGAACCTCATGTTACACATCTAATCCAGGTAAGGAGGACTTGCGTTGGGTTGAATCTGTTTTATTACATCGCTCCAAAGAATCATTTTCAGCATTGTCTTACAGAATGATGGCAAACTGTTTGCTGGTGGGACAGTCGGATGAGTGAAAGGATGACTTTTAATGAAATCAGTCATGTTAATTGTGAGTTTTCAACAAATTAAAAGCTGTGGCTTTTATTTTGAATGTCTGGCCCAATTTATTAACATCAAATTTAATTTGAAATGAAGAGCTTGCTTGTTTGTTTGTTTAAACTAATTAAAAAAATTATTAATTTAGTAAAAAATTGCACATGAACTCAACACTCAACCTGCATCAGTGTGGTTTAGAAGTAAAGAGGAATCACTCGGCCACAAAGTGTCTGTAATTACTGTGCAGTAAAACTTTATTAATGCATCAAGTAACCGTATAAGTACTGGTGATATTCACTGTTACACTCTCAGAATAAAAGATGCACCTTCAGTACTTTAGTTAGAGAACATAATTCCATCATTTTCCACTGCTCTTATTTTTTTGTCAGCATCAGTGACGATGGTCAGTGACTCAGTTAATAAGTGGTCAGAGAGAATTTTATGGTCTAGTTCCAATGTAAACCGACATTCGCGTGTTCATGCTGCATCATGCATTTCCTCCTCTTCACATCTTGCCACTTTATGATTGGTCACCTACAGAGGTTGTGAAACTAAATGACACTTGTGTGTAAGCAATGTTTGTGTAAATGTACTGTTCTCATGACAGTGTGTTCCCAGCATGCATCTCTTTCTCCTCGCTTCAGCTTATCTGATGCCAGTGCAGTGTGACTTGCCACTATTGCATTTCTTTCTTTCTTTACTTTCCCCTCAGTTAATCTGTTAACGTGAACACCTTTAAAACTGTTAAGAGGAATATTTATCAACAGAAAAGTGAATCTTTTAAATCTACATGCAAAACTGATAAAACAAGGATCAGAGTGTGTAGACGCCTCTATATATTAATATAACTTTATGTCCTTCCAATAGGAAAATGACACTGAAGAAATATCAGTTGTGAATTTCAAATAGATGTTGAGATGAGTTTGCTTATTTACAGAGTTAATATTTATTTATATGAAATTAATTCGTAAATTCATAAATTCACATAAATTCTCTCTGCAGAGACACATAAAAAGTTACAGACTGTCGGCACTCAGCGCCCAACACTGTGAAAGAGGAAGCACTCGGCCACGCTGAGTGTCTGTGAGAAACAAGAAAATGTGTTTATGGTACCGCCTAACATTAAGTGAAAGTAATTACTATGTAGTAACACATTAAGAAAGCATTAAATTACAACGTAACTACTGGTGATATTCACTGTTACGCTCTCAGAGAAAAAGGTACACCTTCAGTTCTTTACTTACAGAACAGAATTCCATCATTTTCCACTGCAGTTTTTATGAGCGGTTTTTTGACCCCAGTATCCTTTAAAAAATACCAGCCCAACACACACTACACTCCAGCGTCAGAGACGGTGATGTCAGTGGTGTATTTGTGTCTGTTTGCTGATGGTCAGATATGAGTCTCTTCTCAGCACCAGCCAACTTCCTTTCTGTTGACAAGAACGCACAGTCATATTCTTAGTTAAGAGTGATGCAGCTCTTCTCTCTTTGTGTGCACAGCGGCCAAACAGAAGGTTCTAGATTAAGTAGAACAGATGTTGCCTGCAGTGTTTTTAGTGTGTATATTTGATCAAGCCCATCTTTTCCTCTCAGAGTAAAACTTGTGTTTTCTGTTGATAAATATTCCTGTTAACAGTTTAAAAGGTGTTCACATGAACAGATCAGCTGAGGGGAAAGTACAGAGTGAGTTTGGGTAAACAGTGTGTTTATGTACAGATACTCTGGCCTGTCAGTCTTTCTACTCCATCTGTAAGTCTCCCTTACACACAGAGCAAAAGGCAGCGTCACCCACGAGCACCCTGTGACGACACCCACGGCTGACCACAGTTAACGGGCTGGATAGAAAGAAAGAAAGAAAGAAAGAAAGAAAGAAAGAAAGAAAGAAAGAAGAAAGAAAGAAAAAAGAAAGTGACAAGTCACACTGCACTGAGATCAGTGAGGAGAAAAGATGCTTGCTGGGAACACACAGTCATGATCAGAGTGTGTAGATATTTGTAGATATAAATATAACTTTATGAAGGCATCAGTCGTGTAAAAATGTAGAGATGATGTCACGTTTGTGTGAATTTATTATTATTTCTTATATAAAATAAATGGAGTGGAAATAACAATGAATTAATTCTGTAGAGACAAATACAGTTACAGGACTGCTCAGCACTCCAGCGCTCAACCCCAACAGTGTTAAAGACACTCAGTAAAGACGGCTAATCTTGGCCACACTGAGAGCCCACAAACTATAGCTCTGTTTTCATGTATCTATGATAGTAACACATTAATAAAGCATTAAATAACAGTGTAATTACTGGTGATATTCACTCTCTCAGAATAAAGGTGTAGCCTCATAGTCTTTGGTGGAAGCCCTGCACACAGCATGGATCCTCAAGGATACGCCTTCCAGATTTTAGTCAGGGGAACAATTCTATCATTTTACACTGCAGTTCATGTTTGTTTTTGTATAAATCTGCATCTAAATGTAAGGGGAAAATATTAGATGTTTTTGAAATACTGCTAAAATAAAGCTGCATGATATGAATTTATCAGAACCATTAATACAAAACAGTGAAATAATGAACTAGAGTTGCACTTTTTGGGGGGAGGGGTTACCTTAACTTGGATTGTGGTGGTCCCTTCCACTGGGTACTTTTCAGGACATTTAATTAGATAACTTAATTTCCACCACATTCATTTTATGTTAAAGGTTATAAATCTACGAAGCTCCTGGGTTTGATTTCCCAGGCAGGATAGTCCATTCTTTCTGACTAATCTAATGTGCCTAGATGCGCTGATGGGGAAAGGCATGATGGGAACTCTTGAAATGTTTTCCACAACAGCATCAAGTTTATCCCTCAGACATTAAGACTGTTAACATCATGGCCCACCTGATAATTTCACACTGAACACTAAATAGCTGAGCTGGATGTGCTTTAAAGGTTCATTTAATCACCCCTCCCCCCACCAGTACTTCTATGAGCCAGTGAGAGGGAAGTACGTTAAAACCACATTCACTCAGAAGAACACAGGAAATAGGTGTGGGGACGAATGTGTTTGTATGCAACATACTTGCAGGCAACAGTGTGAGTTTACTGACTTTCAGATAAATTATATTATAAGATTAGTAGTTAGACCAAAGGCAACCAGAAAGTCTGACTGACGTTATTGTAATTCAAAGCACTGTGGGCTTCTCGAAGGCCGAAACTTAGATAGCCTATCTTTAGATTAAACATTGGTCAAAGGGTCAAAGGTCAGTTTACCTTGTACGTAAATGTACTGGTTATTTGCTATACAACACTATATAGATGTATTTTCTTCTACAGTCGTCTACAGTCTTTGCAGCCCAGGTCATCAATCACCCACTCATTAAACATTGAGATAGAGCGCCATCGACAGAATCACTACTGACCAGATATTATCTGAGTAACTCACCATCGTCACAGATGCTGTAGGTCAAGTGATATCCCTTTGTCATTGTGAAACGAGCACAGCACACAAACACAATGAAATTCATCCTCTGTGTTACACCCATACAAACACATGCAGCAGGGGGCAGCTATTGAAAGCTGTCCAGGGAGCAGTGACAGGGACGGAACCTTGCTCAAGGAAACCTCAGAGCAACCTACTGGTGAGGGGATCGAACCCACAATCTTCTGGGGCAACTCCCTCACCACTAGACCAGCACTGCCCCACTGCGCTGTGTAGTCAGGAGGCTTGAAATGCATCCATTTTGAAGGATACTTGCTCTTCAGGTTCAGTTGGTCAATGTTATATTGTAGTGAAAGTGAATGTGATCATTTGCCATTATGAAACATGGCACACAGTGCTGATATCCTTTCTCTGTTTTCACACATACACACACTGAGCAGTTCTGGGGTCTGGGGAGAGTCTGGGGGTAGTGGGCAGGGGCAGCGGTGGCCTAGTGGTTAGGGACTTGGCCACAGGATCAGAAGATTGTGGGCTCAAACCCCTTACCAGTGGGTTGCTCTGAGCTACCCTTGAGCAAGGTACCATCTTTCATAGCTGCCCCTTGCTGCACGGTGTGTGTGCATGGGTTAAATGCACAGTTGTGGGTTCACTGTGTTCTCACAAATGACAGTAGTCCCACAAAAGTTAAAACACTAAATCCAGTGTCGGGACACTTACAAAGGGAAACCTCAGAGCAACCTACTGGTCTGGGATTCAAACCCATAACCTCTGATTCTGGGGCCTAGTCCCTAAAACACTAGATCACCGCTGCTCTCCTCCTGCAGTGACACCTCACACCTTGTGCTTACAAGGGACGTGGTTTGTCCTCATTTCAGCAAGTGTTTTACCACCTACCCAGGGCACAGAGAGCTGGATGTTAGTTAGAGGATAGCCCCTTTCTGGATCACAGTGCAGTAGAAAGTTGAGCAGTGATGGAGGGGTAGGGGCTGGGAAAATAACACAGACAAAAATTTTATATTATCCAATTGCATTGGACTGATTCTTCAGAAAAATCTCTCAGACACTTTTGATTGATTGCCTGAGATCAGTGTTGGTGATGAAAGTGACTTTGTCATTGTAAAACAGCACAGCACACAATGAACCTCTGCTTTTAACCCACACACACTGTGCATCAGCTAAATGCTGTAAATGTCATTTCTTTACTTTTCCCTGAAAAAAGGAGTGCTTTAACTTCTTCCTAGCCTTACCCGTGGTCTGCTGATCTCCACTCTGTCCTGTTTTCCCTCTCTACAGCTCTCCATCTTCACTTTCTGAGCCATGAATCAAACTACAGACCCTGACATACTGCACAGAGCTCCAGCACTGAGTGTGTTCATGAGCAACCAACAGTGTGTGAGTGCATGTGTAAGCTACTCTCTGAATCTCCAGCAGAAAACCACTTTTCAAATTTCAGATTTCAAATGGCCAACAATAAAGGACTTTTATTCTGACTTGCTGGCAAAGATTTGCATAGTTATTCCATCCATCCATCCATTTTCTTCCGCTTATCCGAGGTCGGGTCGCGGGGGCAGCAGCTCCAGCAGGGATGCCTCAGGACTTCCTCTCCGCCACTTCTTCCAGCTCCTCCGGGCGGATCCTCATATGTCTTTAGGCCAGCCGAGACATAGTCTCTCCAGCATGTCCTGCCTCCTGGGCCTTCCGTGGGATGCCTGAAACCTCACCAGGGAGGTGTCCAGGGGGACACCCAATCAGATGCCCGAGCGACCTCATCTGACTCCTCTCGATGCGGAGGAGCAGCGGCTCTACTTTGAGCCCCTCCCGGATGGCTGAGCTTCTCACCCTATCTCTAAGGGAGAGTCCAGACACCCTGCGGAGGAAACCTATCGCCGCCATTCGCTGATCTCGTTTCTTCTGGCCACATCACAGCTCGACCACATAGGTGAGGTGGGAACGTAGATCGACTGGTAAATTGAGAGCTTTGCCTTCTGGCTCAGCTCCTTCTTCACCATGACGGACCGATGCAGAGCCCGCATCACTGCAGAAGCTGCCCCGATCCGCCTGTCGATCTCCCAGCTTCCATCTTACCTCACTCGTGAACAAGATCCCAAGATACTTAAACCTCCACTTGGGGCAAGGTCTCAGTCCCAACTCTGAGAGGGTATTCCACTCCTTTTCTCCACTGAGGACCATGGCCCAGATTTAGAGGCGTTGATTTCATCCCAGCCGCTCACACCTCGCTGCGAACTCGATCCAGAGTGCTGAAGGTCACGGCATGATGAGGCCAACAGGACAACGCCATCTGCAAAAAGCAGAGACTCCAATCCTGAGCCCACTAAACTGACCCTCAACGCCCTTGGTTGCACGAAACGGTCCATGTGCTGGGTGAACAGGATCGGTGACAAAGGGCAGCCCTGGCGGATCCAACCTCACCGAACAGTCCACTTCTACTGCCGCACATGGACTAAGCCTGACACTGCCGTACATAGGACCTGACAGCCTCTTAACAGGAACTGGAGCAACCCATACTCCCGAGTACCCCACAGGAGCTCCCGAGGGCACGGTTGATTGCCTTCCAAGTCCACAAAGCACATGTAGACTGGCTGGCAAACTCCCATGCACCCTCCAGGACCCTGCTATGGGTGTAGAGCTGGTCCACTGGTTCCGCGACCTGGATCGAAACCACATTGCTCCTCCTGGATCTGAGGTTCGACTATCCACGGACCCTCCTTTCAGGGACCCTGAATAGACTTTCCCGGGAGGCTGAGGCGATCCCTCGATACTGGGAACACACCTCCGATCCTCTTTCTTAAAGAGGGGACCACCACCCCGGTTTGCCAATCCAGAGGCACTGGCCCCGATGTCCATGCGATGTTGTGAGCGTGGTCAGCCATGACAGTCCCACAACATCCAGAGCTCGAGGAACTCTACGGATCTCATCCACTCCCGGAGCCCTGCCACCAAGGAGCTTCTTGACCACCTTGGCAACCTCGACCCCAGAGAGCGGAAGAGTCCACCTGATGTCCCAGGCTCTGCTTCCTCCGAAGGCATGTTGCGGAATTAAGGAATTTCTCTGGCCGCCTGGAAGTCCTTCTCCATGGCCTCCAAACCCTCCATGCCCGAAGTTTTTGCTCCAGCAACCACCAGAGCCACATTCTGCTTGGCCCGTCGGTACTATCAGCTGCCTCCGGCGCCCCACTGGCCAAAAAGGCCCGGTAGGACTCCTTCTTCAGCTTGATGAGCATCCTCACCGCTGGTGTCCACCAACGGGTTCTAGGGTTGCCACCGACAGCACCACCACCTCCTGCCACAGCCCGGCCAGCCGCTTTGACAATGGAGGCGCGAACAAGGTCCATTCAGAGACTAATGTCACCTTTCTCCCGGGACGTGGGTTAAAGCCAGACGGAGGTGGAGCTGAAGCTGTCCTGATAGGGGACTTCACAGACGTTCCCAGCAGACCCTCACACACGCATTTGGGCCTACCAGGTCTGACCGCATCCTCCCCACCAACGGCTAACCTTACCACCAGGTGATGGTCGGTTGGACAGCCCGCCTCTCTTTACCTCGAGCAGTTCACATGGGGCCGCAAGTCCGATGACACGACCACAAAGTCGATCATTGAACTGCGGCCTAGGGTGTCCTGGTGCCAGGTGCACATGTGGACATCCTTATGCCTGAACATGGTGTTCGTTATGGACAATCCGCGGATTTGGTGCACAAAAGTTCAATAACAAAACACCGCCTGGTTCAGATCGGGGGCCATTCCTCCCACCACGCCTCTTCCAAAGTCATTACCACGTGGAGCATTGAAGTCCCCCCAGCAGAATCGATGGAGTCACCAGAGGGATTGCCATGCCCTCTCCAGAGACTCCCAGCGGGTGGGTAGTCTTGTAATGCTGTTTAAGGAGGCACGCAGATAACACTAAGGGACCCGTCTCTCCTGACCAAGGCTGGAGGGTCACCCTCTCATCCACTGGGGTAAACCCCAATGTACTGGCGCCAAGCCGTGGGCAATAAGTATGCCCACACCTGCTCGGCGCCTCTCACCGGTGGCAACTCCAGAGTGGAAAAGAGTCCAGCCCCTCTCAAGGAGACTGGTTCCAGAGTCCAAGCTGTGCGTCGAGGTGAGTCCAACTATATCTAGCTGGAACTGCTTCAACCTCGCGCACTAGCTCAGGCCCTTTCCCACCAGAGAGGTGACGCTCCATGTCCCTAGAGCCAGCCGCAGCCGAGATCGGACCGCCAAGGCTCCCTGCTGCCACCCCAGCTCACAACGCACCTGACCTCTTTGGCCCTCCCACAGGTGGTGAGCCCATGGGAAGGGGGACCCACGTTGCCTCTTCGGGCTGTGCCCGGCCGGGCCCCATGGGTGAAGGCCCGATCGCTAAGCGCCGCCAGCGGCCCCACCTCCAGGCCTGGCTCCAGAGGGGAGGCCCCAGACCCACGTCCGGCGTAGGAGAACGCTCTTCCAAAGTTTCTTATACATCATCAGAGGTCCTCTAAACCGCTTTGTCTCTCTTCCTCACCTAGGACCTGTTTGCCTTGGGTGCCTCCAAACCCGCAAGGACCCGCGTCCTGCTCCAATTCACGGAAGTCATTCTGTCACGTGGCGGGGGGCGGGGCTCGCACACAGGTGCCCAGCGACCTCGCTGGCACCGGCGCGTTACATAAGTGATCATGAACAATATCATGTTTTAACGTTATAATTTCTAGTTATTAATACATGAAATTATAAGGTTAAAACATGATATTGTTCATGATCACTTATTAATATCTATGATCAAATTTCACTTTAAAGCTTTATTTGTCTTTGTCCTATATATTTTTTAATGCTTGTGATTGGACTGGTTTTACCATCGATCACTAAAGTGTGTTGGTTTGGTTTAGACTGAGCTGAATCCTCTGCAGGGAGAAAAAGAGAGACTGAGTGAACTGAAATAAAGGATACATGTTCAGTGTTCACCTGCCCTGCACTTGTTACAGCAGAATAAATATTTGGCCAGTTTGTTATTAAAAATTAAATATTTTACATACTGATGTTTCGTTATTTCTCATTGACACTTCTGTGTTTGAGTTAATAAGATGATTGCATCATTTTTGTTTTCTGAAGATGTTCTTGAAAATGTTGTAGAAGTGACTGGTCAGGTTGTACTGGTGACTCTTGGAATATTCTTTGTAGATGATTTTGGGACTGCAGGTAGAAAAAGACCAATTCAGCTGTACAAATTAAATAATTCGATCATTTAATGTCTTCTTTCTCTGTAACTGCAGGATATTACATGTACATCCTGTATAAAGAAATGAAGCTCACTTTGGTGCTAGTTTGATTCTGAGTGGGAACATGGTTGACCATCATGAAGGTCCCAACACTGATTATGAGTATGAATAATTTTCATTACACGTGACGCTTGACTCTGTGAGACTAATCCCACATGTAAGATCAGGTGGAAATGACTTTTCTAGGAAACACTTTCTTCATGATTCTTACATTAAATGGAACATGAGACTAAAAATGGACAAGCATGAGTTCAGTGATAACACATCCTTATCCATAGTGTGGTTCTGAAAACATATTTACAAGATTAACATGGAACAGAAACTAGAACCAGAAAGCAGACCAAATCTATTTAAACTAGAACCCAAGAAAATCATACAAAATCAATGTGGTTTTAATTAGACTACATGAAAAATATTCCAAATAAATATAATGAGTCAAAGCTTAATCAAAAATTGTGAAAGTTTAGTTAAAAGCTATCCATCCATCCATCCATTATCTGCCGCTAGTCCCAAACGGGGTCGCGCTGGTGTCCAACCCAGCGCACACAGGGCGAGGACGGGGGACGCACCCTGGACAGGTCGCCAGCCCATCGCACGGAGGAGCGGGACGGGAACGGCACCTTGCTCAAGGGTACCTCAGGGCATCCCATTGGGAAGGGGTTCGAACCCCCAATCCTCCAATCATAGGGCCAACGTTCTAACCACTAGGCCACCGCTGCCCTAGTTAAAAGCTAAAAACCATAATTTTTTTTTTAAATAAAAAGAAATGTATTTTTTGCAATTAGGTAAACTCTCAAAAAAATATGTTCAATTTATATTATATTTACAATATAATGTATATTATATATTTTTTCTTAAATCTTATGTTTAGCAAATGACAAATTAAAACAAACAAACACAAAAAAAACCCACACACGAAAAATTATTTGATTGCTAATGAAGTTCTGGAAGAGCAAAACATTGATTTGAATCCCATTTGACATCATCAACAAAACAGGTGTATTTTGCTTTTTGTTTCTCAAACTACAGAAAATCTTTCAGACTCCACATTACATTTACATTGTGCATCTAGCAGACTTGCTCAGGTGTGTAAGTCTTTGTTTTTTCCTTCAGTTGGTGTGTTTGTGTTACAGCTCCGTCCTGGATCCTGGACTTACTACACTCCTGCTCCCTGGAACACCAGGATTCTGTATCCACAGTTTCACTAATCGTTTCCTTCACCTGCTGAAACCCCTTTTTAAGAGCTGCCAGTCCGTTCTTTGTTTGTTTCTATGGGTGTGTTACATTCAAGAAAACGTCCTGTGTTGTTTCCATCCTACACTTGTGCCTTCAGTAGGTGGTCTGTGAGATCATTAGCTGCTCTGTTAATCTGGTGTGTAGGTTGGTAGCTGGTCTTTTGAGATCTGCTGGTTTTCTACTGGAGGTTCACTCTTCCATCAGCAGTGCTGTAGTAAACTGTGTCAGGATCTGGGTCTTGGGAGGCTGAAATGAAGAAGAAAAGCAAAATTCATTCACAATCTGGTAATATAGCAGGTCAAATACACAATACAGGAAAGGATCCCAGTGACGGTACCTTTGGTTCTCTTGGTGTAATAGAACACAGCTACTATAATGTGGAGAAAGATCACAGTCACCAAGGCGAAGGGGACGAAGGGCAGAGACTGTGGAGGAGCTGCAACAGTAACAACAATCAGTTGGTTGGTGGTGGTAACAATCTGTTGGTGGTGAAAAACACAAAGTCTCAGTACAAAGATCACTGCAGTTGTGATTCTGAATGTCTAGTATGATTTCTAATTGGTTATTAAACTAGGAGAAGCAGAATCTGCTGGGAATCGAACCGAGGATCTTTTGGTTGTGAGGTGACAGCACTTCACACCATCCCACCATCATAAACAGTGTTTAATAAACTACAGCTGTTTATAAGTCGGCCAATGAGAGGAGTGTAAATACAAGTGTTGTTCATTTGGGTTTTTAAATAAAAATAATAAAATTATTATAAAACCTCAGAAAAGAACAAAAGACGAGTAAAAACTGATCCGCTTTTTCCACACTGATAAACTAATGTTCAACTACCGTGCCATTGGTCTACTGTGCTGGGAGTGAACCCAAAGTCATACCTGCTCACTGCTGGTTCTGTGGATCATGGAAGAAATGGTTTAAACATGTATTTAGAAATGAGGGAGGACAGTGAGTGTTTCATTTCCCTCTATTTGTTACAGCAGAACCTACACATGTTTCATTTGTTTTAATAAACTCACTGTTATATGAGATATTTTTGATGCATTTGTCATTTACATAATATGTTTAAGTTAATAAAAACTGTAACATAGCTATTTTGTAAAATGCAAAAAAAAAAAAACCTGTTAATGTCTTTGAAATGGTTGAACTGGTTGTGCTGGTGACCACTGCGGTGGATTTTGTAAATGCTCCTGCGGATAGAAATAAGATCCATTGAGTTTCACACAATAAAGGATTCGATCATTTAATGTCTGCTTTCTCTGTAACAGCAGAATAAACACATGTACATCCTGTATGAAGAAATGATGTTCAGTTTGGTGAGTGTTGGTTGTGAGTGGGAACATGGTTGATCTTTGCACCATGAAGATCAAACATTGATTGGCTGAGGTATTTTGAGGGGATTTTTAGTTCATGTTCATTTACATTACATTTACAAACTTCCATAAACTTTAGATTAGAAACTCCTCAGATTGTTATTTGGTTCTGTCTTCGGTAACGGATAAGTAACGGATTTGCTTAAAAGGTTTGTTCTCACACTAGTACATTAATAATCCTGCCCACGATCAGCTCAGAATTTCTCTTGATCAGATGTGATGCTAGAAGACTTACACCCCCCCCCGCCCTCTTCTTCAGGTCCTTCTTCTCTTTCTTATGGCAGCTGTTGTGAGGGGTCACCATAGCAGATCATCCATCACCATGTCTTCTGGTCCTCTGTATCATAAACCTCCTCTTTGTCCTTCTTCTTCTCCTCTTTCCTGGCAGCTCCATCTTCAACATCCTTCTCCTGAAATACTCCTCACATCTCCTCTGGACATGTCCACACCAACACAAGCTCACTTCTCTAACTTTGTCTCTAATTCATCCACAGAATGACCAAATGATTCTTAATTCTAATGTCCACAATATAATTAATTCTAATGTCCACAATATAATACACATGCCACGAAAGAAAGGATTTTTAACAAGAGACACGGAAACTTTGTTTCTAGAGCGCCCTCAGGCCCTCAAGTGGAATAGCACAAACTGAATAGATATGTTTTTAACTGTGTTTTAAAGAGGGACAGCGAGGACATTAAGCGCAGGTTTTGAGGGAGGGAATTCCAGAGTTTAGGGGCAGCAGCACTAAATGATCTACCCCCCATGGAAGCTAACCTGAATTTAGGAACGGAGAGTAACCCTGTGCCGGAGGAGCGAAGTGAGTAAGTAACTCACTTCGCTCGCGAAGTGAGGAGCGAAGTGAGCGGGTGGGAGTGTATGAATGGAGTAAATCAGTGAGGTATGAAGGAGCAGATCCATGAAGGGCTTTAAATGTGATGAGAAGCAGCTTGTATTGAATACGGTACGATATGGGTAGCCAGTGAAGTTTGTGGAGAATGGGGGTGATATGTTCAGATTTTTTGGAGAAGGTGAGAACACGAGCTGCAGAGTTTTGCATGTACTGGAGCCTGGCTAATGTTCTAGTTGGGAGACCAAAGAGTAGAGCATTGCAGTAATTGAGTAGGGACGTTATAAAAGCATGAACAAGTATTTCTGCATCCTTCAACGAAAGAGATGAGCGGAGACGGGAGATGTTTCTGAGGTGAAAGAAAGCATTTTTCACCACTGTATTAATGTGAGATTCAAATGACAGAGAGGGATCGAATATAACACCTAAATTCCGGACAGTGGGTGAGGGGGTAACAAGAGCATTTTCAATGGATAAACTGAAATTTTGTAGTTTAGTGATGAGAAATTTGGAGCCAACTAATAAAAGTTCTGTTTTGTCAGTGTTGAGCTTGAGAAAGTTAGAGGTGAGCCATAGTTTTATGTCATGAATACACACTGTGAGGGAAGGGGGCGGAGCTGCTGAAATGGAGGTGGTAATGTAGATTTGGGTATCGTCAGCATAGCAGTGAAAACTGAGGCCATGGTTTCTAATAACATGACCGAGAGGGAGAATATAAATTATGAATAACATAGGTCCAAGAACAGATCCCTGAGGGACACCCTGTTTAACTGGAGCAGGAGAGGATCTGTTGTTATGGAGGCAGATGAATTGCTGTCTATCAGTAAGATAAGATGTGAACCAAGAAAGAACGGTACCAGAGAGCCCAATGGCTGAAAGTCGGGAAAGAAGGATATTATGATTAACAGTGTCAAAGGCAGAGCTTAGATCCAAGAGAATGAGGATATTGAGGGAACCAGAGTCAGCACTGAGTAAAAGGTCGTTGGTGACCCTTAGCAGGGCAGTCTCGGTGCTGTGGAATGGACGGAAACCTGACTGAAACGGCTCATATAAATTGTTAATTATTAGATGTTCCTGCAGCTGAGCAGCTACAACCCTTTCAAGGAGCTTTGAAATAAAAAGTAGATTAGAAACAGGTCTGTAGCTGCTCAGATTGCTGGGATCCAAAGTGTTATTTTTCAAAATAGGCATAACAGCAGCAGTTTTCAGGCCAAGTGGCACAACACCAGAGGAGAGTGAACAGTTTGTGAGATGGGAGATAGAGGCAGAGATGGCAGACAAGCAGGATAAAGAAAGGACACAAACATCATGTTCAGCTGAACCACTAAACTGACAGAACTAGAAACACATTTCAGTGTTTTCCTTCATCAGTGAGTGATGAGTATGAATTTACACTCCTCCTTCCTCTACACTCATCAATTTAACCAGTGATTCACTATTAATCCAACTATTACTGTCACTGCAGGAGTGAAGCTGAACTACCAACAGTGTAGAATTAGTCTGGAATATAAAGTGGAGTTTAAATCTAAACCTCATGCACAGTTTCAGTTTACATCACTGCTCACCTTCAAATAATCATTTAAAACAGATGAGAACTCTAGTTTACAGTGTTGAGTAGATTTTAGGACACACCTCAGACTGAGAGCATCTTCATATGCAACTTCACAGAACAATAGTTTATTAAAATGACAGAAAATAACTGTATGCAGGGTTTATAACATGTTCAGACACACCACAGACAGAGAGCAAATATATTTATAGTGAAAACACAAGTGTAGAACCGAATGTGTATAATCTGGTTCTTCACTGCACTGTGGATCAATCAAGTGTTTTACCTTCAAATGTGAGACTGATTTCTCTGTATTCTCTCCCTTCAACTCCACACCTGTACTCTCCTCCATCCTCTTCAGTCAGGAGTGATATGAGTAGAGAGAGATTTCCTGGAGCGTGAGTGTTAAACAGCTGAACTCTGTTTCTGTACTGATCACTCTCTCTGGATATCTCACCCCATCTATTTGTATTGTGTTTCTTCCAGGTGAGTTTCTCAGGTGTGGAGTATAGATCAGAGCAGGAACAGGGCAGCAGTGCTGACTCTCCTGTGTATCCAGTGATCTCATCTCAACATCTGTATATGGAAGTGCTTTACAGTTAAGCTTGATGTTCTCACATCATTTTATCATCACTTATCATCAATTGTAAGAGCCCGTTCCTGCCTGGGCACTAGGGGGGAGTCAGACCGCTGTTGAGAGACCAGCGTGTCAGGCTCGGTAATCAGGAGTAATTATTACAACGATCACTTCCCCTTTATAAAGACAACAAGCTGGCATAATCTTGCTAGGCCGTTGTAACGGCACTGCCGGTAATTTGCTAAAGATCTTTGGGTTTTCTCTCGGGTCTCCCTTTCTCTCTCTTTGTGTTTGTGTCAGACCGACTCCCTCAAGCTTTGGCTCATTGTGTTGACTGACTACACCCCCCTCCTAGTCTCTCGAGCTTTTCCCTCTAACTTCACTCAAAAAGGAAAAAAAAGGAGAGCATGAAGTGACAAGCACACGTGCAAAAAAAGGAAGAAGTGGCACAGTCATACACGTGAGATTAGACACCACCCATTTGGAGGATTATTTTCCACCCATTTTAGGATTTGGTTGTTGTGTATGTTGTATTTCAGGTGCTGCAGCTTCAGGTGCATGTATTAAAGGTAATATATATATTTTTTCATTTTCTGCCGCTTGTCCCAAGCAGGGTCGTGGGGGAGTGCTGGAGTCCATCCCAGCACACAGAGGGCAAAGGAGACACACCCTGGACAGGTCACCAGCCCATCGCAGGGAGGAGCATGACAGGGATGGCACCTTGCTCAAAGGTACCTCAGGGCAACCTATTGGGAAGGGGCTCGAACCCTCGATCATCCTATCATGTGGCCAACGCCCGAACCACTAGGCCACCGCTGCCCATAAAGGTAATATAATAAAGTGTTTCATCTTTTTATTATTATTATTATTATTATTATTATTATTATTATTATTATTAATATTATTATAGTGTTTTATTATTATAATTGTTATTTTATGAGTATTAAACAGCTGAACTGTGTTTCTGTGCTGATCACTCTCAGTGGTGTCCATTCCCAGTGTCCACTGACTGGTTTGTGTCTCCTCCAGCTGAAGTTCTGAGGTTTAGAGTGGAAGTGGGAGCAGCAGCAGGACAGCAGTCCTGACCCTCCTGTATGAGCTGTTCTAGATATTATTTTACTCTCATTTACCAGAACACAGCTGTAGAAACACTTCTGAGAGTTACACCTGAACTGAAAAGTTCAGTCTTATAAATGTAAATCTTTAACAAGCTTTTTAATATCACAGTCTGTGTGTAACAGATTTTCCAGAAGCACAAAGTGTTTCCTTTTGAGAAGGAATGTCAGAAGTAGGTGAACATCATAGTTCTCAACAGCTACAAGAATGATAAAAATACTGTTTTAATCTGTAGTTTTAGCTTCACTTACTGTCAGATTCTAAATGGAGATGAAGGAGATCAGGTGGAAACACCTGACTGACACTACAGGCAGTAATTCACCATGAACACTGACTTTAATACTCTTATATTTATATTATTATTACTGTTGAATCTTCAGGTGAATGTTTACAAAAACAGCAGTGCAGTAATTTAGAGATAAAAATAAATTACTTTAAAAAGTCTACTAATGTGTATACAGTTTAAGTTTACAACGCAAATGAAAAAGTTAAAAATTAAAAAGATGGAAAACATTTTAGTGTTCAGCGTGCATCTAACTTTCAGAATCACTGACTCTCCTGAGTATCCAATAATCTCTTCTGTCTTCACTTCCTGCTTGTAGAAACACACCAATAAACATCCTTCACCAACAGCTGCACCTTCATGAACCCTGGTGTTAAACTCCTGAAGTTGATGAACCACTCTGTGATTGCCAGACTGATACGATGGTGATGAGTCTGTAAATCTGTGGGGCTGAATGACGGGTTCTCTGCTGCAGTGAGGAGAACTTGGAGAACTTTGAGCTGAACACACTCAGGACTGTGACAGTGTTTCAGGAATAACCAATTACTCAAGAGCAGATGATGTACTTTCTGTGGAAGATGCTGAACTTCAAGCTGTTGCACCCGGTTTGTTCTCCTCTCCAGCAGGAGCTACACAATCATACCTGCCATCCAGACACACAAGCTGATTCTACCCTCAGGACATCAGGTCCTCTGTGTGTGTGGGTGTGGGTGTATGTATGTGTGTGTGTGAGTGTACCACATCAACACAATCTTTATAAGAACCATCAAAAAAAAAGATGCCATTCTGGTTGAAATCAGCTACAATAATCATGTTTTTCAGCTCTTTAAAAACACTGTATTTTGTAATATATCTACTATAAATGAACCTTCTGTAAAATAATGAAAGGAGGAAGGAGATCTATTCCTGACTAGCACTACTTCACTATTAATACTGTTACTACCATTATTGTAGTCTAAAATTTGGAATTAAAATGCGTCATTTAAACTGACCCTCATAAATATGCAACTTCACAGAACAACAATTTATTAAAATGACAGAAAATAACTGTATGCAGGGTTTATAACATGTTCAGACACACCACAGACTGAGAGTAAATATATTTATAGTGAAAACACAAGTGTAGAACTGAATGTGTTTAATCTGGTTCTTCACTGCACTGTGGATGTGGATCAATCAAGTGTTTTACCTTTAACAGTGAGTTTGATGTAGATGCGTTTACCCCTTTCAGTTCCACAGCTGTACACTCCTCCATCCTCTTCAGTTAGGAGTGATATGAGTAGAGAGAGATTTCCTGGAGAGTGAGTGTTAAATAGCTGAACTCTGTTTCTGTACTGATCACTATTATTGGATATCAAAGCCCATGTCTCTCCATTTATAGTGTCTTTCTTCCAGGTGTGTTTCTCAGGTGTGGAGTGTAGATCAGAGCAGGAACAGGGCAGCAGTACTGACTCTCCTGTGTATCTAGTGATATATTTTCCCCTCCCAGACTCTTCCAGTGAGCAGCCTGCAGAAACACACCAGTTAATGACCTTCACTATCAGACCCCCTGTATATGTGGAAGTGCTTTACAATTCAGCTTGATGTTCTCACATCATTTTATCATCACATGTGTATCACATGATCTACCAGAAACAGGGTTTTACTTCTAAAGACTTTTACAGTTTTTTTGTTTCTTACTTTTACTACTTTACATGATGTAAGATTTCACATTTAAAGCATAAGTATGAACAAAAATCATTTGTATAATAAGAAATATGTTATATAATATAATAGCATATTGTGATCAGTTATTTTTTGTACAGTTTTGGAAGTGTACATGTTATTAATTAGTAGATAAACTACAAAAAAGTATTCACTGATTTCTGCTTTTGAGTGCACTTTCTATAAAACAATAATCTTCAAGATTAAAACAGGCATTATTTAGACACACCTGCTGTTTCACTGATTACATATTTAAACTGTAAGGAGTCGAGATATTAGAGATAAACTTTAGTGCAAGTTAAAGAGCTTTACTGCCCCTATAATACAAAAACATTTACAATCTTAAATGTACCTGTTGATCAATTCTACTTGATAGAAATAAAAAGTGTTCAGCAGTTTATGTTCATCACTAGAGATCAAACTGATGATCATCAATCATTTAATGATAAACCAACACTCAGACAGATGCAGCACTCAGAAGTCTAAAGTGTGAGGATTTGGTCTAAAATGTGAACATTTCTTTTATTTCTAGTTGAGTGAAACAACCACTATACACAGGTTTAAAACAAGACTTGGATTTAGTGTGATTTGGTATTTTATTTTTACTTAAAGTGTTTTTGTAACTTGATAATGATAATGAATTACAGCTTGGTTTCATTTAAAAATATTAAAAAGTATAACATGGAACTTGAAATGTGTGTAATTTACTCTCATTTTTACATCTCAAGTTTTTCTTAAGTAAACATGGTTTACAGAAAAGAGACAGTTTAACTTAAACTGAGCTTTAACTGCTGCTGTTCTATATTAGAGTGTCTGTTGTAGGAAACAGAACAGCAGACTCACCTTCAGCCACATGGAGCACCAGCAGCAGATAAAACCACACCTTCATTCTTACTGAGATCAACACCTTCAGCTACATACAGCAGCAGCACTACTGCACACACACTCTTACACACACACTAGACTGCAGTTCACCGACACACTCAGCACTAAACTAAAGCCTGAAGTCAGACCGTCTCTCAGCACAACTTCGCTGAACTCTTCCGTGAACACAACTAAGAGGAAGTGATTTCAGATGAGCTCATCTCTCTCTCTCTCTCTCTCTCTCTCTCTCTCTCTCTCTCTCTCTCTCTCTCTCCTTTTGAGAAGGAACTTCAGAAGGAGGTGACCATCATAATTCTCAACAGCTACAAGAATGAAAATACTGTTTAAATCTGTAGTTTTAGCTTCACTTACTGTCAGATTCTAAATGGAGATGAAGGAGATCAGGTGGAAACACCTGACTGACACTACAGGCAGTAATTCACCATGAACACTGACTTTAATACTCTTATATTCATATTATTATTACTGTTGAATCTTCAGGTGAATGTTTACAAAAACAGCAGTGCAGTAATTTAGAGATAAAAATAAATTACTTTAAAAAGTCTACTAATGTGTATACAATTTAAGTTTACAACGCAAAAGAAAAAGTTAAAGATTAAAAAGATGGAAAACATTTTAGTGTTCAGCGTGCATCTAACTTTCAGAATCACTGACTCTCCTGAGTATCCAATAATCTCTTCTGTCTTCACTTCCTGCTTGTAGAAACACACCAATAAACATCCTTCACCAAAAGCCTGAAGTCAGACCGTCTCTCAGCACAACTTCGCTGAACTCTTCCGCGAACACAACTAAGAGGATTAGTTGCAGATTAGCTCATCTCTCATTCCTCTCTCTCTCTCTCTCTCTCTCTCTCTCTCTCTCTCTCTCTCTCTCTCTATCACTCACACATCAAATACAGTATCATGGTGACATCCTGCTCTTCATAAAATCCTCCATCTTCTCTTTTAACACACTATGCTCCACAACAAGAGTTTAACTCTTTCTCTGTATCTCTACACACTCATTCCTTCTGCTCACAATATTGTGACCACTTTGCTGGAACACAGTTCCAGGCTGAGACTCATCTACATGGTGTATGTCAGTAATTTTCTAGACCTTCGTCAGTGCTTCAGCTCTGACCAAAAATCACTTTTGGCAGGAAATATTTTAACAGCAGATCACTCTCACAAAAACAAATCGCACTCCTGAGTCTGATAAATTAATGAACTGTGATGAAACTAACAGTCCTTTAGCAGTGAGTAAAGCTGGAGTAAGACGACCTCATAAAAGAGTTAAAAAAATTTTATTAAAGCTTATTTCCAAGACCCTTCCAAGACTGTGTGTTATCTGTCCTCTAGCACTACATCAGTGCTACATTTCTACACTGCCCTGGTTTCTCTCCACAGTCCAAAGACAGGCAGGTCAGATGGACTGGAGATGCTCAGCCCCTGTAAGTGACTGTGTCTGTGATGGACTGGTGAAGAGTCAGGGATTGTCTCAGGCTGTGCACTTTTAAGTGCTGGGATGATCTCCAGCAGCACTGACAACACAGGTTAGGACAGAGGCTTAAATAATAAATGGATGGATGTGTATGAGGGTATCAGGCTTTCCAGCTCTGATCTTTGAAGGTGTTTGTTCAGCAGGGATTGGTGTATTTCCCTGTTGTTCCACCTTCTGTCCTGTGAGAGCTTGGGAACGCTCCAGCACTGCACACGACTATACTTAACACCAGCGGGTAAAAAAATGAGTGAGCGAGTTAGTGCTGCATATCGGCCTTCCAAGACTGGAAACTGTTGTTTGAGCTCCATCACTCCAGACACTTCTACAGCCTCATAGTCCAGTTCAGAAGGGTTTCACACCCGACTAACACTGACACTGGACACGGTGACCTCAGTGGTCAATAGTGTCCTGTTCCACTGGCCTGTTGGAGTGTGAGACTGAACATGTGTCAACAGTGGTTCCACCTTAAATTGTAGAGCTGTCTGGTCATTTCTGGATGTTTAATAACCAGAGAGTAGCTGCTGTAGCAACATTAGTAGGCTGCAGTTTGTCCTCCCACATAGGACACTCCACAATAATGAGGTTCCCTGGGCAGGACATTCACCTACATCTGTAACATCATCTATTCTGGACATTTGTACATTATTTCATTCATGTAATATATTCTGTGATCGTGGACTTGGAGAAAGCACAAGACAGGTTGCCTAAATTGATTATTATCATTTTGTGAGTCTTCCACTGAGAGGTTTATTGTTTATTGTTTTTTAAAAGTTTATTTACAGTCTGTGTACAACAGGTTAGCGGTTAGCCAGTTAGCATAGGATCAGCGCGCCGGGAAAAGAGGGAAACAAAGAGAACCGTAGTGACGGTCCTTCTCCTAAGAGAGTTCAACAAGGGAAACACAGCAGATTACTTATAATACGGAATCTGTGATGATACGTGATAAAGGACGAAGTCCGAATTACCGCTTGTAGCAGCGGTGGCCTAGCGGTTAGGGCGTTAACCGCATGATCGGAGGATCGGGGGTTCAAACCCTTTCCCAACAGGTTGCCCTGAGGTACCCTTGAGCAAGGTACCGTCCCCGTCACTGCTCCCCGGGCGCTTTCAATAGCTGCCCACTGCTGCACGGGTTTGAGTGTGCATGGGTTAAATGCAGAGGTCCAATTTCGTTGTGGTTCATGTGTGCTGTGCCATGACCTCGCAATGACAAGGGTTGTCACTTTCACTTTCATTCCGTATTTATGTCCACTAGATATGACGTGCGCCGTTGCTCATTCTTGGTTGTTTGACGCCCCCTGGCAGTGGAGCGCTGCCGTAACATGCATGTATGATTAAATACACGGGGTCTTATATGTTGATGACAGATTTATTTTCTCAAAATAATTTTATTTCCATTCACTGTTGAATTGCTTTAAGTCTGAGATGAAGCAACTTTACAATGTATTTTAATTTAAAAGATACAAACTATATAATCAAACTCTGATAATCATTTGAATGATTTCATGTGTGTTCACTTACCAACATGTTTGATTCCAATCCATCAGATCCTGCCAGAGTTCACTACAGCACTGCTGATGGAGATGAAGAGTGATCAGTTTAGAGTAGTGCAGTTCTGCATCACTGTCATGAATTCACCATTAAACAGACAAACATGTTGAAGAATACAAGCTGAAATATTCTGTAGATTATTATTATTAATATTATGGTTATAATTATCATTATTATCGTTGTTGTTGTTATTGGTATTATTATTATTATTATTATTATTACTACTACTTTTTATATGATCATTTATTTATTGTTCTGAAGTGAACGGTATAAAAGTTTAATAATAAATTAATTGGTTTGCAGCATTTTGAGCATGATCATTCAATGGCATAGATAAATTTTAATAAATAACTTTTATGATACTTCTTATTTTTTATTCTACTATTAATATTATACAATAGCTATATAAAATTAAACTTAAACTATAATTTTGGCCTGTGAATAATCACTGCACTACTACAACAGTATTAGTTCTCACTCGCTGAACATGATGTGTAATGTGTACATGTTGAGGTTTCTTCCACACAGTTCAGGTCTTTATCCAGCGTATTAAAATGATGAGATCTCTGAGGTGCAGACAGTAAACCCCTGAGCCAGTTCAGTAGTATTGGGGTGTCATGTACACCAGTCACCACGAGGGGGACGGTGCACTAATCTACACTAACATCATGTCCAGGTGGATAAACTTATAGTGTTAAGTGATGTAATAATGAAGGGGTTTAAACACAACACCAATTTATTAAACACAACATTTTATTAGAACTATATACAGAAACACAACACAATAATAAACACAACACTGGAATAATGATCATCCATCCATCCATCCATTACCTGCCGCTTGTCCCAAACGGGGTCGCGGGGGGGTGCTGGCGTCCAACCCAGTGCACACAGGGCGAGGACGGGGGACACACCCTGGACAGGTCGCCAGCCCATCGCAGGGAGGAGCGGGACGGGGATGGCACCTTGCTCAAGGGTACCTCAGGGCAACCCATTGGGAAGGGGTCCGAACGGAATAATGATCATCAGATACTAATAATAGTTCAGTTCATTAAACTATAATTATTAAGGTGAAGGAGGAGGAGTCTGTGCTGCAGGATCTGAGACGAGAAAACAGAAGAAAGCAGGTTAATGCACACACACATACACACACGCACACACACACACACAAAGCTGAAAGTAACAAGTGTGAGTTAGTTTTGTATGTTTGGTGAATCTTCCGTTACTTTACAGGTGAACACTGTGTTTGGAAAACAACAGGGTTTGTGCTGAACTGTCACTTTAACCGATCACACATACATTCCCGACACACCACACACACTATACACTCTTTTTTACACACTCGTTTACCTGCTTTCTGTTCAGAAGATCACTAATCCTGAACTGCAGCTGCTGCTTCTCCTGCATCTTCTGTCAGAAACAAACAGTGTTTTTGCTGACTGTGGCACAAACATGAGTGGATCCCAAAGGCCAAAACTGATATAAAAAGCAATGAGTCCAGTGTCCCATTTCTAACTTTTTGCTTTTGTCTCATCAGTCCAAAGCATCTTGTTCCGAGATGAATCTGACTGTTGAATGAGTTTCACAAACAACACGTGACTCTGTTTGTGGCGTGAGATCAGAAAGGGCTTCTTTCTCCTCACCCTGCCATCCAGATGTTCTTTGTGCAAATTGCGCTGAATTGTAGAACGATGTACAGATACACCATCTGCAGCAAGACATGCAGATGTTCTTGCAGGTCTTTGGAGGAGATCTGTGGGTTGTCTGTTCCCACAATCCTGTGCATACGCTGCTCCTGTATGTTTCTTGGCCTGCCAGACCTGGTTTAGCAACTGTGCCTGTGGCCTTCATCCTGATATTATGCAGGCTGAGAGGGGTTTCCAAACATTTTCATATGCTCATAACATATACACAAACACACACACACACACACACACACACACACACACACACAAATAAATAAAAAATAAAAGGGAAAGAGGCAGCGTGTGGCCTCGGGTGGTTAGGGAGTTGGCCAGTTTTTCAGGCTGCTTTGTCCTAAGCGGGTCGTGGGGTGCTGGAGTCCATCCCAGCCTGCCACAGGGCGAAGGACAGGACACTCTGGATGTCACCAGCCCATCACAGGGAGGAGCATGACAGGGAAGGGAACCTCAGGGCAACCTATTGGGAAAGGAGTTCGAACCCCTGATCCTCCGATCATGCAGCCAACGCCCTAACCACCAGGCCACTGCTGCCTCTCTCCTTTTATTTTAGTGATGCCTAGTGGACACAACACTCCCAGCTATCCTGTGTGTGAACGAGAGCATGCTTCATAGTATTCTGGGCATGACAGAAGTCCTGGACATAATTATAAAACATGACAGCAAATATAAAGTTGCTTTACAAGAATTAGAAGAAGAAAAAATACACGGAATAAAAAAGACTGGTTCTAGAAAAGGATGAGCCGACAGAAGGAGGTACTGGTCAGTATAACAGTCAGACATTCCCTGTGTGTGTGTGTGTGTGTGTGTGTGTGACCAAACACATCATAAAAGTGAAACAGTGATCTAATGACTCTCTCATCTGTGTGTGTGTGTGTGTGTGTGTGTGTGTGTGTGTGTGTGTGTGTGTCTGTGTGTGTGTGTGTGTTTGTGTACACAAGATTCACATGTGTGGGTGTGTGGGTGTGCATGCACGCTTGTATGTGTGTGTGGTGTGCACGCACTCTGTGTGTGTGTGTGTGTGTGTGTGTGTGTTTGGGGCTTGGTGTATGTGTGTGAGTGACTGAAACCATCATAAAAGTGGAAACAGTGATCTAATGACTTCTGCCACTGTGTGTGACAGTGCTGATAAGAAACCTTCCTAAAGACAGAAGAGTTCCTGTGGAGTCTGAAATTCTCTCCACAGCCCTCTGGAGCTGCAGGACATTAGAGTGTGTTCAGCTCCAGTGAAGAGCTGCTGAGAGAGTTGTGTACTCAGTGTGTGTGTGCAGCACTAGTGTAGGGCTGGGCGTAGAGCTGCAGAAACATATAGAATTAATAGATTCATTAACAAAGCACAAACAAGTTTCACACACAAGCATCTAGTTAGTTTACATTTTAATATTCCATCAAAATTAAAACATCAACGAGATCATTATCAGTGCTGTTAGTATCAGTTTACAGTAGTTGAGCAAATAAATGAAGAACTAATGACAAACATCTATCAGTTACTGTGTATTTATTAGCTAATCATTAATTACTAATTACTGGATCACTTACTACATAATACCTTATGTTTAAATATGAACTATTAAATAATAACTGTCATGACAATGCAAACAGAGAGAGTCTGATGAACGTTATCTCACTGATCTGTGTCTCTGCAGGCTGCACTCTGGTCCACAGTGAAGGACTAAAGGATGTAACAGAGCGAACACAGGAGTCAGTACTGCTGCCCTGAAAAACCTGCACTGACCTCAACACCACACCTGAGAAACTCACCTGGAAGAAATACAACACACACACACATAAACATGTAGAGATCTCCATTAATAGTGATCAGTACAGAAACAAAGTTCAGTTGTTTAAAACTTACCTAGGAAATCTCTTCTACCATATCACTCTGACTGAAGAGGATGGAGGAGTGTACACCTGTGATATTAATGGTCACCATACAATAATCAGACTCACTGTTAAAGGTAAAACAGTTTTACTTTTTATTTCATGTTTTTAAATAAATAAAGAAAACAAAGAAAATTTGCATGTTATTCACACCAGAATGGAAGTTGAGGAAGTTAGATACTAATATTTCAATAAAAAAGTCTCAGTTTCAAGTTTAATAATTGTACAGTTGAAAGTTGGGTATATCTCACTGATCTGTGTCTCTGCAGGCTGTACTGTCCAGTGAAAACGACAGAATGTAACAGCAAACACAGGAGAGTCAGTACTGCTGCCCTGTTCCTGCACTGACCTCAACACCACACCTGAGAAACACACCTGGAAGAAATTCAACACACAAACAAATAAAACTGAAGAGATCTCCATTAATAGTGATCAGTACAGAAACAGAGTTCAGCTGTTTCTAATTGACTACATAATACTCCTGGGACGGAAGATGGAGTGTACACCTGTGATATTAAACGTACATGCAATGATGGTGACCAAGGCTAACAATCAGACTCCACTGTTGAAGGTAAAACATTTCACCTTCCTGAGAAAGTTGGACGAAAGACAAACATTTCAATAATAAAAGTCTCAGTTTCAAGTTTAATAAATGTAATAACAATGAAAAGGTGCATACATAATAAATGTTATTTGTACATTTTGGAAATCAGAAATTATATAATTTAGACAGAAATTGAATTTCAATATTTAAACAGAGCTTGAGGATCGGACAGACAACTCATACAGTTGTTTTTCTTCTAGATCTTCAGGCTCTGCTTGAATGTGTAAAAGGTCTCCATCATCTGTTAGACTGAGCTCAGTGGTAGAGTTTCAGTTTAGTGATGAAGCTGCTGCTCAGAACATTAAAACAAGTCAAACAGTGCAGGACATCCTGTATTAAATATACTGGAAATAAAACAGCTAAAGATGATGTTACAATTCACACAATAATGTTACTCAGGCTAGTCCGACAGCTGAAGTGTATTTTAATAATGAAGTTGTGTGTTTTTCTTGGAATGTATTTAAAATGTTTAACTCTTCAAACCTTTGTCACCATGGAGACACTAAACTGAATGATGAGGATTGTGATCTTGTTCTGATTCTGTACTGAACATCAAAACTCTTTCTCTGCAGAAGGAGTTAAACTACAGTTAGTTTATTAATCATTTAACTCTGAATCATAATTATAAAGGGCTTGAAAATCAGGCCACAGTAGACATCCATCCTGGTGCTTGAACATGAAAATGAAATATAATTATATTATAAATATATAAGCTGTTCACGTTGATCACAGAAATCAAAATGGATCTGGATTTGAGTTTGTACAGTCATGTAAAACTACATTTGATAAAGTTGCATGTGGTTTTGTGAAGTTAACTTTTAAAATGTTCCAGTTTGTAGAGAATTTGTAGAGACAGACTGTCAAGATGTTCAGAAAACTGAGAGAGAGAATACGTCTCTCATTGTAAACGAGGGAGAAGTGTGTGTGTGTGTGTGTGAGTGTGTGTGTGAACTTCATACATCTGGAGCCTAAATCTAAAGCTGGAAATCAGAATAAAGAACAATAATACTTGTGGTAGCAAACACATATTCAATCATCCTGTTATTTTATAATAATATTTCTGCAATCATTACTATTTTAACTTCAAAACTTGCCTTCAAACCTTTTTTTTTTTTTTTTTTTTTTGATATAGTTTCATATTCTCTACCTGTCGCTCATATGTGTGAAATGAAAATGCCTGGAAACATGAAAATGCTTGATTTGTGGATTAAATTTGTGGATTAAACTGGGCAGCGTGTGGTCTAGTGGTTAGGGAGTTGGCCCGGATCGAAGATTGTGGGTTCGACTTCTCGTCAGTAGGTTGCCCTGAGGTATCCATGAGCAAGGTACCATCCCCGTCACTGCCCCCAGGCGCTTTCAATAGCTGCCCACTGCTGCACGGTGTCGTGTGCATGTTGAAAGCGCAGAGGTCCAATTTTGTTGTGGTTCACGCCATGTGCTGTGACCGCAATGACAAGTGCTGTCACTTTCATTACTCACATTGTCATCATGTTCTATTTTATAATGTCTCATCAGCGTGGTGACCCTGTATTGAGTAATGTGTGTGCTGCTTTGTATTCTGTGTGGAAACCAGAACCTGGGTATTTGGTCCAGACCACATTCATCATTACTGCTTCATTAGTCCTGATCTTCAGTTTTCTAAAGCTACAGCTCATTGCAGCTGATTACACCCTCTGTAAATGCTCCAGACATAACTTGCTAATAGATCTTTAACAGGAATCAGAAGAGTCTTATTCCTTTAAAACATTAAATGTGGAGATAAAGAGAATTTAATGATCCACTTGTTGTTGCAGGTTCTTCTGCCCTTCGTCCCCTTCTCGCTATGACGGTGAACCCTTCCATGTTCTAGTAAGTAGCAGTGTTCTATCACACCAAGAGAACCAAAGAAAAAATGAACTACACAATCAAACTCTAATAATCATTTTAACATCTTCAGTGTCGTTTATTAATGTTTGATTCTAACTATCAGATCCTTAAGCCAGAGTTCACCACAGCACTGCTGATGGAGATGAAGAGTGATCAGATTAGAGTAGTGCAGTTCTGCAGCTCACCTTTGAATCTCACCATTCATCATCCAGAACTTTAATTAAATGTTGGTTTTTTACAACTACTACCACCACCATCATCATCACTGGCTATTTATATTATTTTGTAAATGGTCATTCATTTAATTGAAGTAAATCAGAGTTGAGTTGATCTAGTAAACTCGTATGAACGTTTGATTCATTGAAACGAGTTTTAATAAATGACTCATGTGGTGATACTTTTTCCATGTTATTTACTTTATCTAATATAATAAAATGCATATCTAATGTACTGAAAAAAAAAAAACCCTGAGCCAGTTTAGCTCCAGAATGATGAAGAACAGAGAAGGTCAGAAGGAGCTGTATTGTGTCTCTGTGGACAGAAAGGATCTGACAGGATGTCTAGAGAGGAGTTGTGGTTTCATGTGAGGAAGTCAGAGTCAGAGAAGCACGCTAGAGTTGGTTCAGGAAGAGTGTGGAAGAGAGGTGAAGAAAAGAGTGCAGGCAGGTTGGAATGGGTGGAGAAGAGCACAGGAGTGATCTGTGACAGACGGGTACCAGCAAGAGTGAAAGGGAAGGTTAACAGGATGGTACTGAGACCAGCTATGTAAAGACAGGTGGTGGAGATGAAGGTGTCAGTGTTAATGATGCTGAGATTTGTGTTGGAAGTGACGAGGATGGACAGAAGAAATGGAGATCGTTGATCCGCTGTGGCAACCCCTAAACAGGAGCAGCCGAAAGAAGAAGAAGAAGAAGAAGAAGAAGAAGAAGAAACAGAAGTGTTCTCATGATTCACATGAAGTGACATCACTGTGGTTTTGTGAACATTAATAATACTTCATGATCTCAATGTTCAGAAGAAATAAACTCATTTACTATCCTTACCATACGTGTGTGTGTGTGTGCACGCTGCTCACATGTGTGTGATTGTAAAAGGATAAGAAACCGTTCTATATGACAGAAGAGTTCCTGTGGAGTCTGTTCTCTCACAGCCCTCTGAGCTGCAGAATAAACATTAGAGTGTGTTCAGCTCCCAGTGAAGAGCTGGAGAGCTGTGTACCAGTGTGTGTGTGCAGCACTAGTGTAGGCTGGGCGTGTATCTGTCAGTGTGCTGAAGTCATGTTGTTTTACTAGTGAGAATGTTGCTGAGTTTTTATCTTCTCTTCATGGAGCTTCGTCACTGAAGGTGAGGGAGACCTGTTTCTCTTCTTACTGATGAACTGGACAGTGTGGAGCTGTGAGCCCAGTAAAGGTGCTAGACTGAAAGAAGATCTAGACGGAGATCTGGGACCAACAACAGTTTATTGTAGAAAATGAGTTTTATGGAGAAGAAGGTCTGGTTCAATGCAGTATGCAGGCAGTCCAGTTTCTTCCTGTGGAGGACATGTCCTCCGTGGTTCGTGTGTGTTTCCTCCTGAGCCCTGTTCCTCCCACCATCCATAAGGTGACATGCACCCTGTCCAGTGTGTCCCTGCTGTTCCCCCTGTGAGATCTGGGAGAGACTCCAGCACCGCCCGCGAACATGAACAGGACACACGGCTCAGAAAATGAGAGAGCAGTGTTGTTGCATCTGCTTTTATTTTATCATGAATTTTGATATTTTTACACTTTTGTTAAAGGTGTCTTTCATTTTTTTATCTACATTAGTAGAATATTGACATCTGAGTCCTTAATTAAGTGAAAACTCAGATGAGCAGAATTAAGGACGCATTAGTTCTAAAAGTTTAGTTGTATAAAGAGCTGAATGTCCCCTTGAACTGAAACAGTTGATCTGATCAGCACTGTGGGCATGAACGTGGGTCTATAATAAAGTGTGTGTGTTTGTGGGTGTAACGGTGTGGCTTCACTTCTGAACCCAGGGAGCTGCCAGGTTTGGACCCAAATGGTGCCCGGCTGCCAGTCCCCAAAACAGGTAGAAACAAAGTCAAAACGGGTAGAAAGCAAAATGCTCATAAACAGGTGAGCGGTTGAGCTGGAATGTTGTAGAAAAAACCAAAAGGGAAAAAAACGAGAAACTCGGAAGGGAGGGTGCAGCGTCAGTCAGCACAACAAACCAGAGCTCGAAGGTGCTGAACTGATGCAAACACAAAGCGAGAGAGACAGGGAGACCCCGAGAGAAAACCCAAGGATCTTTACCAAGTTACCATCTGAGTCAAACAACGACCCAGCAACTCTGACTCGGCTTCATTTAAATAAGCTCAGCTAATAGTGAACTAAATCACTGTTGATCACCGTGCCTGATTGGCAAGGTCTCCCAACAGCGGTCTGGCTCCCCTTAGTGCCCCGTCGGGGTAGGCTCTACAGTGGGCTTGTGGTTTGAAGTCATTCGTAAGGGTTCACAGCCGTGCAGAAGTCTTTGCACCATGAATAATAATAATAATCCTTTATTTATAATCCCAATGAATGGGAAATTCGCTTTCGTATTTCACCCATACACATGTGCAGCAGTCTATCTTTGCTGATAAGACACCATCTTATGCTCTTGTACCAGTGTGTGTGTGTGTGTGTGTGTGTGTGTGAACCTATGTGCATGTGTTCATGTAGATGTTTATGCATATGTATGTTTGTGTGTGTGCATGTTTGTGAGCTTGTTTGTGGGCCTAGTTTTTGTTTGTGTGTGTGTGTGTGTGTGTGTGTGTGTGTGACTGAAAAACCCATCATAAAAGTGGAAACAGTGATCTAATGACTCTCGTCACTGTGTGTGATTGTGTGCTGATAAGAAACCTTTCTAAAGACAGAAGAGTTCAGACACAACACACACAATTTTAATAATGATCTAAAATTGTAGTTGTGGTTAAAGCGCCACAATGACACATCGAGTGTCTGTGTTCAAGCCTGTGTGTATGTGTGTGTAAGTGTGTGTGTGTGTGTGTGTGTGTGTGTGTATGTGTGTGTGTGTGTGTGTGTATATGTGTGTGTGTGTGTGTGTGTGTGTGTGTGTGTGTGTCTTAGATTGTGGTTGTGGTTTTCCTGTTCAGTCTGAAAGTGCAGCACTTACCAGCAGCCGATATGTTATTTGCAAAAAGATGCACCAAAAAGCAAATAATAAATAACAAATAAATAATACAGAGGTGTTCATATTACTGGAGTAAAAATATGAAAGAAAAATGTGAAGAAATGTAAAGAAAACCACATAATGAAAATACAACAACAACAGAAAGAAAGATGAATTATATTATTCGTTTAGTACAGTTTTATTATATCAATTTATTGTCTATATAATTAAAAAAACAACACTTGTTATGTTTTCAGTGTGTTGTAATTATCAGTGCACATTTAATGATTAATGACAAAACATTATTACTAATATATTTAATATATTTAACTATTAATTATTAAGTACTTAGTAAAACTTTTGACTTCTTTAATGAAGATATATTTAATAACTAAAACATGGGAATTTTACTTTAATGCAATAGTTTAAAGCTACAAACTATGAGATACAGAATGAAGGAAAAGCAGAATGAAGGCATCAACATGGTGGATCAAGCACCAGAACGACTTTAATGGAACAAGTGCAGCATCAGGAACCAAACCCGAAACACTAGGAGAGAGATGATGATCAGTAAATAAAGAAAGGGAAACTTTCGACATTGAAAATTTTCAAGGTTCTAATACATTAAAGAACATGAGGTACACGAGGTGTGGAACGCTTAACAACTACTTCTCCTCTGCTTCATGTCCACACTCTCTACTGGGTAGACACTTGCCTCACCCCTAAACCTCACCCACACTTAGTGTCACTGCACACTCTGAACGTGGATTGGTCAGTTTTGCAGAGCGGTGCACCACAAACAGGAAACAGCAAGTGTTCTCACGACTCAGAGATGCTTTTGCAACTTTTAAGAAGCTGCTGTTTCACAGTCTGAGCTGTAGGACATTAGAGTGTGTTCAGCTCCAGTGAAGAGCCAAGCAGAGAGTTGTGTACTCAGTGTGTGCAGCACTAGTGTAGGCTGGGTGTGTATCTGTCAGTGTGTGTGAAGTCAGTGTTGTTCTACTAGTGAGAATGCGTTGCTGAGTTTTATTTCTTCATGGAGCTTCACTGAAGGTGAGTGAGATCTGTTTCTCTCAGATCGATGAGAATATAAAATTATAATGATATAAAATATATTTTATATATATATAATTTTATATAATATATAAAATATAATATAAAATTATTAAAAATAATTAAAGTAAAATTATTACTTTAAAAACAAGTGAACAGTTGAGTGAAGTACATTTTACCATTGATCAGAAAATAAACGCAAAAACAGGATTTTTAGATCCTTTAGATCCTTCTGCATAAATTTTCTCTTTTGTTTGTGTATAAAGTGTAAATTCAGGAAAATGATGGTGGTCCTGAACTGTTGCTAAGTTTATTAAAATTGATTCTTTACAGCAGAAAGTTCATTTATTTTTTAAGAGTCCAAAATACAAAGTAAAACTTAAGGCTTGATGGAAAACAACATTTCTCACATTAATTCATTTGAGGATCTAATGCTTAAAGGTGTGTATGTGTGTGTGTGTGTGTAAGTTTGTGTTCTTTCTGACTCACAGGATGACATCACTGAATCTTTGATTAACTTTATCTCACCGCTGTGTCTCTGCAGGCTGCACTCTGGGAAAGCGTAACATACGAAAGGATGTAACAGCAAAATTTGGGGGGTCAGTACTGCTGCCCTGTTCCTGCACCGACCTCAACACCACATCAGGAAATCTCACCTGGAAGAAATACAACACACACACATTTAAACTTGAAGATCTTCCCATTAATAGTGATCAGTACAGAAACAGAGTTCAGCTGTTTAACACTCACTCTCCAGGAAATCTCTCTCTACTCATATCACTCCTGACTGAAGAGGATGGAGGAGAGTACACCTGTGATATTGGACATAACTTCACTCTCATAATCAAAATCACTGTTGCAGGTAAACACCACCTTACTAAAAACACCTTAGTAAGAGAGTGTGTGAAGAACGTTTGCAGTGAGAGTGTGTGAAGAGTGTTCTGTAGTAAGAGAGTGTGTGAAGAGTGCTTTTTAGTGAGGGTTTGTGCGAAGAGTGTTCTGTAATGATACACTGACTATTTAACCTCTCTCTGCAGAGGGACGAGCTAAAACAAGATCTACTCCAGCGGTCAAGCTCCAAACAATGCCTGAGCACTTCAACCACAAAGTCCCATCGAGCACCCGACGGTAAGAACAGAAAACTGTTCCCTAAATGGAGAGAATTAATCTTTTTTTTTTTCTGAAAATCTGCCCTGAGGTTGACTGCGATGAATTTATCTGAATTATATTCATATTCAATCATGTTGAAACTCTATTGCTGTTGAACATGTTACTGATCTTTCAGCACTTGATGGTGATTTTGCATTGAATTCTAAAGATCATGATTTCTTGCTGTCGTTTTAACTCTACACTGATTATCAAACACTTCTCTTCATGGGCTCAACTAAACCTACACAATCTACGCAGTGCTAGGAAACTAAACCAGTCCAAGCACCTCATCACAAGTTCTATTCACCTACCAGTAAGCACAGTGAACTGACCCCCGCTGAGTGTGTGATGCTGCAGGTTTATTATTTTATATTAAAGCTTTTTAAATGTTTTTCATTTTAAATATTCTTAATAAATTATTATATGGGGGCAGCTGTGGCCTAAAGGGTTGTGGTGTTGGCCATGATCAGAGGATCAGGGTATCGAACCCCTTCCCAATAGGTTGCTCTGAGGTACCCCTGATCAAGGTGCCGTCCCTGTCACGCCTCCTCCTGGGCGATGGCTGGTGACATGTCCAGGTGCGCCTCCGCCCTCGCCTGCAGGTGTTGTGTTGACACCAGCACTCCCACGCAACCCCGTTTGGGACAAGCGGCAGAAAATGGATGGATGGAAATTATTATATTGGTGTTTCTATCCACTCTGGCGCACACATGGTTAAAGAACATGAACTAGAACATAAATGCTTAAAAACCCGAACCTTGCTTTGACATGTGTGATCTTAAAATAGCATAATACAGCTGCAAATAAATAAATAAATAATGTGTGGTTATGTTAATGTCAGACTTTTTCATGCCAGGAGAGTACAATATTAAATATTGATTAATTGTCTTTAATTGCTTTATTCTGTATTTGCACAAACCTCCTCTGTTTCTAAATCCTCAGAAAACAACACACACTTGTTTGTGTATTCCTTCATCTCTGTTCCTGTTCTTCTCCTGCTGGGAGTCGGAGGAGTCGTTTGTTGGAAACACAGAGGTGCGTATGAATGATCAGAGGTGTATTGAGAGACGTGGTGGTTCACCAGTTTTTTACTCTGCAGGACGAGGCAGATGGACAGACGGGCAGGAAGAGAAAGCAGGAGACACCGGTCAGTTCATCATATCTGCTTAATCTCCTTATTCAGACACATGGACTCCATGCTTTAATAAAATATATTATAATAGTGACGTGGTGCTTTATTTGAACTTGCTCAGTGCAACTAAAGTAAACTCAGAGGAGGACTTTACATCAAGAGCTAAACTGGTGAAGCAGCTGTTCTTTATGGTGGAAACAGCAGAAGAGGGAACTTCACAGAACTATAAGATCAGAATAATGTGTCTCAGAACCTGCAAACATCTAGCTGATTCTGACATGTTGAGTTTCAGTTCTAGATCTGGATGTAGTTTATGATCTTCTGGATTAAGTTTATATAACTATAATGCAGCACACTTAAAATAATCTCTTTGAGGAGTTAATCTGGAGATACTTATTAGCACAATTAGACTCTAGTAATAACTGAACGTTTGGCTTAAAATCAAAAAGTCTTGTTTGCATTTAATTCTGAGTTTGTATTTGACTGATCTCCATCTAGAAATCTAGGTCTTAAACCCCAGTCTAAAGTCATTAGTAGGAGTTTAGTGTTGCGTTAAGTGAGATTTGTGTTCTCTTACAGGACGAAGTGATCTACTCTACAATAACCCACCACAACACACCCACAGTGACGGACTCTGGAAATAAGACAGAATACGCCTCCATTAGATTCAAGTAATCCCACCTTCCCTCCACCAAAAAATCCACATTGAATTCTTATATGATTCTTTTTTCATGATTATTTTAATATTTCATTTTCATTTTTTGCTTGTGTAAGTCTCTCATTTAAATACTTTTGCTTATTATTCATTAATAAAGCTTCAGTTGTACATTCTCTTCATTTGTGTATTTATTATACATTCAATCAAAAGGCAGACGCCAAATATAATGTCGCTTTTTGTAATTAGAAAAAAATCTAGACTTCAAACTCTAAAAAGAGTCTGATATTCTAACTCTGGCTGATTTAATGAACTACTTCATTATCAAACAGGAGTTGTAGAAAGAGGGACGTGCAGAGATGGGACACTCCAGATCCTGACCTAAACCAGGCTCTGCTCCATTGCATGTTTCATGAACCTTTATTTATACATTTACATTTAAATAACCATATTGGATACATTAGTAACAAACTTATTATGCTGTTGCGAGGAGGGTGTTATGCTGGCTGCGAGGAGAGTGTTATGCTGGTTCTGCTGGTTGCAAGAGTGTTATGCTGGTTCTGCTGGTTATGATGGAGGGTGTTACAGGCTGGTTGGTGGTGGTTATGGAGGAGGGTGTTATGCCGTTATGCTGGCCCTGCTGGTTATGAGGAGGGTGTTATGCTGGTTCTGCTGGTTATGAGGAGGGTGTTATGCTGGTTATGCTGGTTCTGCCGGTTATGAGGAGGGTGTTATGTTGGTTATGCTGGTTATGAGGAGGGTGTTATGCTGTTATGCTGGTTCAGCTGGGACATGAGGAGGGTGTTACGCTGGTTATGCTGGTTATGAGGAGGGTGTTATGCTTGCTATGCTGGTTATGAGGAGGGTAAGTTATGCTGTTATGCTGGTTATGAGGAGAGTGTTATGCTGGTTCCTGCTGGCTATGAGGAGGGAGGTGTTGTGCTGGTTATGGTGGTTGTGAGGAGGGTGTTACAGGCTGGTTGCGCTGGTTTGCCGGTTGCGAGGAGGGTGTTATGCTGGTTCTGTTGGTTATGAGGAGGTGTTATGCTGGTTATGCTGGTTCTGCCGGTTATGAGGAGGCAGTGTTGGTTATGCTGGTTATGAGGAGGGTGTTATGCTGGTTATGCTGGTTCTGCCGATTATGAGGAGGGTGTTATGCTGGTTATGCTGGTTATGAGGAGGGTGTTATGCTGGTTATGCTGGTTATGCTGGTTGCGAGGAGGGTGTTATGTTGTTATGCTTGTTGGTGAGGGAGGGTGTTATGCTGGTTCTGGCCGACATGAGGAGTGGTGTTATGCTGGTTATGCTGGTTGTGAGGAGGGTGTTATGCTGGTTATGAGGAGGGTGTTATGTTAATCTTTTTCTTGCATTGTAGAATTGTGTTCCTGAGTTTGATTACCAGACAGGACAGTCCGGGTCATTTCTGTGTGGAGTGAATGTTCTCCGTGTGTCTGTAAGAAAAACGAAAGAGTCAGTTTCATCCTTACAAGGAATGGGAAGAAAACTCATATTTTAGAAGCACAGTGTTGAAGAAGAAGCTCTACACACTTTGTCCTCCTGACTCGAGACTGAACACTGAGCTGCAGCTGCATCTTGGTCCCAGCGTGTCCTCTGTCTCCCTCTGGTGGCCGAAAACTGTCTCACAGCCGGACCGATTTGCATAGGACGGTACGATTTACATTCATGTTTGTAAAATGAACCCTTTGAGGGCCATTTTTGAGGATTTTATGATTAGTTTATTTTTTTAAGTCCTAAATGTAAAACTTTACCGCTTTTTTAACAAATGACTAAGGGAAAAGAGAAATTTTAATTAAAAACAACAAATTGTAAACAACACGCTTGTTCTGTATTGTATACTGTTCACTGAATATGACGAGAGTGATATTTGTCCTCACCACCTTTTCCTGATGTAGAAAAGAGTGTTTGGAGGTTTGTTCAGACAGTATGGTCTATTCAGTGTAATAAATGATAAGAACTTCCAAGGTGCTGAACAGTAAACCCTTCAGCCAGTTCAGCTTCCTTAGCTGGATGTGTGAGGTGGACTCAAGAAACTGAGCTCTGATCTTCTGTTCTGCTGCCTGAGGAATGACATGCTCATAAGAGTAAAGGTTTAAATGTTTCTGATTGATTGTTGAAAGTATGGAAAGGGAGCCCATTAGCACAAAGATTGAGTCACTTCAGAGGAAGTAGCACCATAATGTCCATCGTGTCCATAAAAGAAATAAATGAATCTGACTGACTGTCACTGAACTGACTATCAGACTCCTTCTGCAGGAAGCTCAACTAAAGCTCAACAACCTTCAACACGATCTTCTACAATCATCAACCACCAAACTATCATATCTTTTCCTGAAGTCTGTCAGACTGTCATTAGATTTATTTATTTATTTATCTATTTGGAACGGAGCAGATCATTTTAAATGATTCAGACTCACTGCTCACTTTTTAAGAGTGCTCCTACAGCCTGTTTCACCTTGCTGCAGCTTCTTCTCTTTCTCCTGATTCCTGCCTGATGTTTTTACATGTCCTTAACTGAGTCTGAGCAGAAAGAGTGTGTATTCTGGTTTTATATGAGCAGCAGCTGAAGAGTGAATGTTCACCTTTGTTCTAAATGTGAACACTATAAGCTGGAACAGTGCTGCAAGATGGTGATTAAAGGTTTGCTGACTAGTTAGTCCTGTTCATGAACCTTGGATTAATTCCACACTCATGTAATCTTATTCTCCCGGAACTGATTTACTGCAGAACCATAATCAGGTCATGAAATCTCACTTCCCTTTTTCTCTTTTTTAAGGTGCTGAGACTCCATCATGGACTTTATGTTCACTCCTCTAACACCAACAGCAGATAAACTGACTGACAGTCGTTTTTCTTGATGTTTTGACAGTAGTCTGTTTGTCTGAAGTACAGCAGAGAAAAGAAACTACAGTAGCATGCAGGCAGGAGATGAGAGGAGATATTAACAGGGATGTGAAAAATCCTACTCAACCTGTAACTTCAGGTGGGTCGATTCTCGGAAAGAACAATGTGGTTCATTAAACATAAAAAAAAAAACAAAACATTAATCACTTTAAGTTTAGGATGACTTGTCTTCAAAATAAATAAATAAATAAATAAATAAATAAGTAGGCTTATTAGGTCAAATGGGATTTTTTTTTTTTTGCATGTGTATTCCAGCTAAGCTCCGTAAGACTGTAAATATAAATGTAACATGGCCATTTTCTCACAATGCTGCTCATAAAGATTTCTGAGCTGATTTTTTAAAAATGATATTTGTTTGTTTAGATGCAATCCCATCCATATTTCTGACCTACATACTCTTTGGTGTTGTGGCCAGGTGCTTTAAATATCTGCCCCCTGCTGCACGGTGTGTGGGGGTAAAAAGCAGGTCATTGTGGTTCACTGTGTGCTGCACAGTGTTTCACAAGGACAAGAACAGTCACTTTCACTTTCACATTGTGGTTGCTCCTGGGTTTCTGTTCAAGAAAGCCAAAGCAAACATTCTTACATTTCATTATTTTGTGTGAATTCATATTTTCATCACCTTTAACTTTTTATTCCCCAAATCAGTGCTGACTTCAGCCAGAGTTCACTACAGTGCTGGAGGTCAAGATGATCCAATGAGTCTACAGTAAAGAAGGAATGTAAACCACCAACTGGCCATGACACTAGATAGCAGACCACACATTGACCTAGAGACCTGTTTAACATATGAGACTAGCTGAACATTGTTCTGAATATATCAGTTTCGCATTCAGGATACACCAACAAAAACTAGAATAGCTGTTCACATATTTTGGAGAGTTTGGCCATTTTACACAGTACACAGCGATTTGCTCTGACAGATGCTCTTTATTCTAGTTGTTTTATTTTATCTTTTGTCTAATAATCTAATGAATTAATTTGCTCAAAATGGTTATTCTGTACCCTGCAGAAATAAAATGTCTATTAATGCAGTTTATAGAACATTAATAGTCATTTTATTTCTGCAGAAATGGCTCTTCAATGAAAAAATTCGACCTGGACCTGCTACAATAAATGACCTTGTCCAAATGAAGTCCACCTGTACCGCTTTTCCACTGCACTGGTGCCGGTGCCAGGTGCAGGTTCTGGTTCTCGACCAGGGAACCAGCCAGAACCAACTGAGAACCGGTCCACATTTACACTAGACAGGAGCTCAGCGGGAGCTGCATGATAATACGTCACAGGCCACGCCCACTAAACAGAAACAAACTTGGCTGAACTCGTTTGTGTTGCTGGTTATTCTTCAGACTTGGAGGATTTATTTCTGTATCCAAAGGCAGCTTATTCAGCGTGTTATTGCCATTGAAAGAGATCGACAACGATTATGTGCAAGACGAAATCATGAAATGAGTTCTTCCCTTATTTCTTCAAACACTTTCTTCTTTCACTGCGCTTTCCATTTTTGCTGAATCTCTGTGGACGTCAATATTACTAAAAGAGCTTTAATTTCTTCCACGCTCCACCTTACCGGACTTTGGCTCTCTGCCATTTTCTCTTCTATCACTCCGCCCACCGCTTGTTATGTCACGGGTACTACTAGACCAGCTAAGTTTTGCCGGTTCGGTGCTAGTTTTCTGGCACCAGCACCAATTTTTTTTCTGTGGAAAAGTGCGCCCTGGTTCCAAAATTGAGAACCGGCACGGAACCAGAGCAGTGGAAAATTGGACATTTGTTCCTGAGGGCCCTCTCTCAAAAGCCTCTGTGGTCACCTGTGATTCAGGTTTTTACCAAGCAGAGTCAAAGAAGCAGAGATAAATCTGGCAAAGGTCTGCTCCCTTCAGGAAAATGAACGGCCCTGGATTTTATTTTCAGAGAGAACTAATTTTCTTCACCTCAGTAATAAACTAGTTGCTACTGTGGCTTTGCTGGAAGCTTGCCTGTCAGAGCTGGGCTTAGTAACCTCATCTGTCTTGACAAATGTATGTATTCAACAACAAACTGCCTCTTCAACCCAAAGGTAGTGAGATGTGTGGTCCTCCATGCTCTCTCTGTTAATATAGAACAGCCCTGTTTTGTTTGATGGCCTGCACTGCTTGTTAGCTCCCTCCCTGACACTCCCTCAACACCAGGAGTGAAGCTTCAGCTCAACACTCCAACGACTCCAAAATTACACCACATTAATCTCGCAGGAGACGCAGCCATTTGGCTGAAGTCCAGTGGGAATGTGCAGCTTCCAAAGATATTTTACAAAACACAATGAGTAAATCTTTGATCATTGCATTGGCCAGACTTCAGACCCGGGTCTCCTGTGTGGGAGGTGAGAATCCTACCGCTGAACCATCAATGCACATTACTGAACAGTCTGAACTAAAAGTAAAAAGACTATTCCCAGAAATGCCCTGAACTACATTTTAGTTCCCTAAAGAACATTTCAGTAAAGTAGTATCACTTCAGCAAACTCTCACTTCAGAAAACTATCTATAAATGCTTAATGTGTGGAGAGACTGATAAACTGGGAGCCACAAAAAAACTGTAGGTTGTATTTTGTGATGTAAAATTAAATACATCTATTTAGTATCGTATAGTCAGTCAATATAGTCAGTGATTGTAAATATAAAGTAAACTGACATTCACAGGCACTTGTTGGTGCTGTTGGTGGGTTTGAACTAGGTTTTAAGGTATAGTGTGGCCTTTTGAAGTTCTTCATTATCGTAAAGTTGATCTGAAAGTTAAAGAACTCACATTGTTTTTTGTAAGCGTAAAAACACATTCTCTCCCTCAAATATCACCTCCTTAGAAACACTGGTGGAGGATGGGTGACAAACCTTTAAAGCACATCAACCACAGTGACCAGTGTTCACTGCTGGGTCTCAGGTGTGGACCATGATGTTGACCATTTTAATGTCTGAGGGTAAAGTTTGATGCTATTGTGGAAAAAACCATGTATTTCCACCATGTATTTCTTCCTCCTCACATCTCTGCACATTATGATTGGTTGTCTACAAAGTCTGTGAAACCAAATGTCAGTGATTTATTTATGTTTGCTGATGGTCAGATATGAGTCTCTTCTCAGCACCTCTACTTCCTTTCAGTTAAAAGAGTGCATGGCTATATTTGTAGTTAAGAGTCACGTGGCTCTTCTCTCTTTGCATGCACAGCGGCCAAACAGAAGGGTTCTAGATTAAGTAGATAAGATGTTGCAGTATTTTTAGTGTGTAGGTCTACATGGCCTACACTCGTGTATTCTGTTGATAAATATTCCTGTTAACAGTTTAAAAGGTGTTCACATGAACAGATCAGCTGAGGGGAAAGTACAGAGTGAGTTTGGGTAAACAGTGTGTTTATGTACAGATACTCTGGCCTGTCAGTCTTTCTACTCCATCTGTAATTCACCCTTACACACAGAGCAAAGGCAGCGTCACCCACAAGCACCCTGTGACGTCACCCACAGCTGACCACAGCTAACGGGCAAGAGAAAAAGAGAGAGAAAGAAAGAAATAAAGTGCACTGAGACCAGTTAGGCAGAGTTGAGTAGAAAGAGATGCATTCTGGAAACACTGTCATGATAACAGCACATTTACACACAAATTGCTAACTAGCAAAATGGATAAAGCAATGATCAGAGTATGCAGATATTTGTAGATATTAATATAACTTTATGATGAAAGATCAGTTTAAAGAACATTTTAAATAAATGTGGTGATGATGTTTGCTCATTTGCAGTGTTTATTATTATTTATATAAAATAAATGAGTGGAAATAACAATCCCTGCAATGGGCTGGCGACCTGTCCAGGGTGTGCCCCCGTCTTTCTCCCTGTGTGAGCTGGGATGGACTCCAGGTGGATTAGAGATGCTGAAATGTTCGTGTGTGTGTGTGTGTGTGTGTGTGTGTGTGAGACACTAATTAGAACAAGTGGCTAGAAAAATGAGTGAGTGAGTGTATAAATCTGTCACCATAACCTGGGAAAAAAATGAATGTAAAACAATGGACATTTCTTTTTATCTCTGAAGATCAGTTTACACTGTTTTTACTTTGATGAAAAAATGTAACTGCATCTTTTTTTTCTGACCCTGTGCAGCTGAATTTCAGTTGCGCAGCTTATTTGTTTACACATTCCAAGTTTATGTACTTCAGTTTTTATTAGAAAACATAAGAAAACACAGAAATGAGCAAATGCTGTGGTACTGTTACCCAGCTGTGGTCAAGGCTACTCAAGGCCTGGGTGTGATCAGTAGGGTAGTGAAGGTGACGTCACTAGAAGCAGACATGTGTTCTATTTATAACACAAATATGTCCATGCAGTCGTGTCAGTAGAATTAGAACAGAGGCCTGTGATGAGTACAGAACCATGTCTGACCATCAGCAAACAGACACAAATAAACCACTGATGTTTCATTTCACGACCGCCTATAACTGACTAGTCAGAATGTGCTAAGATATGAAGAGGAGGAAAAGCATGATGGGAACTCTTGAAATGTTTTCCACAACAGCATCAAATTAAATCCTCAGACATTAAGACTGTTAACATCACGGCTCACCTGATACTCGACACTGAACACTAGTTATTGAGCTGGATGTGCTTTAAAGGTTAATTTAATCACCCCTCCCCCCACCAGCATTTCTGAGAGGCCAGTAAAAGGAAGTGCAAACCACACTTCCTCAGAGGAAACGCCGAAAATACAGTACTGTGCAAAATTTTTAGGCAGGTGTGAAAAAATGCTGTTAACAAAGAATGCTTTCAGAAATACAAATAATGATTGTTTATTCTTATCAACTTACAAAATGCAAAGTGAGTGAACAAAAGAAAAATCTAAATCAAATCAATATTTGGTGTTACAACCTTTTGCCTTCAAACCAGCATCAGTTCTTCTAGGTACACTTGCACAGAGTCAGGGATTTTGTAGGATTATAGTCGGTGTGTGATCAACCAATTTAGCCAAACAGGTGCTGATGATCATCAATGTCACATGGAGGTTGAAACACAGTCATGTTTGGAACAACCTACCAGCCGAGTTCCTTCAGAAACTGTGTGCAAGTGTACCTAGAAGAATTGATGCTGTTTTGGAGGCAAAGGGTGGCCACACCAAATATTGATTTGATTTAGATTTCTCTTTTATTGCATTTTGTTGATTGATGAAAATAAATGATTAACACTTCCATTTTTCTGCGATGGGCTGGCGACCTGTCCAGGGTGTGTCCCCCCATCTTTCGCCCTGTGTGAGCTGGGATGGACTCCAGCACTGCCCCGCGACCCCGCTTGGGACAAGCGGCAGAAAATGACTGACTGACTGACTGACTTCCATTCTTTGTTTACAGGGTTTTTTCACACCTGCCTAAAACTTTTGCATAGTACTGTATATCAATATATTTTTAATCTTTTGTGCATATTCCTAATTTAAAGTTCAGCTAATCATATCTTGTTTTAATTGAGTTTAAAATTTAACCTGTCAATCTCATTTTTTGTGTAAAAATTGGTTTATCTATAAATTAAAAGGATGAGGTATCCAGGCTATTTTAATAACAATCTTGATGAGGAATGAATAGATAAATACTTTGTATTGCTGTTTGAGTACGTCTGTTGGAGTGTGTGAGACTGGACATGGAAGTCACCTGCTCTGGACATCTGTACTTTAATTCATTAATGTAATATATTCTGTGATCACTGAAAAAATCTAAAAATTAACATGAAATCTGTTGTATTTAAATAAAATGAATAACAAATTAAATTGGATTCTGTTTTTTATTGGATTCTGTTAGTTTATTTTAGGAGTAAATGTCATAAACAAGCCATGTACCTGAGATTAAATATATTACAGCATACAGTATAAAAGCATAAAAATAAAAAATAAAATGTTTTAGAAATCAAAATTAAAAGTATTTTGCTGCGTAAAATAAGTATATGAATATTTTTTCCTTGATTTTTTTTTTCTTGAAAAAATTACATTTCTCTAGTAAACAGAAAAAAACAAAAATTTATTTTTTAAATATAAAAAATATAATATTGTCCATAAGCAAAAATAATATTAGATTTTTTTTTTCTGCTGATTATTCAGGTCCCCATTCCCTTCAATTTTCTTTAATTTTTCCTTCACTTGATGTGTTTGTGTCCAGGATCCTGCCCTTAATAAACTCTTGTTCCTGGAACACCAGGATTCTGTATCCACAGTTTCCCTAATCGTTTCCTTCTCCTGCTGTAACCCCTTTTTGAGAGCTGGCAGTCTGTTCTTTGTTTGTTTCTATGGGTGTGTTACATTCAAGAAAATGTCCTATTTTGTTTCTGCTGTGCACTTGTGCCTTCAGCAGGTGGTCTGTGAGATCATTAGCTGCGCTGTTAATCTGGCCTGTAGCTTGGTAGTAGGTCTGTTAATCTGGTGTGTAGGTTGGTAGACAGTCTGTTGATCAGGTGCGTGAGTCCAATGGTTGAACATCGATAGGGCATGCCTGGCCTCACTGCCTTGTCTGTTGATCTGGTGTGTAGGTCAGTAGTTTGTCTGTTGGATTGTTGTGCTTGTTGCTGGTTTGTTTAGCAGTTGTGAAACTTCTTTGGTGAGGTGTGCTGGTCAGAAGGTGGTCTGTGAGATCTATAAATGCTCTGTTAATCTGGTGTGTAGGTTGGTAGCTTGTCTTCTAAGATCTGCTGGTCTTCTACTGGAGGTTCACTGTTCCATCACTAATGCTGTAGTAAACTGTGTCAGGATCTGGGGCTTGGGAGGCTGAAATGAAGAAGAAAAGCCAAATTCATTCAGGATCTGTTAATATAGCAGGTCAAACACACAATACAGGAAAAGGATCCCAGTGACTGTACCTTTGGTTCTCTTGGTGTAATAGACCACAGCTACTATAATATGGAGAAAGATCACAGTCACCAAGGCAAAGGGGACGATTGGCAGAGACTGTGGAGGCGCTGCAACAGTAACATCAGTTCGTGGTAAAAAACACAAAGTCTCAGTACAAAGATCATTGTAAGATGAAAAACTCTAAGAATATTAATTATTTCAGTCCTGAAACTAAAATGCTTTTGAGAAATCTGGGACCAGGACCACATGTTCCCACATTTAAACCAGTTGACCCACTAATTAACAAGTTTTCCTCTTTAAAATGAGTGTGTAGGAGCAGTGCAGGGGGTCTCCAGGACTGATCAATGCAGAGACATTTTCTGACTGGATGGAATTTAAAATATTTGATTTAATGAAATGATACTTTTTAATGAAATGAATTTGAATGAAAATGAAAATTTAATGAAAATAATTTAATGAAATGAAAATTTTTGTTGATGGGTTGAACTGGTTTTCTGAATAATTACTATAAAGGAGAGCTTCCTGAGTACCTAAAGTTCCCCTCTGAACCTAAACCAGGACAAGGACTGTAAACCTCTGAACAATTAATAAAACATTCATTGAGAACATGTCAAGCTGACAGAGTCTGACCTGTTATGTGAAGCTCTCTCTCTTTTTTTTAGAATAACAGCATGTCTAGATCACTCAGAAAGTCTTGTTCATGTACTTGCTTTACACTGTTTATGATCCAAATGAAACAGTCGGCTGTCACAAGTATCAGACACACACGAGTGATACACATTTAAATGTATAACAAGACTGTGCTCTTAAAAACACACAGAAATATTGCATGTGATAACATTATGATGTGATGACAGCAGGGCAAAGGTAAAAACTGAAACCCAAGATTAAAAATATATTCAACAGGACACATAAAAACATTCTCTCTAATCGGAATATTAAGAGAAATAATGTACCTTCTATAAATGATCCTCCAAACACAGTCACTGTAAATACACACTGTATATAAACCTCTTCCTGGAGAATTTATCATGAAAAGAGAAGAAAATCCCAAACCTTCAACAGTGATTCTGATTATTGTGAATCAACTTTTAATAACAGTACACCTGTACACTCCTCCATCCTCTTCAGTCAGGAGTGATATGAGTAGAGAGAGATTTCCTGGAGAGTGAGTGTTAAACAGCTGAACTCTGTCTCTGTACTGATCACTATTAATGCTTGTATAGTCCCAGCATCCACTGCTGGTGCTGTATTTCTCCCAGCTGACGTTCTGAGGTGTAGAGAGGAAGTTGGAGCAGTAACAGGGCAGAAGGACTGCCTCACCTGATTGAGCTGTTATTGTCAGTGTTTCCCCCTTGTTTACCAGAGCACAGGCTGCAGAAACACACACAGGCATGAACAAGACCCTGTACATTTCCTGCAGGTGATACATTTTTAATTTAACATGGTTTTGAAGATTAGAGCCATTGATAGGTTTCCAGAAATTACTAACATGGTCCTAATCAGCACTAGAACTACAGAATTATTGTATTTGTCTGTAGTTTTGGGTTCTCTTTCTCAGAAATGAAAAGAGGAGTTAAAGTAGATCTTTCCACAAACCTGCAGAGTGCAGATAGATCAAACTGATCACTGTTATCTGTTGTTGTGGCACTTGTTAACTGCTTTTATCTGCTTCATCAGTGGACACTCTAGTTTACAGTGTTGATTAGATTTTCAGACACACCTCAGACTGAGAGTAAATATATTTATAGTGAAAACACAAGTGTAGAACTGAATGTCAGTCAGTCAGTCATTTTCTGCTGCTCGTCCCAAGCAGTGTTGCGGGTGCTGGAGTCCATCCCACCTCACACAGGGTGAAGAACGGGGGACACACCCTGGACAAGTCGCCAGCCCATCGCAGGGAGGAGCATGACGGGGACGGCACCTTGCTCAAGGGTACCTCAGGGCAACCCATTGCGAAGGGGTCCGAACCCCCGATCCTCCGATCACGTGGCCAACGCCCTAACCACTAGGCCACCGCTGCCCCTAGAACTGAATGAGTTTAATCTGGTTCTTCGCTGCACTGTGGATGTGGATCAATGAAGGGTTTTACCTTCAACAGTGAGACTGATGTCTCTGAATTCACCCCCTTCAACTTCACACCTGTACACTCCTCCATCCTCTTCAGTCAGGAGTGATATGAGTAGAGAGAGATTTCCTGGAGAGTGAGTGTTAAAAAAGCAAACAAATTGAGGACAAATTGAGGTCTGAAACAATGTCCACTGGCAGGTCGTGGATATGAGCAATATGGTGGAGCAGTAACTCGGCCGTTTCCTTGGCCGAAGGGACTTAACGTAGAGCCATGAATCTGCTAGCTTTTGAAAAGCTGTCCACAACCACCAGGATAACAGTGTTTCCACAGGAAGGGGGTAACCCTGTAATAAAATCCAGGGAGAGATGTGACCAGGAGTGCTTGGGGATAGGCAGTGGATGCAAGAGACCTGCAGGTCTGGCTCTGGGGTCCTTATTACTGGCACACACTCTACAGGCTGCTACATGAACTTGAACCTCCCGGCCACCAGAGGAATTAATCTTTTGAGGAATTCTAAGGTGCGAGTCACCCCTGGGTGGGTAGTAAAAGTTAAAGCATGCCCCCAGTCCATTACTTTGGTCCTCATAGTATAAGGGACATAAAGCTTGCCTGGAGGTCCACACCCAGGGTCAGGTTCATAGGCCAGGGCATTACTAACTTCAATTTCAATTCAATTACAATTCTTTGCTACAATTCTTTGCAGGGAAATAATGGGTTCAGGGGGTCCTTTGGAGAATGGAGGGTCCCACTGGTGAGAGAGGGCATCAGGCTTGATGTTCTTAGACCCAGGTTGATATGACAGCAGAATATTGAACTGGCCAAAGAACAGTGCCCATCTGGTCGACAGGAGTTGAGACATTTAGCTTGCTCAATATAGGCCAAGTTCTCATGGTCAGTCCAGACCAGCACCTGATGTTGAGCCCCCTCAAGCCAATGCCTCCATTCTTCAAGGGGAAGCTTAATTGCCAGCAGCTCCTGATCCCCCACATCGTAATTATGTTCGGCAGGGGTGAGACGGTGGGAGAAGTAAGAAAATGGGGACAGTTAATTATTGGAAGTTGAACGTTGGGACAGTACAGCCCCAACTCCCACCTCTGAGGCATCCACCTCGACAATGGCGGATTTTTCCAGCTTTACAAATAAATTATGTTCTAGGAGCAATTGAAGGATCCTCCTGACATGGACCACATGTTCAGCTACTGTTTGGCTAAAAATGAGGATGTCATCGAGACAGACGAACGTGTAGCGATCCAGAGCCTCTCTCAAGACCTCATTTATGAAGCGCTGAAAAACTGCTGGAGCATTCATAAGTCCGAAAGGCTTAACAAAATACTCATGATGCCTAGATGGTGTGATGAAAGCAGTCTTCCACTCGTCACCTTCCCTGATCCGTATGAGGTTGTAGGCACTGTGCAGGTCCAATTTAGTAAAAGTGGAGGCCTGTTGCAGTGCCTCAAAGGCTGTCGACATGAGAGGCAAGGGGTATCTTTCCTTAATTGTTATCTTATTGAGGCCACGGTAAGCTATACATGGACGGAGACTGCCATCTTTTTTCCCCACAAAAAAGAACCCAGTTGGATGGCTGAATGCATCCCAGAGCCAGAGCCTCTTGAATGTAATCCTCCATGGCAACCTTCTCGGGACCCAAGAAAACAGGCGGCCTCTAGGAGGAGTAATACCTGGAGGAACATTTATAGCACAATCATATGGTCGGTGAGGAGGAAGGAGTTGGGATTTTTGTTTGCTAAAAACTTCTTGGAGGTCCCAGTTCTAGGAGAACTGTGATCAAACCAGGAATCACCTCGGAAGTAAGTGGAGTCTTTGGGGTTTGCTCAGTAATAAAACAAGAACGACTGCATTGGGAGCCCCAGGCAACTACAGAGCGGGTCAACCAATTCAAACATGGATTGTGTCACTGTAGCCAGAGAAAACTCAAAATAAGGGGTAGGTCAGGGGCCTGAAGAAGAAACGGGGGCAATTGTTCACAATGCAGGCCAATGCACAAAGTGGGGGGGGGGGCTGACCCCTGAGGCTAAGGCCTGCCCATCGATAGCTGCCACGGGAAGTGGCTGATCCAGGGTCACCATGGGTAATCTCCATTTCTTGGTCAGCCCTGCATCGATGAAGTTGCCAGCAGCCCCTGAGTCTATGAAGGCCTGAAGTCATTCCTCTCTATCTGAACCCCAACTTAGGGATGCACTGAGAAATGCCCCTGATGGCTGTGGGAAAATTGGAGGGCTTGCTGAGGAGTCCTTATTCTGTGACGGGCCTCCTAGTTTCACTTCAGCTCTGGGCAGGATGCCCGAAGGTGACTGGAGCGGCCACAGAAAAGGCATCTGCCTTCCCACTGCTTCCCACTGGGCCTCCCTCCAACTGCTGGGATGGTCAAAAGTGTTTCTGAGGGTGGAGGTGAACTGACAGGGGGGTCAAGACAGGGTTCTCCCTGTGAGCAGTGAAATAACATAGGCTACCTTGGCTCTTTCAGTGGAAAACCGAGCAAGCTGCTGCTGAAGTGCTAGAGAGCATTGTAGGAGGAAGCCCCTCAATCGTCCCTGTGCACCATCAAAACACTCAGGAGGTGTTAAAAGTGGCATTGGCGGCGACAAAATAATGGGAGGAGGAGGTTCAGTTCTAGCTCACAGGGCAGTAGTGAGTTCCTACAGCTGTGACATTATCTGCTGCAGGACCTGCTCATGCCTATCTAAGGTAGCACCCTGAGCAACCAGAGGAGTCTGAATGGCATCTCCGGGTGTTGCTGGGTCTGTTCTGGCTGGGTCATTCTGTTACGGCGTGACCCGCTCCTAACACAGAGAGCCACACAGGGTTAGGACCCAAAAGCAGCATCTGAAGCTGCCAGCATCCAAAATACTCAAGGAAACCCACAGTCAAACCCAAAAGCGGGTGGAAATCAAACCCTCAACAAAGCGCTCAAAACGGGTGACAAAAAAAGCGCTCAAAATGGGTGGAAAACAAAGCACTTAAAATGGGTAGAAAACAAAACGCTCAAAATGGGTAGAAAACAAGGCACTCAAAACGGGTAGTTTCTGTTATCACGTGTTTGTGCTTGTGACTTTTTTTTCCCTTTAGCACACAAGCTTATCGCTTCTTGCCCTTTTTTTCTTTTTGTGAGAGAAGTGTGAATGAGAAGCTTGAGAAACTCGGAAGGGGGTGTAGCATCAGTCAGCACAACAAGCCAAAGATTGAGGGTGTCAATCTGACACAAACACAAAGAGAGAGAAAGGGAGACCCGAGAGTACACTCAAGTATCTTTACCAAATTACTGGCAGCATTGTTAAAATGACCCAGCAAGCCTTCACTGTTTCCTTTTGGTTATATAGGGGAGGCGGCCGCTGAAAAGAATTACTCCTGATTATCGTGCCAGACTCGCTGGTCTCCCAACAGCAGTCTGGCTCCCCCTAGTGCCCCGGCAGGGACGGGCTCTTACAGATCCGTTAGGTTGTTCAGAAACTTCAGTTTAACAGGAGAAACTGATCTAAGTGTGAAGATATTTTACTACCAGAATCAATATTTGTGTCACGGGTGAGTTTCGGTTTGAGCATGATAGAGGGCGCTCTGTTCTGACGGAGCACACCTGAGCTCATAAAGGCACAGGTGTGCTTCATTGAGGCTGCTATTTAAGCCCCAATGAGTCAGAACAGAGCGTGGTTCATTAACTAGGCGAAGCCTCAAGTTAATGGTGGTTTTGGTAATTCTAGGTAACTTGTTTTAGTCAGACTGCAGTTCCTTTTATCTTGATTTGTTTAGGACTGCTGCGATGGGCTTGCGACCTGTTCAGGGTGTGTACCCCGTCCTCGCCCTGTGTGCGCTGGGTTGGACACCAGCACTCCCCCGTGACCCCGTTTGGGACAAGCGGCAGATAATGGATGGATGTTTAGGACTGCAGTCATTGGATCTTGATTTGATTAGAACTGCAGTCCTTGGATCTTGTTTTTGTTTATGAATAAAAAAGTTATGTTCCTGACTCCTGGCTCTAGATCCCGTATCTGTACGCCATTACAATTTGAGATGAAAACTGATGGGTTCTGATGAAAACTAATCAGCATTACTAAAAAATGAATTTATATGAGATGTGCATATAATGAAAATAATTATACTTACTTTCATGAAAATAAATGTATTATTTTGAATTCTGTGTGTGTGTGTGTGTGTGTGTGTGTGTGTGTGTGTGTGTAACTGATAACTAGATGATGAACAGTCAGTAACTACATTTGCAGGTTGATAAAATGTTGATAGTATGTGGGCACAGACATACACACTAAAACACACAAATACACACACACTCACACACACACACACACACACACACACACACACACACACACACACTTCAGTGTTATGTCAGTGGTGGTCCTGCAGGGGTCCTGACCTCTGATTAATGGAAGGGTTTAATAAAATACAGAGAATCAGTCAGTAAAGCTCCCAAAGTAAAGAAATGGGAAATGAGTGTAGAAACAAGACAGATGAATACAATAAAGTGTTTTTCTATCATTATTATTTCATGAGTGTTAAACAGCTGAACTGTGTTTCTGTCCTGATCACTCTCAGTGGTGTCCTTTCCCAGTGTCCACTGACTGGTTTGTGTCTCCTCCAGCTGAAGATCTGAGGTTTAGAGTGGAAGTGGGAGCAGCGGCAGGACAGCAGTCCTGACCCTCCTGTATGAGCTGTTCTAGATATTATTTTACTCTCATTTACAAGAACAAGTCTTTAGAAAGACTTCTGAGAGTTTAAATGGTGAGTAAATGATTTAAATACAAGAAGAGCATGAACAACATGGTTAACATCAGCTAAACTATTGTGAAAGAATAATTAAAAAGATGACAGAAAATTTTACTGTGCAGCATTCATTAGATTCACAGACACACCTCAGACTGAGAGTAAATATATTTATAGTGAAAACACAAGTGTAGAACTGAATGTGTTTAATCTGGTTCTTCACTGCACTGTGGATGTGGATCAATCAGGTGTTTTACCTTACAGAGAGTCTGATGTAGGTGTATTCACCCTCCAACGTCATTACCTGTACTCTCCCTCCATCCTCTTCAGTCAGGAGTGATATGAGTAGAGAGAGATTTCTTATGAGTGAGTTTTAAACAGCTGAACTCTGTTTCTGTACTGATCACTCTCTGCTAATCAAACCCCATCTCACTCCATTTATTTTGTCTTTCTTCCAGGTGAGTTTCTCAGGTGTGGAGTGTAGATCAGAGCAGGAACAGGGCAGCAGTACTGACTCTCCTGTGTATCCAGTGATAGATTTTGTGCTCCCAGAGTCTCCCAGTGAGCAGCCTGCAGAAACACACCAGTTAATGACCTTCACTATCAGACCTGTACATGGAAGTGCTTACAGTTCATTGATGTTCTCACATCATTTCATCATCACATGTGTATCACATGATCAACCAGCCAGGGATTTTCCCTTTTGTGATATTACTGATTTACAATACATGTTTGATCAGCTCAGCCAAGTTTCTCATCAATGTTCAATGTGCCATTGTTCATTTTAGAGTGATGTAGAAAGGAAACTTGCTCCACCATCTAATGTTCGATCTGTTCTGTTGTTCAGAAACTTCAGTGTAAGAGGAGAAACTGATCTAAGAGTGAAGACACTTTACTGCCAGATTGAATATTTGAAATGAAATGAAAAGTGTTTGTGTGTGTGTGTGTGTGTGTGTGTGTGTGTGTGTGTGTGTGTGTGTGTGTAACTGATAACTAGATGATGAAATAGTCAGTAACCATACTGCAGGTTGATAAAATGTTGATAGTATAAAGTACAGACATACACACACTCCAAACACACACATAAATACACATAAACACACACACACAAGACACACATAAATACACACACACCCCACACACACACACACACACACACACACACACACACACACACACACACACACACACTTCAGTGTTATGTCAGTGGTGGTCTGCAGGGGTCCTGACCTCTGATAAATGGAAGGGTTTAATAAAATACAGAATCAGTCAGTAAAGTTCAAAGTGATGAAATGGGAAGTGAGTGTAGAAACAAGACAGATGAATATAATAACGTGTTTTTCTATCATTATTATTTGAGTGTTAAACAGCTGAACTGTGTTTCTGTGCTGATCACCAGTGGTGTCCTTTCCCAGTGTCCACTCATTCTCATCAATGTTTTAATGTTACTGTTCTACTTTAGAGGATGTAGAAAGTGAAACTTGCTCCACCATCATATGTCTGATCTGTTATGCTTTTCAAAAACTTCAGTTTAAGAGGAGAAACTGATCTAAGAGTGAAGACACTTTACTGCCAGAATGAATATTTGAAATGAAAACGGAAGGGTTCTGATGAAAAATAATCAGCTTTATCTAAAATATCATCTTTAGCCAGAATCTAAATTTTTCATGGGAACCTGCTTAATTATTTAAAAATGAATTTTAATAAAATAATGTACTCTACTTTCATGAAAATAGATATAATATTTTGGATTCGATGTGTGTGTGTGTGTGTGTGTGTGTGTGTGTGTGTGTTTGTGAGTGTGTGTGTGTGTGTGTGTGTGTGTGTGTGTGTGTGTGTGTGTGTGTGTGTGTGTGTGTGTGTTTCTGTGTGTCTGTCTCATCTATCTGTTTTTGCAGTAACAGTGTGTGTTTATGTGTGCGCAGCTTGTGTGTGTGTGTGTGTGTGTGTGTGTGTGTGTGTGTGTGTGTGTGTGTGTGCGTCTG
>CM029370.1:3330649-3506987 GCA_017165825.1 Hepsetus odoe
TAGAAAGACTTCTGAGAGTTTAAATGGTGAGTAAATGATTTTGTCACGTGTGTTAGGGTTTGGGCACGCTAGAGGGCGCTCTCTGTCACGTGTGTTGTGTTTTGGGCACGCTGAGGCGCTTCCTCGTCACATACAAAGGTGTTTATGTCACAGGAGGTGTTATGGTACGTTGAGGGTGCTCTTGTTCGACTAAGCACACCTGGAGCCCCCGCGGGCAGGTGCATCATTGGGGCTGATCTACGGCCCCCGATGAGTCAGAACAGAGCGCTCATTAGGTAGGTCAAACCTATTGCGTAACGGGTGGTGTTTGTGTAAACTTTGTGTCTATGACTAGGTATAGGTCGTTTGTGTTATAGACCACTTTAGTTCTAGGGTTAGACTGCAGTTCCTCAGTCAGGGTTTCATGTGTAGAACTGCAAACCCTCGCCCTCGTTTCTTGTCGGTTTTGTCACTGTGCATAATAAACTTCTGTTCGAACTCCTGGCTCGGAGCCGACGCCCTTCCGCAATTTCTGCCACCGTTACAGAATGAGCCGCCAGTACCTGGACATCACTTAGCCACGCAGGGCGTATCAGGAGTGCGTATAGGGCTGCAGCCAATGCTATCGAGCAGTCGCAGCTGATAAAGTCTTATGGTGACAGGGGCGACTTCTCTAGACCTCCGCGAGCATCTGGACGGTGTGAGGAGTGGGTGCCACGACACCGCTGCCACGCAGGAGCTTGAGCGCCGCTCGCGGAATACCACGCTGCTCCCACTGATATCATGCTGTATTCGAGCCAGACATCACCGCGCTTTGTCTGGATGCTGATCTCATGGCTGTGCGATTACAGCGCCATCTCAACGCCGCTTTGACCACGTGTTCGCCGCGACGCCGGCATGGAAGGCGGGGCTTCGTTGACGGCAGGCGTTGCGCAACGCGGAAGCACGACGCCAACCACGCGCCGCACGCGGGTCAACACGGAGATTCAGCGCCGAGAGCGCCGCGCGCCAGTAACCGCGATCCGCCAGCGGAGAGAGCGCCACGCGCAGCTGATAGCGGGAACACGGCCAGCGCAGCCAGCGCGAATCACCACAAGAGGTTGGTAGCAACGCTTTCTGTGCGTTCACAGCGACAGCACGACGCTCACCGCTCCGCAACGCGACAGCACGGTGTCCACCAAGAGGAATGCAAAGAAGGCCACCCGCAACAAGAGAAGCGAGGCAATGGCAAAGAAGGCTGGGCAGTTCGACGAGAGCAGGAGGAGGGTGGAGACCACTTCCTGCATCGCAGAACCGGGAGGTCACCAAGGAAGCCCTAACAAGGAAAGGCATCAAGAAGTCGACCCCCAAACCCAGCTCCATGAAGCCATCTGCTACACAGAAAGCAGAGAAGGAGCAGCTCCAGGTTAGTGGCAAGTTTAAAAGGAAAGTTCGGGTGCAAAGGAGAATTGAACATGAGGCTGCTGTAACCATTCAGGCACAGGTGAGGAAACACATAAACAGAAAGTACTACCTGAAGCTACTGGGGCAGCCAAGACTGTTCAGAATGACATTAGAGCTAGTAAAGAGTATGAGGCAAGAAATGAAGTCTGAAGGAGAAAAAGGGGCTGTTGTTGTTTGCAAGCTGCATTCCGAGGGATGAAGACCAGACAGAGCCTGAAACTGGAATAATCAGGCTGCCACGGGTTGGTTGTGGCTACTTATAGGGCACACTGGCTCCGGCACGATACTCACATCAAACAGACTGTTGCTGCAATCCAGCTGGAGGTATCGCTCCACACGTGAAGCCAGAAAACAGAGAGAGAGGAGTTTTTGTTATTATGTCTGGGCTGTAATGTTCCTGCAAGCCTGCTTGAGGTCAGAGGTCAGAAGGGCTGGGATCCTGCATCATCAGGCCGCTTTCCCTGATTCAGGCTGCTCGAAGACACAGGAGGCAACAGCACCAGGCCATAAGAAGGTCAGCCATCTTCATTCAAAGATATTTTAGTCCTACATCAGGGGCAAAAGGAACATGAGATTTCAGGGTGTTGAGAAAGTCACGATACGTGCATCCAGGCAGCTTTAGAAGTTATTTAGTGCGTAAAAATGGTAATGCTAAGGAACAAAGCCAAGGTCGCCATTCAGGCTGTTGGGAGAGTGCACCAGCGGGGTCTGTCTTCAAGAGGCCGCTGGGCAACAGGTGGTCGCCAGAGGAGGTTCGGAAGGTGGAGACTGACTTCAACAAGGACAGAGGTCAAAGGCGTAAACATGCTGCAGCGCGGCAGAAGCCGTCAGAGTGGAGCCGTGAGGGATCGGGTCAGCAGGGCACAGAGAGGCGAGGATAATCCAGTCCCACCGAGGTGAGCAGATCAGCCGCAGTAATGCTCCTGGTTTGCTGAACAGAGGAGTTGCTGACGGACTCTACCATCAGCTGACCGAGGAACCGCCATGCCACAGGTGAACGCCACGGTCTCAAGGACCGGGAGGAAGGGAAAGAGGAGACTTTGCTCATAAAAGGTGAGCTGCCACGGAAGGAACAGCGAAGTTCAGAGAGGCAGAGAGGTCCTTCGGGTCCAAGATACACGCTGTGAGGGTTTCCCAAAGAAAGGGGACTGGGGAGAAGACAGGAACAGAGAAAACCAGATCGAGGGTTTGATAACACGGAGAGTTGAGACTCCAACCACTCAGGAGAAGTTGAGGCTGTACAGCGCACAATGGGAGGGGCAATTGCATCAGTGCAGGACAGAGCTGAGACAGGTGCAGGGACTACAACATCGCCTGCAGGCTGGGACTGAGAGAGGCCCGCAGGAGGCCATGCTTCACCAGCTAGAAAACCAGGTCAGAGGTATGAAGGTAAATTGGCCTCATCAATCTCTCTTATCTCTTTCTCCGACACCAGTGCCTGCTGGAACCCAGAGAGCTGGGGGCAAGCTGAAACAGAGCAGCCGGAGAACAGTCCAGCGGAGAAACTGGTAACGAATGCAGAAAGGGAGCAGCTGCCTTCAGGCCCCCTAGCATCGGCTCACCCCCGCAAACTGCAACCCAGAACAAGGTGACGCGGAGGAAGCCACGGAACTCAACGTGGAAACCAGAAGCTGGGACACCGCGCCGCCGGGCCCCAAGCAACCAGGAAGGACCCAGACAAGGAAAAAAGGGCAAAGACACCAAAGCACGAATCAGTTCAGGGAGACAGACCAGAACTCGCGCCAGAGACTCCGGGAGAAGTTTAATGCTGCCGGAACCCGACTGACAGGTTGTATGCAGAGCTTAGACTCATTGAAAAGACTTCCTCTGTAAACCCTGTAACGCCTCTGTGTAGCTCCCTTCAGGTCCTGCCGAGTCCAGGGGTTCCATGGAGTCAGGAAAGCTCCAAGGACGCCAGAGCCAAGGTCAGGCAATCGGTCGCAAGGTGGACGGAATGCTGGGATTCCTCACCACCACCAGCTCCGACACAACTGGTCGGAGGTCCTTTGATGGTTTTTTTTTTTGTTTCTATGGACCTGACCGTGTGTCCCGACTAGGGACTTTTGTGTTGTTGTTTCAGCCTCCCTGGGAGGTTCGGCTGCGCTCGGGCACCGGGAGCCGCGCCTGGGCTGTCACGTGTGTTAGCTTGGGCACGCTAGAGGCGCTCTTCTGTCATGTGTGTTGTGCTTTGGGGCACTAAGAGGAGCTCGGTCAAGCATACAAGGTGTTTATGTCACAGGAGTGTGTTATGGGTGGTTTGAGGGCGCCTCTATGACTGTGCATCACCTGAGCCCAATGGCAGGTGTGTGCATCATTGGGGCTGGGACTATTTAAGCCCCGGAAGGAGTCAGAACAGAGCTCGGCTCATTAGGTAGGTCAAACCTATTGCGTTACGGGTGGTGTTTGTGTGAACTTTGTGTCTATGACTAGGTATAGGTCGCCTAGTATAGACCACTTAGTCTCTAGGTTAGACTGCAGCCCTCAGTCATAGGGTTTTTCCATGTGTAGAAACTGCAGTCCTGCTCTCGTTTCTGTTTGTTTTGTCACTGTGCATACTAAACTTGTTCGGAACTCCTGGCTCGGAGCTGACGTCCTTCCGGTACCCTGCCACCGTTACAGATTTAAATACAAGAAGAGCATGAACAACATGGTGTAGCGGTGGCCTAGTGGTTAGGGAGCTGCTCGATCGAAGATTGTGTGGGTTCGATTCCTCCTGTGGGTTGCCCTGAGGCACCCTTTGAGCAAGGTGCACGTCTCGTCACTGCCCCCGGCGTCACGCTGCCCACTGCTGCACGTGGTGTATGGTTAAAAGCAGAGGTCCAATTTCGTTGTGGTTCATGGTGTGCAGTGCTGTGACCTCGCAATGACAAGGGTTGTCACTTTCACTTTCTTTCACTTTCAACATGGTTAACATCAGCTAAAACTATTATGAAAGAATAACAATCTGTACTTTTAGGTTCAATTACTGTCACATACAGTGAAGATTAAAGAGACTGTGGTGGAAACACCTGACTGACACTACAAGCACTAAAATATTACTTAAAATTCACTGTTTATGTAAAGTTAAAGGTTTACTAACATCAGCGTCACATTAACTTAAAAAAAATAAATTAGTTAAATAAATCTACTATTATGTATAAAACTTAAGTTTACATAAAAAAGTTAAAGATTGAAAAGATGACAGAACATTTTTCTGTGCAGCATTCATCACATTTTCAGACACACCTCAGACTGAGAGTAAATATATTTAAAGTGAAAACACAAGTGTAGAACTGAATGTGTTTAATCTGGTTCTTCAATGACCGTGGATGTGGATCAATCAAGGGGTTTACTTTCAACAGTGAGTCTGATGTAGGTGGCCCATCCCCTCCTGGCCACACACATACTCTCCTGCACTCTTTCAGTCAGGAGTGATATGAGTAGAGAGAGATTTCCCTGAGAGTGAGTGTTAAACAGCTGAACTCTGTCTCTGTACTGATCACTTTATTGGATATCAAACCCATCTCACTCCATTTATAGTGTCTTTCTTCCAGGTGAGTTTCTCAGGTGTGGAGTGTAGATCAGAGCAGGAACAGGGCAGCAGTACTCTCCTGTGTATCCAGTGATAGATTTTATCCCCCCAGGGTCTTCCAGCTTGCAGCCTGCAGAGACACACCAGCACGACCTCTACTATCACCCCCTGTATAAATGTGGAAGTGCTTTTACAGTTCAGCTTACTGTTCTCACATCATTTCATCAACACATGTGTATCACATGATCAACCAGAAACAGGGATTTCTTTTTAAAAACATTGATATAAAAGACATGTTTGATCTGCTCCAGCCAGGTTTCTCATCAATGTTCTAATGTTACTGTTCTACTTTAGAGGATGGGTGTCAGCATTAATATTTTTGTTTATTGGTGGAGAGATGATAAAGGTGGGGAAACATAGATGTGGATCATGGTGGCATTGGGAAGTATTGGTGGGAAAACCATCAATGGGTTGGAATAATGTAAATGTCAAACGAGGAGTCAAATGTATGAATTCTATTTAAGATCTAAAGTTGGGATGAGCAGTATGTAGCTGCTTCCACTGGACCACACCCGCTGAAACTCTTCATTCAAGTGGACACACACTCTAACACACACACTAGACTGCAGTCTACCGACACACTCAGCACTAAACTAAAAACCTGAGTCTGACTGTTCTCAACACAACTTTGTTGAACTCCTTTAGAATACAACAAAGAGGAAGCACTTCTCTCTCTCTCTCTCTCTCTCTCTCTCTCTCTCTCTCTCTATTTTCTCGGCCTCTCTATATTTCTGTCACGTGACACTAAATATAGCATTTGTGCTGCATCCTTTTTTTCTACACAATCCTCATCTTCAAACATCTTTTTCAATGTGCCATGTTCTACAACAAGAGTTACATTCTTTAACTCTCTCTCTACACATCCACCCTCACTCCCACTGCTCACTTTATTAGAGAGCACCTGCTGGATCATAGTTCCAGACTGAGTGCCATCTGAATAGAGTCTGTTAATCATCCTCTGGCCCTTCATCAGTGCTATATTTCTGACCAAAACTCACACCTGAATGGAATTTTTTTAGCAGCAGAGCACTCTAAATGACACTGACATATTCATTACTCTTGTGTCTGATAAACTTAGAAGCTGAGACAAATGTTTTTTTAATAATTTAATAATCCAGAAATAATATGTAGTACCAGCTAAATTAAGAATACTCTCAAAAGTGTTTATTAATGTTTAAATTAATATACATTAAATGTTATTTAGCCAGGTATTACTCCTTTCATCAGAAAGAATGAAATGTAATCATTAAAATGTTCAGTTGTTGACTGACATCTACAAATTCAGCCCTCTGGACCACAGTTCAGCTCATGAAATACAGATGATGTTCATGAGGACTGACATACAATGAGCTTTAACTGCTGCTGTTCTATATTAGAGTGTCTGTTGTAGGAAACAGAACAGCAGACCCACTCAGCCACACATGGAGCACCAGCAGATAAAACCACACCTTCATTCTTACTGAGACTGGACCTTCAACTACATACAGCAGCAGCACTACTGCACACACACTTTACACACACACTAGACTGCAGTCTACCGACACACTCAGCACTAAACTATAACCTAAAGTCTGGACGTCTCTCAGCACAACTTCAATTTGTTCTTCCCAGCAAATAGGAAGTGATGTCAGATGTGCTCTGTCACTCACACACAACAAATATATCAAGGCATTAACTTCCTGTGTTTCACTAATGCTGTCATCCATCGCCCACATGCGATGTGCACCGCTGTGCAAGATTTCACCTCTTTATTTGTCTGACTTCTCATCTACACTCTCACTGCTCATTTTTTTAGAAAGCACCTTGCTGGAGTACAGATCTAGACTGAGGCCCTTCTGCATAGAGTTTGTTAACTATCCTCTGGTACTATCAGTGCATTCCTACATTGATCTGCCGGAACCTCAGGTGGACTAGGGATTTTGCTTAATGGTTTCTTAGTTGTGTGTGTGTCTGTTGTGCTTCCGCACTGTGATGGACTGCTGACCTGTCCAGGTGTTTGTCAGATATTTCACTGGAGAGTCCTGGAATGCCTCCAGTAACCTCCACAACACTGGTTAGGATATATAATGAAACACTGCAGGATCTTGTGACCCGAGCTGGACCTAGTGCTATCCATCATTCTGATCGGCTTGCAAAGGAAACAACTCCATTTGTGAATTCCCTTCAACAACACCACAAATCACCCAACAACAGACTGCCTTAGGCCAGCTGGACCACGAAAGTTGATGCTGTCTGTCGAGTGCTTGCGCCCACAATCACCAACTCCCACTCTCACTGCTCCGCCTCTGACCTTGCCAGGAGTGAGCCCAAAATTGAGTTGCCAACCTCCAGCTGTCTCGCTCTCCACTGCCTGCAGACTGGCGGCAGATCACATCTTGAAATTCTGGACCATTGTGGCAGAGCAGGTGGAATGAGCCAGCCCACTGGCCCTCTTCCTGGCCTCACTCTCACATGCTGCACAGATGAATAAGTGGCCAGTAATACAGACCTGACCTGGAACAGCTCCTATCCTTTCTGCTCTTTGAGAGGCAGTCAGCCCTCAAGAACCAGTGCCCATTCAGCTGGCCTGGACCTGTCTGCAGAAGAAAGACAGTGGATATTCCAGAGGCATATATGTCTCTACTGTGGTGTGGCTGGTCACCAATGTCTCTCCCAGTTCAAGGGAGATTTGAGAGGCATCACGACACCTCTGCGCCAAGCCCAGTTTCTCCTCCACTCCAGTGCTGCAGGTGGTTCTGCGCTTAGGGTGAAAAACGGGGAAACACAATGGACAGGTTGACAGTACATTGCAGGCCAGACACACAAAAATGCACATTCACATACACACACACACACACACACACACACACGCACACACACACACACACAGTCCTGTGGAGCAGCTATTTATTATCTCTTGTGTTTGGGTGAGAGGACACTGGCATGCCAGAATTAGGAAGAAAAAAAATTATGAGTCTGACAGAAATAGTCACGGGTGTGTAAGAGAATCAACATTTCTCCTTTTTGTGTTTAATGCATACATTTGAGTGTGTGTGTGTGTGTGTGTGTGTGTGTGTGTGTGTGTGTGTGTGTGTGACTGAAATACTCAACATAAAAGTGGAAATAGGCTCTAATGACTCTCACGTCTCTGTGTGTGATTGTGTGCTGATAAGAAACCTTTCTAAAGACTGCAGAAGACCCTGTGAGTCTGTTCTCTCACAGCTCCTCTGAGCTGCAGGACATTAGGAGTGTGTTCAGCCTATGAAGAGCTGCTGAGAGAGTTGTGTACCAGTGTGTGTGCAGCACTAGTGTAGGCTGGTGTGTATCTGTCAGTGTGCTGTAGTCAGTGTTGTTTTACTAGTGAGAATGTTGTTGAGTTTTTATCTTCTTCATGGAGCTTCTCGTCACTGAAGGTGAGTGAGATCTGTTTCTCTTCTTACTGATGAACTGACTGTGTAGAATTATAAGTCATTTATAAACGAGTGTCCAGTTTAAAGAGGACTCGACTGGAGATCTGCATTCACAGCAATAAAACAGTTTATACTGAAAATCATTATTTCTGGAACTTTTTTTTTGTTATAAATTTTGATACATTTAAAGTGAGGAAAGTAGCATTACTGTGACAATGTATATGTATCTATATTTCTGTTTATATTTTGGTTTCTATTTTTGTTGCTTAAATGTATATATTATCTAAGAATATTAGTTTTTTTAATCAATAGATCATATGTGTGTGTTTGTCTATAAAAAATGCCACTTGTTGTTCAGATAAAGTGTCTTTAAGGAACTGTTGAAGGACAGAATGATCTCATCAACTGAAACAGTTTATCTCATCAGCACTGATGGGCCTAAAATAGAGAGTGTGGTGTGGTGCTGGTGTGTATGTGTTTGATCTTTTGTGCCTATTTGTGTTCAGTGCTCAGAGTGCACGTGCATGGATGCATGCGACAGTGTGTGTATGTGTTTTAATGGTTGAATGTGTTTTTACAAGTCTGTATCTGTGCATATGTGTTAACATGTGTTTTTGTGCATGCACGTGAATACATTACAAGCTGTGTGTGTGTGTGTGTGTGTGTGTGTGTGTGTGTGTGTGTGTGTGTGTGTGTGTGTGTGTGTGTGAGTGTGTGTGTGTGTGTGTGTGTGTGTGTGCATGTGAGTGCATCTCTGGTTAGCGAGTTGGCCCCAGGATCCCCGACGGTCATGGCCAATAGGTTGCCCTGAGGTACCCCTGAGCAAGGTATCTTCCCTATCACTGCTCCCTGGGCACTTTCAATAGCTGGCCTTTAAAATTGATTAAAGCCTAATTTTCTCTGTAACTGGAAAAGGTCTGCAGCTCTCCAGAGTGGATTGAGAAAGTTAGCAGAAAACCAACAGACAGACACACCAGTTATAATAGTCATCTCTCAAGTTCAGCCTTTATTGATACAATTTTACCAAACTCAAACATATTTTAGAAAATAGTATATTTGTATTTAGACTAAAGCTAAACAAACAAAAAAATAATAACATTGTTAGGACGGCACCTATTCAATTCTACATTTTTTTACTTTTTTGATACTAGAATTTTGTTTGCTTATTTATTTAAAGACTGATTAGTTGGTCCTTAACTGTATTAACTGTATTAATTACTGCTTAATTGCTCTTTATTTAATAATTTAAATACAATTTCCACAATCAGTGGCTCAATGGTTCTGGAGATACAATACAGTGTCACGGTTTGGGTTCATTTTGTGCGTGGTTGTAACGGCATGGGTAATCGGAAGGATCGCCAGCTCGAGCCAGGGAGTTCAATCAGAAGTTTATTATGCACAGTGACAAAAACAAACAAGAACAGGAACGGGGACTGCAGTTCTGGGCCACATGAAACCCTATGACTGGGGAATGCAGTCTAACCCAGAGACTATGGTCTATACTAGGCCACCCATACCTAGTCATAGACACAAGTTTACACTAAACACCACCTGCTACGCATAGGTTTGACCACCTAATGAGTCACGCCTGAGCCTCCCTGGACTCCACCGGGCTTAAATAGTCAGCCCCAATGATGCACACCTGCCCGCAGGCTCAGGGGTGTGCTTAGTCAGAACAGAGCGCCTCTAGTACCCTAAACACCTCCTGTGACATAAACACCTTAGATAGACCGAGAGCGGCCTCTAGCGTGTCTAAACACAACACACGTGACAGAGAGCGCCTCTAGCTGCCCAAACCCTAAAACACGCGGACAGAACTCCTCCAAGTGGCGCGGTCCCGGCGTCTGAACACAGCCGAACCTCAGGGGAGGCACAACAACACAAAAGTCCCTAGTCGGGACCTTTGCCCTTTGCAGCAAGGAAAGCGGCATCAAGAAGTCGACTCCCAAACCCAGCTCCATGAAGCCATCTGCTACACAGAAAGCAGAGAAGGAGCAGCTCCAGGTTAGTGGCAAGTTTAAAAGGAAAGTTCGGGTGCAAAGGAGAATTGAACATGAGGCTGCTGTAACCATTCAGGTATTCCCAGGCGCCTCAAGGGCGCTCCTGGCGCTCCAATGACAGCCGAACCCTCGGGGAGGCACAAACAACAACACAAAAGTCCCTGGGGGTCGACACAATGTCAGGTCCATAGAAAACAAAAAAACCATCAAAGGACCTCCGACCAGTCAAGTCAGGCAGCTGGTGGTGGTGAGGGGAATCAGCAGTTCAGCCCACCCTTTACCTGGTGCCTGAACTCGGCTCTAAAGTCCCGGAGGCTTTGGCTCGACTCCACGGAACCCTGACTCGACAGGACCTGAAAGGGAGCTACACAGACGCTACAGGGTTTACAGAGTGAAAGTCTTTTCAATGAGTCTAAACTCTGCAACCCCGTCAGTCGGGTTCGCGCTGCTTCTCCTGGGACCCTGGTGCCGTGCCTGGTCCGTCTCCTGAACTGATTCAGCGGTGTCTTTGCCTTTCCCCGTCTGTCATGCTTCCTGGTCGCTAAACAAGCGACGAGTACCCAGCTTCTGGTTTCATGTCGAGGAGTTCTCGTGGCTTCCTCCAAACGCCAATTGTTCTGGGTTTGCTGAGTTGCGGGGGCGAGCCGATGCTAGGGGGCCTGAAGGCAGCTGCTCCCTTTCTGCATTCGTTACCCGTTTCTCCGCTGGACTGTTCTCCGATGCTCTATCGCTTTGCCCCTGGGGTTCCGGCAGGCACTGGTGCCGAGAAGAGAGTAGAGATTTGATGAGGCCAATTTTACCTTTCATACTCTGACCTGGTTTTCTAGTTCGGTGAGCTTGCTGGCCTCATAACGGGCCTCTCTCAGGTCAGCCTGCAGAGCGATGTTGTGGTCCTGCACCTGTCTCAGCTCTGTCCTGCACTGATGGCAATTGCTCTCCATTGTGGCTATTTTAGCCCCAGTTTCTCCTTGAGTGGTTGGAGTCTCAACTCCGTGTTATCCGGCCTACGATCTGGTTTCTCACCCGTATTCTCCCCAGTCCCTTTCTTTGGGAAACCCTCACAGCTGTATCTTGGAAGGAAGGACCTCTCTGCCCTCTCTGAACTGACTGTTCCTTCTGTGATGCTCACCTTTTACTTGAGCCAAGGTCTCCTCTTTTTCCTTCCTCCGGTCCTTTGAGACCGCGGCGTTCACCTGTGGCATGGAGGCCTCGTCAGCTGATGCAGAGTCCCGCCAGCAACTCCTCCCGTTCAGTAAACCTAACATTACTGCAGCTGATCTGCTCACCTCCGAGGTGGGACTGGATTGTCCTCGCCTCTGTGCCACACGGCCCGATCCCTCACCGGCTCCACTCTGACTGACTTCTGCAAGCACTTCGCAGCATGTTTACACCTTGACACCTCTGTCCTTGCTGGAAGTCCCCGCTCACCTCCGAACCTCCTCTGATGATCACTCCGTTGCCCAGCGCCTCTCTGAAGACAGACCTCGCTGGTGCACTCTCCCAAAAGCCTGAATGACGACAGCAGCTTTGTTCATAGCACTAACATTTTTTCGCACTAAATAACTTCTAAAAGCTGCCTGGATGCGTATCGCTGACTTTCTCAACACCTGAAATCTTTCATGTTCGCTTTTGCCCCTGATGTAGGACCTAAAATATCTTTGAATGAAGATGGCTGACCTCCTGGCGGCCTGGTACTTTGTTACCTCCTGTGTCTTCTGAACGCAGTTCGAATCAGGAAGCGGTCGATGGCAGGATCACAGCCTTCGACCTCTGACCTCGAAGCAGGCTTGCAGGAATCTTGCATGAGCGCAATGTCAAAAACTCCTCTCTGTTTTCCTGGCTTCACGGTGGAACGATACTTCCGCAGGATTGCAACAACAGTTCGTCGGATGTATGAGTATTGTGCCCCGAGCAGCGGTGCGTTCCTGTGAGCCCTTTGTATAACCCGTGGCAGCCTGGTGCTTCAGTTTCAGAGTCTGTCTGGTCTTCATCCCCTGAATGCAGCTTCAGAACAACAACAGCCCCTTTTTCTCCTTCAAAGACTTCCTTTCTTGCTCATACTCTTACTTCAGCTCTATAATATCGCTGAAATAATTCATGCCCACAGTAGCTTCAGGTAGTACTTCTGTTAATGTGTTTCCTCACCTGTGCCTGAATGGTTACAGCAGCCTCATGTTCAATTCTCCTGTGACCCAAACTTCCTTTTTAAACTTGCACTAACCTGGAGCCGTCTTCTGCTTTCTGTGTAGCAGATACCATGGAGTTGGTTTGGGAGTTTCACTTTTGATGCCGCTTCCTTGCTGCAAAGGGCATTCTTGGTCGACTTCTCGTTGCACGTGAGGCAGGAAGCGGTCTCACTATCCTCCTGGTTTCATGCGGAACTGCCTCTTTGCCATTGCCTCGCTTGTTGCGGGTGGCCTTTGCATTCCTTGTGATCTGTAGTCACGCGCGCGCCGTGGGAGCCAGTCGCGCATGCGGTGGCGGCGTGGTAGCGGTGGGGCGGCGGCTGCCGTGTTGGCTGGCGGCGCTGGTGGGCGCCGTATGCCAAGATACGCCGGGTGGGCGCCAGGTTAGCGCCAGAACACGAAAGCGCTGCTTGCTACCAACCTCTGTGGTGAATCGCGCGGCTGTGTTCCGTTATCAGCTGGGCGCTGCGGGCGCTTTCCGCTGGCGGACTGTGGTTGCTGGCGGGGTGCGGCACGGGGACGCCCGCACGCGCGCGCCGGGGACGCCGGGTAGTCGGGTGCGCGCTGGGACGCTGGCAGTCGGGGGGCGGGCGGGGATGGCCGGGAAACGCGTGCGCGCCGGGGATGCTGGCCAGCGTGCGGCGCTGGGGATGCCGTGTTAAAACGCGTGCGCGCTGGGGACGCCGCGCTGTCAGCGTTAAGAAGGCAAGACGGCAGGCTACCAACCTCTTGTGGTGAATCGCGCGTCGTGGTTCCATTACACGCAGCGCTTTTTCTCGCTGGCGGATCGCGTTGGCAGCTGGCGCCTGCCGCTTCTCTGGCGCTGAATTGCTGAACCGCCGTGGCGCAAGCGCTTTCAGGTTTCCGTGATTGAGTCGCTTGCGGCGTGGTTGACGCTGTGCTTCCGCGTTGCGCAACGCCACCCTCAACGAAGCCCCGCCTTCCATGTCGTGTGCGGAAAACAACACGCGGTCCAGCGTGTTGAGATAGCGCTGCACCCTTGTAGCCTCGGAGATCAGCATCCCGGAGACAAGCGCGAATCGGATCCTCGCGGGCTCGGGATCTGGGATGATATCGAGGGGAGGCAACATCGCCTCTTCACGGCGCTCACTCCCTGCCAGGCCGTCGGCGTCCGTCGCACCCAATTCTCACCGCCCAGATGCTCGAGGTCCAGAGAAGATGCCTGGCCTCAGGTCCTCATCAGCTGCAGCGCCCGCTGACAGCACTCGCTGTCGCCACAACACGCGCACTCCCGTCGCCGTGGTCGTGACGCCCAGGTACTGGCGGCCTATTCAGAACGGTGGCGGGTACCGGGCACGCCAGCTCCAGGCCAGGAGTTCCGAATGAAGCTATTATGGGCCAGTGACAAAACAACAAGAAACAGGGAACGGGGACTGCAGTTCTACACATGAAACCCATGACTGTGGTGAAACTGCAGTCTAACCCTTTAGAGACTAAGTGATCTATACTAGGCGACCTATACCTAGTCATAGACACAAAGCTTACACAAACACCACCTACGCCGTAGGTTTGACTCATTTACGAGGCCGCATTGTTCTGACTCATCGGGCTTAAATAGTCGCTCCCCATCGATGCACCTGACCGCAGGGGCTCAGTGTGCTTAGTCGCAACAGCAGCAATCTCTAGCGCATTCTAAACACCTCCTGCACATAAACACTCGTGTAGTCTTTGTTGTTACTGTGGTTAAAGCGGTGTTGAGGAAGATGTCATTTGACACATCAAGCAGTTTCCTGGCGAACTGAAACTGTTGATCTGATCAGCACTGTGGGCATGAACGTGGGTCTAAGATAAGGTGTGTGTGTTGTGGGCTTGTGATTGTGGTGCTCGGTCTAAAAGGGTAGAGATGTTCTCTAAAATAGAGAGTGTGGTGTGGTGCTGGTGTGTATGTGTGTTTGATCTTTTTGTGCCTATTTTTGTGTTCAGGTGCCTGGCGTGCACGCACATGTGGATGTTAACGATGCGCATTGTGTAAAATGTGTTTTAATGGTTGAATGTGTTTTTACAAGTCTGTATCTGTGCAACTGTGTTAACATGTGTTTTTGTGCATGCACGCATCACATTAAGGCAAGCCGTGTGTGTGTGTGTGTGTGTGTGTGTGTGTGTGTGTGTGTGTGTGTGTGTGTGTGTGTGTGTGTGTGTGTGTGTGTTTGTGTGTGTGTGGTGCATGTGAGTGCATCTCTGGTTAGCGAGTTGGCCCCAGGATCCCCGACGGTCATGGCCAATAGGTTGCCCTGAGGTACCCCTGAGCAAGGTATCTTCCCTATCACTGCTCCCTGGGCACTTTCAATAGCTGGCCTCTTTTTAAAAATTGATTAAAGCTTAATTTTCTCTGTAACTGGAAAAGGTTTGCAGCTCTCCAGAGTGGATTGAGAAAGTTAGCAGAAAGCCAACAGACAGACACACCAGTTATAATAGTCATCTCTCAAGTTCAGCCTTTATTGATACAATTTTACCAAACTCAAACATATTTTGTGAAAATAGTATATTTGTATTTAGACTAAAGCTAAACAAACAAAAAAAATAATAACATTGTTAGGACGGCACCTATTCAATTCTACATTTTTTTACTTTTTTGATACTAGAATTTTGTTTGCTTATTTATTTAAAGACTGATTAGTTGGTCCTTAACTGTATTAACTGTATTAATTACTGCTTAATTGCTCTTTATTTAATAATTTAAATACATTTTCCACAATCAGTGGCTCAATGGTTCTGGAGATACAATACAGTGTCACGGTTTGGGTTCATTTTGTGCGTGGTAGAGGGTGCTCTGTTCTGACTGAGCACACCTGAGCTCATGAAGGCACAGGTGTGTTACATTGGGGCTGCTATTTAAGCCCCGATGAATCAGAATAGTGCACGGTTCATTCACTAGGCAAAGCCTACACTTAATGGTGGTCTTGATAACTTGGTTTAGTCAGACTGCAGCTCCTTGTGTCTTGGTTTGATTAGAACTGCAGGCCTTGGAACTTGTCTTTGATAATACGGATAATAAAGTTATGTTCCTGACTCCTGACTCTGCACTGACGTCCTTCCCGCACCCGCCACCGTTACATACAGTCAGACTCAAACCCACAACTTCTCGTCTGTAGCCGAGTATCCAACTCATCCAACACAATTTGTTCACTGTTTGGAGGAAAAATACTCTCTCTCACTCATTTTCTTTTCCACTTGTCTTAATTAGGGTCGCTGGGGATGCTGGAGCCAATCGCAGCTCTCACAGGGCAAAAGGCGAAGAAACACCCTGGACAGGTCGCTAGTCCATCACAGGACAGACAAGTTAATATATATTTTCTAATCATTTATGATCTAATATCTAGATTTTAATGAATTAATATCCCATTTCACTATGAAACCATTTTTTTTTGCCCTTTGGCGAGTAGTCGAAGCATAAATACACATGTTTTGAATCTGTTTGATATACTCGTGTGTGAGTCCATAATAAAGTAGTGGTGGCAACTTGGGAACAAATCCTTCATTAGTTCTAAAAGTAGTTCGAGCTGTTACTGTGGTTAAAGTGTGTTGAGAAGACGTCATTTGACACATCAAGCGTTCTCATGAACTGAAACAGTTTATCTGATCAGCACTGTGGGCGTGAACGGGGGTCTAAGGTTGCCAGTCCATCACAGGACAGACAAGTTAATTTACATTTTCTAATAATTTATGATCGAATATCTAGATTTTAATGAATTAATATCCCATTTCACTATGAAACCATTTTTTTTTTTGCCCTTTAGCGATATTTTTCAGAGTAGTCGAATAATAAATACATAAATACACATGTTTTGAATCTGTTTGATATACTCGTGTGAGAGTCCATAATAAAGTAGTGATGGCAACTTGGGAACAAATCCTTCATTAAAAGTGTAGTTCGAGCTGTTACTGTGGTTAAAGTGTGTTGAGAAGACATCATTTGACACATCAAGCGTTCTCATGAACTGAAACTGTTGATCTGATCAGCACTGTGGGCATGAACGTGGGTCTAAGATAAGGTGTGTGTGTTGTGGGCTTGTGATTGTGGTGCTCGGTCTAAAAGGGTAGAGATGTTCTCTCATGAGTCAGATGACAGACTGACACTATGATGTCACTATGATGAAGAATATTTTTTGAAGTATGTATAGCCACCAGCATGACCATATAGAATCCCTGGACAGTTTATTAGATACACTTTGTTCATTCTGGGTTGACTCAGAAAATAAAAAAAATCCGGACAGGCTTCTGTAACACTGAGCAGGAGAAGCAGCCTGGAGTTCTGTCTTCTTCAGTTTCTTCAGTTATAGAACCTGAGAAAGGCCATTTAAAATAGTAAGAAATGTGTATTTCTGTTATTGCAAGGATTTTTCTTTAAATGTATATTTAAGTCCAAACAAGGCTGCGTGGAAACATCAGTGAGCTTCAGTTCAGTTTGCAGGTTTGCAGAAAAAATATCCAGACAAACTGGACAGCTGAGCTGATCTTGATGAACTGAAATCTGGTTTTACTGGGAAAAAAATACAGTATTTTTTACTCTTACTATTTTGCATATTTCATATTACATATAGCAAATATCACCTTTTATTCCTCAAATTGCTGCCGACTCCAGCCAGAGTTCACTACAGTGCTGGAGGTCAGGATGAACCAATGAGTCTACAGTAAAGAAGGAATATTAATCACCAACTGGAGACCTGTTTAACATATGAGACTAGCTGAGCTGATCCACCATGAAACATTTCAGGATAGAGAGCAGGGCTTCTGGAGAAGTAATGATGGACCAGTACAGAAATATTGTTCTGAATAAATCAGTATTATATTCAGGATACAGTGACAAAAACTAGAATAGCTATTAGCATATTTTTGTTTGGCCATTTTAGGTACACAGTGATTTGCTCTGACAAATGCTTTTTATTTTATTTTTTTGGGGTTATTTTTTTGTCCAATAATATAATGAACTAATTTTTTCAGAATGGTTAACCCTGCAGAAATAAAATGTCTATTAATGCACTTTATACAACATTAATAGTCATTTTATTTCTGCAGAAATGGCTGTTAATTGTAAAAATTCAACCTGGACCTGTTACAATAAATGATCTTGTCCAAATTAAGTGCACTTGGTTCCTGAGGGTCTTCTCTCAAAAGCCTTTGTGGCCACCTGTGTTTCAGGTTTTTTCTAAGCAGCGTCAATGTGGTAGAGATAAATCTCCAGCCAAAGCTCTGTTCCCTTCAGGAACATGAAGGGCCCTGGATTTTGTTTTCAAAAAAAATTTATTTTCTTCACCTTGATAATAAACTGCATAATTGTCTTGTAGTTTAGGAAGCTTGCCTGTCAGAACTGGGCCTACTAACCTCATCTGTCTTGACAAATGTATTCAACAACAGCCTGCCTCTTAAACCCAAAGGTAGTGAGATGTTTGGTCCTCCATGCTCTCTCTGTTAATATAGAACAGCCCTGTTTCATTTGATGGCCTGCTCTGCTTGTTAGCTCCCTCCCTCAACACCTGGAGTGAAGCTTCAGCTCAACACTCCAACAACTCCAAAATTACAACACATTAATCATGCACCAGTGGGAATGTGCAGCTTTTGAAGATATTTCGCAAAACACAATTCCAGATCACGCAGTGACTCCTGCTGCCAAAACATTAAACACCAAATGAAACACAGAGAAATATTCCTGCATATCAGGAACTTTGAAAAAGGGCTGGAGCATCCAGATATATTTGTTTTATTTCTAAGTGAAACAAAACAGCGTTCCTCTAGGAGCATGGTGCTACACATAAGACGACATCTAACATGACACAGAACACACCACAAGACAAGTGCAGACAGGACTAACAGTGCAGACAGACAACAGTGCAAAAATAATTGCAAAACAGAGAAAATACATATCCCTGCGATGGGCTGGCGACCTGTTCATGGTGTGTCCCCCGTCCTTCGCCCTGTGTGCGCTGGGTTGGACTCCAGCACTCCCCCGCGACCCCGTTTGGTACAAGCGGCAGAAAATGGATGGATGGACAGCTCAGAAAATACATCTGACAATAAACAGGCAGAATGTGGTTGGAACAGAGCAGAAGTGCTGTAACTAGACTGAGCAGAGCAGCAGTCTAAAGAAGCAGCATTGATAAAATAAAAAAAAGTGCTGAGTACAAATTATATAGTAATAATAATAAAGTGTCTGTGTGCAAAAACAGCAAGAGGGACATACATGGTGTATGAATGGAGCTTTTTAGTTCCCTAAACAACATCAGATAAGTGGTTTCAGTTCAGCATTCTTGAAAACTATCCATCAATGCTTCTTAAGGGAACCAAAAGTGGCTCTTCTTTGGCCGACATGGTCCTGCTACCTTGAAGAACTTAGTTCTGAACCTCATGGTACACATCTAATCCAGGTAATGTGGACCTGATTGGGTTGGATCTGTTTTATTGCATCACTCCAAAGAAACATTTTCAGCATTATTTTCATGTCTGACATGGCGGAAATTGATTTCTCATAATGGTATTATTTTGGTGGTGGGGTAGTTTTACACTCCTGTTGGACCTTTTCCGCTGAAGAGACTTTCATACTTTCAAACTGTGCATTGTGGCTGCTTTAATGTTTCTTTCTCAAAAACCACCAATCCACAGCTTGATCTTTGTCCTTCCCTTTCTCCTCCTGCCTGTTTCACATCAAGACATAAAGAACTCTGTTGGCACATCAGCTCCTCCAGTCTTGTGCTGCCTGTGTGTTTGTGTGACGCCCACCCACAATGAATGGGTCTGTAACGGTCCGGCGCCAGTAGAGGGCGCACTGCTCTGATTGTGCACACCTGGGCTTGGGTGCCAGGTGTGCCTCACTGGGAGCTGGCGTTATAAGCCCCAGTGAATCGGAGCAGGGCGCTGGTCATTCTGTGTGCGCACTGTGAGATTCTTTGTTATGTTTTACACCTGTTACGTTTGTTATGTTTAGCTTTGAGTTCTGTGCACGTTATACGTCATTAAAGTTCAGTACGAATCTCTCGGCTCTGCGTTGGCGTCCAGCCCTCAACACCACATCGTGACAGGGTCTCACTCTCTGCCTCTCATCCATCTCTCTGTCATGCATTAGCGAGCTCATTCTTCATTCTTCTGGCCTCACATGACTTTTAATTAAACTGATGATGTTAATTGTGAGTGTTTCAAAAAATTATAAAGCTGTGCCTTTTATTTTGAATGTCTGGCCCCTGTGTTTATCTGGATAGTATCTACACCATGAATAAATCCACTAGTACAGAATTTGTTTCAGTTTATTGTTTTTATAAAGTTTTGTAAAGTCACACTTACAAAAAGATTTCTGACAAGCAACCTATGTTGCCATGGCCACCACAGCAGTGTGAATTGAGAGACAGTTTAAAAAATTGCTGACCACAGCCACCCAGTCACAATGCACTGAGATCAGCTATTCAGAAGTGAGGAGAGAGAGATGCATGCTGGGAACATACTCATCAGTCTCATGATGAAAATAGACTTACATGCAAATATGCACAATGACATCACTGATAGTGGATCAGTCGTGCAGGGGAAGGGGGATGGTTGCTTGTTTATTCTTTTTTGTAGTTTGATGAAAATAATGAGTTTATTCTGCAGACAGAATATCGATGCATTTGAAGTTACAGACGTTGAACACTCAGCACACAAACCCCGACAGTGTGGTTAAGAATTCGAGTAAAGAGGAAGCTCTGAGTGTCCCTGAGAAACAAAAACGTTTGCTTGTGTTTTCATGTGTTTAAGGTGCCTGATGCCTGCAGATGCCTGTAGGTGTAAATAAACCTTTATAGTCTCTCACTGCAGAGATAACGTCACTGATGATAGAACAGTATTTTAGGTTTTAAGGGAAAAAATAATAATTATTCTTATTATTTATATATTTAAACTAATTCAAATAATAAAGTAATTCTGCAGAAAATTGCAAATGAACTTACAAGCTTTCAACACTAAACCCCATCAGTGTGGTTTAGACACCAAGTAAAGAGGAATCGCTCGGCCACACTGAGCATCCGTGAGAAACAAGAACATTTGTCTATGGTACCACTTTATATTAAGTGACTAATTACTGTGTAGTAACACATTAATAAAGCATTAAATAAGAGTGTAAGTACTGGTGATATTCACGGTTACACTCTCAGAACAAAAGATACACCTTTAGTACTTTAGTTACAGAACACAATTCCATCATTTTCCACCGCAGTTCACTTGTTTTTGCATGAATGTTCATGACTCTGTGACCCCAGAAACATTTAAAAACATACCAGCCCAACACACACTGCACTACAGCATCAGAGACGATCAGTCACTCAGTTCAACAGATCAGCTGAGGGGAAAGTACAGAGTTAGTTTGGATAAACAGTGTGTTTATGTACAGATACTCTGGCCTGTCAGTCTTTCTACTCCATCTGTAAGTCACCCTTACACACAGAGCAGAAGACAGCATCACCCACAAACACCCTGTGACGACACACACAGCTGACCACAGCTAACGGGCTGGATAGAAAGAAAGAAATGCAAAAGTGAGAAGTCACACTGTACTGAGATCAGTTGGCAGAAGTGAGGAGATGCATGCTGGGAACACACAGTCATGATAACAGAGTGTGTAGACAGCTGTAGATATAAATATAACTTTATATCCTTTTTCATTGCAAAAATGATGACACTGATACTGACGCTCATTTGCAGAGTTTATTATTATTTATATAAAATAAATGAGTGAAAATTAAAGACTGTCAGCACTCAGCGCCCAACAACAGTGTGTTAAAGACACTCAGTAAAGAGGATGCACTCTGCCATGCCGAGAGGCCCTGAGAACCACAAAATATAGCTGTTATCATGTCACATAAAACATTAATAAAACATTAAAAACTGGTGATATTCACTGTTACTTTCTCAGAATAAAAGGTGCACCTTCAGTATTTACAGAAAGTAATTTTTCTTTTTCACTGCAGTTCACTTGTTATTCTATAAATGTTCATGTTTTTGACCCCAAAACATACCAGCCCCACACACACTGCACTACACCATCAGTGGCGATAAGTGGTAATAAGTGGGAACTTTATGGAGGTTTATTTCCATTAATGTGTGGAGTGACTGATGAACTGGGCTGCAACGGACTGTAGGTTGTGTACTGTGATGTAAATAAATACATCTATATAGTATCGTATAGCAATCAAAATAGTCAGTGAGTGTAAATATAAAATAAACTCACATTTGCAGGCTCTTGCTGTTGCTGCCCCTCTGAACTAGTTTCTAAAACATAATGTGGCTTTTTCTGAGTGCTTGCTGTTTGTCCAGAACTGCTCTTTATTATCGTAAAGTTAGTCCGAAAGTCAAAGAACTCACATTTTTGTTTGCGAGCATAAAAAAAAACATTCACACCCTCACATATCGCCTCCTTAGAAACACTGGTGGGAGGATTGGGGACAAACCTTTAATGCACATCAACCACAGTGTCCAGTATTCACTGCTGGGTCTCAGGTGTGGACCATGATGTTGATCATTTTAATGTCTGAGGGTAAAGCTTGATGCATTTCTTCCTCCTCACATCTCAGCACATTATGATTGATCGTCTATAGAAGCTGTGAAACTAAATGTCAGTGGTATATTTGTGTCAGTCTGCTGATGGTCAGATATGAGTCTCTTCTCAGCACCTCTACTTCCTTTCTGCTGACAAGAGCGCGGCTATATTTGTAGTTAAGAGTGACGTGGCTCTTCTCTCTTTGTGTGCACAGCAGTCAAACAGAAGGGTTCTAGATTAAGTAGATTAGATGTTGCCTGCAGTGTTTTTAGTGTGTATGTTTGATCAGACCCATCTTTGCCTCTCTGAGTAACACTTGTGTATTCTGTTGATAAATATTCCTGTTAACAGTTTAAAAGGTGTTCACATGAACAGATCAGCTGAGGGGAAAGTCCAGCAAAAGGCAGCATCACCCACAAGCACCCTGTGATGTCACCCACAGCTGACCACAGCTAACGGCTGGATAGAAAGAAAGAAATGCAATAGTGACAAGTCACACTGCACTGAGATCAGTTAGGCAGAAGTCAGGTGAAAGAAATGCATGCTGGGAACACCGTTATGATGACAGTACATTTACACACACACACTTACTTGCAAAACTAATAAAGCAATGATCAGAGTGTGTAGATACCTGCAGATATAAATATAACTTTATATCCTTTTTCTGTAAAGATGATGACACTGGTGAAAGATCAGTTGTATTTTAAAGAAATGTGGAGATGATGTTTGCTTGTTTGCAGAGTTTATTATTATTTTTATAAAATAAATGAGTGGAAATAATAAATGAATTCATTCTGCAGAGACAAACATAAAGTTACAGACTGTCAGCACTCAGCGCCCAACCCCCAACAGAGTGTTACAGACACTCAGTAAAGAGGAAGCACTCGGCCACGCTGAGAGCCTACAAAATATAGCTCTGTTTTCATGCATCTATAATAGTAACACATTAATAAAGCATTAAATAACTGTGTAACTACTGCTGATATTCACTATTACACTCTCAGAATAAAAGGTGTTTGAGGGTCACTGGGGTGGAACCCCTGCATCACTGGGGTGGTTCATTTCACACTGCAGTTCCTTTTTTTTTGTTTTTATATAAATGTTAATGAATTAAATTCAAAAGTATTTTGAAATACTGCTAAAATGAAGCTGCATGATATGAATCAGAACCATTAATATGTAGCAGTTAACAATTTAACCATTGTTGCACTTTTAGGGGAAAAACAGTATTGGGGTGTCCTGGTGGGGCGGTACTGTTAGCTAGACTGGGGTGGTCCCTTCAAGGGTAGCTTTCAGGACATTTAATCAGGGAACTTAATTCCACCATATTTATAGGTTAAAGGTACAGCCTGGTGAGATGGTCCTGGTCCTGGTCCTTTCTGTCCTTTCTCCCGTGTTCATGTGGGTTTCCTCCCACAGTCTGCAGACCAGCACGTCAGGTGGATTGGAGATGCTGCATTGCCCATAAGAGCTTTTAAATTTTAGCAGACATGTCTTCTGTTTATAACACAAATATGGTCATTCAGTCGTGTCAGTAGAAAGGAAGCAGAGGCCAGTGATGAGTAGAGAACCATATCTGACCATCAGCAAACAGACACAAATAAATCACTGGTGTTTCATTTCATGCTATAACTGACCAATCATAATGCGCAGAGATGTGAATAGGAGGAAAGGCATGATGGGAAAATGTTTTCCACAATAGCATCACATTTACCCCTCAGACATTAAGACTGTTAACATCACGGCCCACCTGATACTCAACACTGAACACTAGTCATTGAGCTGGATGTGCTTCAGGTTCATTTAATCACCCCTCCCCCCACCAGCATTTCTAAGAGGCCAGTAAGTGGAAGTACAATCTTAACCACATTTCGCCAGAGCAAACAGGAAACACGTGTGGGGATGAGTGTGTTTGTATGCTTTGCAGGCCACTATGCGAGTTTATTGACTATCAGATAAATTATATTATAACTCAGAGCAGTTGTGCGCTGTGGGCTTCTCAAGGCCAAGATGAGATTAAGCTCATCTTTAGTTTAAACACTGGTCAAAGGAGGGGGTGGGGGGGGTGCACCACCAACAACAACCTGCAAAGGTCAGTTTACCTTGGATTTACATTCACTGGTTATTTTGCTATACAACACTGTATAGATTTCTTTTCTTCTACAGTTATCGTCGTCTACAGTCTTTTGATCAATCACTCCACTCATTAATGAAAACACAACTTCACAGCAGCATCACTGACCAGATATTATCTGAGTAACGGACCATCGTCACAGACGCTGTCGTGTAGCTTTATGAAACAGCAATACAAACCCGCAAACCTCATCATTTTAATTTATAGATAAACCCATTTTTGGTTTTACAATATATAAGAAAACAAAGGTGAGCACTAATAAAGTAATATATGGTCTTAATTATTTGCAAGGTATGAGATTAGCAGGCTTAATTTCATCGTAATTAAAGCAAGATGCATGATTAGTTGAATACTAAATTAGGAAATATGCACAAAAGATAAAAATATATTGATATATATATATGAATAAAATAGATCAGTTGAGCTGCACATAATAAAGGATTCGTGTTTAATGTCTTCTTTCTCTGTAACTGCAGAATAAACACACGTACATCCTGTCTAAAGAAATGATGCTCAGTTTGGTGCTTGTTCGGTTCTGAGTGGGAACATGGTTCACCGTCATGAAGATCTCAACATTGATTGACAGGTATTTGGGTGATTAGTTTAGTAGTGCTTACTTACTTTAACCGTCCAGGTACTTGTTTTTGTTTGGGCATTGTGGATCAGCATCACTTCACATTGTTATTTTGTCTCCACCTTCACAAACAATTGGATTTGTGAAGATAATTTTGCTCTCAGAGTAAACCATCAGTCGTCACCTAGGAAACACTTTCTTCATGTTTTCCATATTAACTTACTGGAACAAGGATGAGCTCAGGTATTGGCTGAATAATACATCCTTATCCATAGTGGGCTTCTGAGGATGGATTTACAGGGTTAAAACGGAACAGAAACTAGAACCTAAAAGGAGACCAAATACATTTAAACTTGAAACTACAGACACAATAAAACAACACCGGATAAAAAGAATATGGCCCAGAATGCCCAAGAAAATGAAACAAAATTTGTTTTTTATCAAACTATATATTAAAAAATATAACGTCAAAAAATTTACAAAAATGTAATAAGTTTAGTAAAAAGCAAAAAACATAGCACTAACTTTATTGCAAATGAAAAAAATATATACATAAAAATATATATTGCAATTAAGTTCAAGTTCAAGCAGGTTTAATTGTCATTTTAACCATATACACAGTACAGTTTTTCTCCAGGACCCTGGTGCTACACATAAGACAACATCTAACATCACATAGAAAACTGTATATTATATTTATATTATGGTGTATGTTATTTTTTATTCTTTTTTCTTGTGTCTAATGTTTAATATCTGACACAACCACAGTTTAAAACAAAAAATAATGAAAACTGACTGCTAATAAAGTTCTGCAGGCTAAAACCTCTGATTTGAATCCCACTTGACATCAGCAACAAGAAGAAAGTCATTTTCTTTCAAACTGCAGACAATCAGTCAAAATACTAATCAGACTGCTTGAATAAAAAACTACAGGGTGGGATTCATACAAAGAATGAAATTCTAACCAAACTAAACATAAAAAACAAGTAAGTAAAGCAACCTTGAATCTACACTCACTGTAAACATGATCAGATCCACTGATCATGTAGAGGCACTTTGGAGTTTAAATCCATCTGCTTTTATCCACTTCATCAGTGGACAGTGTGTGTGTGTGTGTGTGTGTGTGTGTGTGTGTGTGTGTGTGTGTGTGTGTGTGAGTGTGTGTGTGTGATCACTGATGAAAGGACTAGAGAATCACTAACTTACACTGTGCAGCTTCAGATGAAGGACATCAGTGACTTTATAAGATCACTGAGAGAAACAGATGGACGACAGTGTATAAACTGTGAATAGAGCAGTCTGTTCAGTGGGATTATAAAATGGAAATGTTTGGAGACTGAAATGTCGTATTAATCCACCACAGTAATTATGATCCTAATGCTACTGTTTAAACACCCAAACAACAGAAGAGTTTCAGCAGGAAGTCCTTCATGGATCTTTAATAAAGATCTTTAATAAAGTTCTGACAGAACTAGAAACACATTTCAGTGTTTTCCTTCATCAGTGAGTGATGAGTATGAGTTTACACTCCTCCTTCCTCTACACTCATCAATTTAACCAGTGATTCACTATTAATACAACTATTACTGTCACTGCAGGAGTGAAGCTGAACTACCAACAGTGTAGAATTAGTCTGGAATATAAAGTGGAGCTTAAATCTAAACCTCATGCACAGTTTCAGTTTACATCACTGCTCACCTTCAAATAATCATTTAAAACAGATGAGAACTCTAGTTTACAGTGTTGAGTAGATGTTCAGACACACCTCAGACTGAGAGTAAATATATTTATAGTGAAAACACAAGCGTAGAACCGAATGTGTTTAATCTGGTTCTTCACTGCACTGTGGATGTGGATCAATCAAGTGTTTTACCTTTAATAGTGAGTCTGATGTAGGTGTGTTCACCCCCTTCAACTCCACACCTGTACAATCCTCCATCCTCTTCAGTCAGGAGTGATATGAGTAGAGAGAGATTTCCTGGAGAGTGAGTGTTAAACTGCTGAACTGTTTCTGTACTGGTCACTCTCTCTGGGTATTTCCACCCATCTGTTTGTGTTGTATTTCTTCCAGGTAAGCTTCAGGTGTGGAGTGTAGATCAGAGCAGGAACAGGGCAGCAGTACTGACTCTCCTGTGTATCCAGTGATATATTTTCTCCTCCCAGACTCTTCCAGTGAGAAATCTGCCGAAGCACACCAGTTAATGACCTTCACTATCAGACCTCCTGTATATGTGGAAGTGCTTCACAGTTCAGCTTGATGTTCTCACATCATTTCATCATCACATGTGTATCACATGATCAACCAGAAACAAGATTTTCCTGCTTGTTGCCCTGAGGTACCCTTGAGCAAGGTACTGTCCCTGTCACTGCTCCCCTGGTGCGTTCAATAGCTGCCCACTGCTGCACGGTGTTTTGCATGGGTTAAATGCAGTGGTCCGGGGCAGCGGTGGCCTGGTGGTTAGGGTGTTGGCCACATGATCGGAGGATTGGGGGTTCGAACCCCTTCCCTATAGGTTGCCCTGAGGTACCCTTGACCAGGTGCCGTCCCCGTCACGCTCCTCCCTGCGATGGGCTGGCGACCTGTCCAGGGTGTTTCCCCTGGCCTTGTCGTTAGGGAGTTCGCCACAGGATCGGAAGATTGTGGTTTCAAACCCCTTACCAGTAGGATTCAAACCTGTTACCTCTTACAACTAGTATCTTACAACTAGAATGTGCGTGTGTGTGTGTGCGAAAATTGGCTTGTGTATTGTGTGTGACCAAAAACCCATCATAAAAGTGGAAACAGTGATCTCATGACTCTCACGTCATTGTGTGCTGATAAGAAACCTTTCTAAAGACAGAAGAGTTCCTGTGGAGTCTGTTCTCTCACAGCTCCTCTGAGCTGCAGGGACATTAGAGTGTGTTCAGCTCCAGTGAAGAGCTGCTGAGAGAGTTGTGTACTCAGTGTGTGTGTGTAGCACTAGTGTAGGGCTGGTGTGTATCTGTCAGTGTGTGTGAAGTCAGTGTTGTTTTACTAGTGAGAATGTTGCTCAGTTTTTATCTTCTCTTCATGGAGCTTCTCGTCACTGAAGGTGAGAGTGATCTGTTTACTTTTTACTGATGAACTGACTGTGTAGATTATAAATGAGTGTCCAGAGTAAAGAGGACTCGACTCGAGTTCTTAGATCAGAGCAGTAAATCATTATTTAATTTTACTTGACATTTTATAGATTAGCAGAATAAAATGATCTTTTCTTCTATTCTTTAGTTCTAAAATTGTAATATGGTTAAAGTGCCTTTAAGGAGCTGCTGAAGGACAGAATGATCTCATGAAACATCAGAAATCTTGTTATCTCGTCAACGCTAGGTGCATGTGGATATTTATCCATATCTGTGAGTGTGTGTCTGTGTGTGTGTGAGTTTGTGTATGTTTGCATGTGCTTCCATCTGTGTGTGTATTCGTGTATGGACTAAGGTGCCGTCTCCGTCGGTTCGCTGCCCCCTTCGAGTGGCTTGTGACCTGTCCAGGGTGTGTCCACGTCCTTCGCCCTGTGTGAGCTTGGGATGGACTACAGCACCCACCGCGACACTAATTAGGACAAGCGGCCCAGAAAATTACTGACTGACTGACAGTGTATGGCCTTGTTTTTGTGCACACTTTTGTAGGTGTCTGTCATTGTGTTTGTGTGTGTACATGTGCATGCATCTCTGTGTATTTACTAACAAGTTTACTGTGGTTTTGTAAGGTAAGGGATTTAAAGGAACTCTTTGTCCTTTTATCACCACGGTGACGTCAAACTTAATTATATAGAATATGAACAGTTTGACACTGTTTTGTTCCTGTCGTTGTAGTGAGATTGTGAATAAAGATAGCTGAAGCGCAAGTGCTCGGCCTGAACACAGCATTATCTTTATTAACTGGCAATACATAAACAGTGAACGCAAATGATGAATGAACACGTCTGCGTAATCTTGGCAATCCTTAAGTAGACAGACAACCAGGTGTGAGGGATTTGTTGAGGTCATTGGGTTGTGTGATGGGTCTGATGGAATTCCCTGGTCAGTAATCTAGGTACCAGGACAATGGCTGGAATCTGGCTGGAACTACTAAACCCTTAACTAAACCCTTTAACCCTTTATTAACCATTATTTAAACCCTTTACTGACTATTAAACCCTTCTCTGCAGGGGGATCAATTACAATGACAAAATCCGGTACAGCAATCAACAACTCAGCAAGTGCTAGCATTTCAGGTCCTGGTCAGTACTGTATTATCAGTCCAGGTAGGTGTAACAGGTCTTGTTTTATTTTATTTTGTAGTATAGTTATTTTTGGAGTATTATTATTATGTTATATGTATTAAGATCATTTTCTTCCCCATTATTAAAAACAATAACAATAAACATATGAAACATATGTACATGCTGAAAATCTCCACCAGCATCAGTAGAGGTCTTTTAACAAAGTCAAAATAATAATAAACAGAAGAGTTCCTGTGGAGTCTGTTCTCTCACAGCTCCTCTATGCTTTAAATTTAAAACATTTTTCTATAAAATTTTAATACCTTTAATCTGAAAAAGAGTATCAATATTATGATCAATAAATAAAAACAGAAACTCACAATCAGGAAAAAATGTTCTCTTACATGAACACGATACTTTAACAACTCCAACTCATTTAGATAACTGTTCGGAGTTAAATTACAATTTCTAATAATCTATTATCTAATATTTTTGATTTGTGACAGATATCTAAAATTTTATTTTAATATCTCATATTTAAATAAATTAATATCCCCATTTCACTGTGAAACCTTTTTTTTTTAACCACACACTTTGGTGATATATTTTATTAGTAGTCAAATCTTAAATAAACATGTTTTGAATCTGTATGATATATTCATGTGCTAGTCTACAATAAAGTACAAATGTGACAACTTCAACAAGTTGAAACAAATCCTTCATTAGTTCTAAAAGTGTAGTTCGAGCTGTTCATGTTGTTAAAGTGTGTTGAGAAAATGTAATTTGACACATCGAGCGTTCTCATGAACTGAAACAGTTGATCTGGTCAGCACTGCGGGTGTGAACGTGGGTCTATAATAGAGTGTGTGTGTTTGTGGGCTTGTGGTTCTGGTTGTCGGTCTAAAATTGTGCACAGCAGTGCAGAAGTCTTTGCACCATGAACATGAAGGTACAGCTGGTTGAGTTGGGACATGTGTCAGCAGAACAGCATTTACAAGCAGTCTTTTTTGTGCATGTGTAAAAAAACAAACAAACAACAAAAAAACCTCAAACTCCAAACTAGGCAGCGGTAGCCTAGTGGTGAGGGCGTTGGCCCCGGATCAGAAGATTGTGGGATTGATTTCCTCACCAGTCGGTTGCACCGAGGTACCCTTGGGCAAGGTACCATCCCTGTCACTGCTCCCCGGGCACTTTCAATAGCTGCCCCCTGCTGCATGTGTGTGTATGGGTGAAACACAGAGGTTGAATTTCATTGTGTTGTGCTGTGCTGCGTTTCACAATGACTATCCTTGTCACTTTCACTTTTAAAGAAAACTAAGCAGAAAACTGTAACAAGCAAGAGAGACAGATTGCCGGGCTGTGAACAGAGACGAAAAAACTAAAATACAGCCATGTGAAAAACTTAGATTCAGATTCAATTAGATATTTTGTGTAATTCAATATTCAGCTCTTTATTAAGAAATCTTTCACTTCTCTATGTCTAATCTTGTTTATATTTATTTATGGAAAAGGCTGATTTAATTACAGGTAAAAAACAAAAAATGAACCTTTATTCATTAAACAAAAGATATGATACTTTGATACAATGTAAAGTAGTCAGTGTACAGCTAGAACAGTGTAAATGTGCTTTCCTAGGGTTCAAAATAACTCAACACACAGCCATTAATGTCTAAACCACTGGAAACCAAAGTGAGCATCCCCCTAAGTGAAAAATGTCCACACTGTGCCCAAAAAACATTAATATTTTGTGTGGCCACCATTATTTTCCTGCACTGCCTTAACTCTCTTGGGCATGGAGTTCACTACAGCTTCACAGGTTGCCACTAGAAACATTTTCCACTCCTCCATGATGACATTACAGAGCTGGTGGAGGTTAGACACCTTGCATTCCTCCACCTTCCATTTGAGAATGCCCCACAGATGCTTAATAGCGTTTAGGTCTTGAAACGTGCTTGGCCAGTCCAGCACCTTCACCCTCAGTTTCTTTAGTGAGGCAGTGGTCATCTTGGAGCTGTGTTTGGGTTTCTTATGTTGGAATACTGCCCTGCGGCCCAGTTTCCGAAGGGAGGGGGTCATGCTCTGCTTCAGTATGTCACAGTACATATTGGCATTTATGGTTCCCTCAATAAACTTCATTCGTTCATCTTGGTCTCTTCAGACCACAGGACATGGTTCCCGTAATCCATGTCCTTCGTCTGCTTGTCTTCAGCAAACTGTTTGCGGGCTTTCTTGTGCATCATCTTTAGAAGAGGCTTCCTTCTGGGACGACAGCCATGCAGACCAATTTGATGCAGTGTGAGGCTTGCGTATGGTCTGAGCACTGACAGGCTGACCCCCCACCCCTCCAACCTCTGCAGCAATGCTGGCAGCTCTTCTAAGTCCATTTTCAAAAGACAACCTCTGGATATGATGCTGAGCACTTGCACTCTTTGGTGGACCACGGCGAGGCCTGTTCTGAGTGGAACCTGTCCTGATAAATCGCTGTATGGTTTTGGCCACCGAGCTGCAGCTCAGTTTCAGGGTGTTGTGATCTTATAGCCGAGGACATCTTTATGTAGGGCAACAAATCTTTTAATCAGATCCTCAGAAAGTTCTTAGTCATGAGGTGTCGTGTTGAACTTCCAGTGACCAGTATGAGAGAGTGTGAGAGCGATAACACCAAATTTAAAACACCTGCTCTGCATTCACACCTGAAACATTTGACAAGTAGGGTTAGCATTGGAGGCTAATGCTATCTGCTAACCGCTGTCACAGACACAGAGGAGATGTCATAAACACAAGGACAAGGTGAATCATCATAGCTGAGTTTCATATGAGAGCATAAAACTCATCGGGTTTCGGCAGCAGAAGTTCAGAAGAAAATCCATGGCATAGTAAAGAGTGGAGGGATCCCCATTACGCTGACAATCAACAGATACTTTCTTTTTTACACTTTATTCTTTATACGTTCAGGAGATTTACATGTACATAAGGGTATGACATGACATGAAACTGTCTTCCACAACCTCACCTTGATAGCAGAGTTGGGCTGGTCCTCACCCAGTTTTAAGCCTCCTGCACAGCTGTTTCTGTTTCAGTTCATGACTGTGTTTAACCTCCGTGTGACATTGATGATCATCAGCACCTGTTTGGTAAAACTGGTTGATCATACACCGACTATAATCCTACAAAATCCCTGACTTTGTGCAAGTGTACCTAGAAGAACTGATGCTGGTTTGAAGGCAAAAGGTAGTAACACCAAATATTGATTTGATTTAGATTTTTCCTTTGTTCTTTGCATTTTGTAAATTAATAAAAATAAACAATCATTATCTATATTTCTGAAAGCATTCTTTGTTTACAGCATTTGTTCACACCTGCCTAAAACTTTTGCACAGTACTGTAGATCCATAATGTCCATAGTGTCCATAATGTCAATAATTTCCATAAAATGAATATGACTGACTGCTGTGAACAAACTCTTTTTAACTGGTTAACTATTCATTTTCCCATTAACTGGATTTATTCTACACTCTCCAGACTGCGGACGTTAATGGATACACAAAAAGTTAAAAAAAAACATTATCTTTGGTTCAAAGTTTCATACATATCAAAACTGTGAAACATACTGAATAAAAAACAGCAGTTACTTTGAGCATAAAATATTTGTATTTAAGTTAAAGGTGAACTCAGAATAATATAACCAGGTTTATTTATTATATTTCTACTATAATATATAAGGTTTCAGATGAAAATGTTTCTAATTCATTTGAATGATTAGCTTTTTTAAAAGGTTTTGTTTTGGCCTAATGGGACAATATTTAAAAAAAAAAACAACAACAACAACAAAAAAACTGCTGACAGGCTCTTTGTAAAGTTAACATCTAAACTACTAGTGATGTCATCAAGATTACAGAACAAAAACAATTTCTGCAAACACACAGCAACTTTAAATTTGTCACACTTTAACAGAATTGAAATACAAGCTTAATTGTAAAATGGTCTTTTGCAAGATTCTCTCACAGTTTTTTCATCAGATGTGTCTGAAATTCCTCTACTGTCACTGAACTGACTGTCAGACTCTTCTCTGCAGGAAGCTTAACTAAAACTACACAGCCTTCAACAAGATCTCCTACAATCATCAACCACCAAACCAGTCAGAGCACTTCAGCCACAAGAACCAGTAAGCAGTGACCACTCAGCCCAGCTCAGTGTGATATGCTGAAGATTTATATAATATAATTTATATATATATGTGAAGGTCCTGGGTTCCATTCCCAGGAGGGATGGTCCGAGTCCTTTCTGGATGGAGTGGACATGTCCCAGTGTAGAACAGTAGATTTCAGGTTCAGTGATTGGCTGAAGACTCTTTTATGGTTTTTCAAAAATGCTTTTTATAAGTAAAACAGATGCATAAGAAAAGCCAAAAATTCCTCCTAAATGTAAAACAACTGACAAACACACACAAAAAACAATAGTCTTCATCAAAACCTCTGTGGAGTAAAGCAGGATAAACCCTCAACAGTGTTGTGCTGCAAGACTAAATCAAGCTTTCACAATTCAGATTAAAGCCGAACTCTAGAAATGTAGGTTCTCCGTTCAGTTCAGATGTTCTACATGAACGTTTTGAAGTTGTTCAGAAAATATATTATAATAGTGTGTTTCCTTTATGTTATGCCCTCTATGTTATGTTTTATACATGTTATTTTCAGTATGTTTAGTTGATGAGTTCTGTGCACGTTATCAGTTATAAAAGTTCAATATGAAGCTCTCGGCTCTGGATTGATGTCCAGCCCATGACACCCCATCGTCACACATGGTGGTGGGAGTGCCACGGTTTTGGGCTGCATGAGTGCTGCTGGCACTGGGGTGCTACAGTTCATTGAGAACCATGAATGCCAACATGTACAGTGACATACTGAAGCAGAGCCTGATCCCCTCCCTTCAGAAACTGGGCGCTTGGGGCAGCATCTAACATGATAACGACCCCACACACCTCCAAGACGACCACTGCCTGCTAAAGAAACTGAGGGTGAAGGTGCTGGACTGGCCAAGCATGTTTCCAGACCTAAACCCTATTGAGCACATCTGTGAGCTTCCTCAAACAGAAGGAGGAGGAGAGCAAGGTCGCTAACATCCACCAGCTCCATGATGTCATGGAGGAGTAGAAGAGGATTCCAGTGGCAACCTGTGAAGCTCTAGCGAACTGCATGCCCAAGAGAGTTCAGACAGTGCTGGAAAATAATGATGGCCACACAAAATATTGACACAATGTGGACATTTTTCACTCAGGGGTGCACTCACTTTTTATTTATGATGGTTTCAACATGTGCATTGAGTTATTTTGAGGACAACAAATTTACTGTTATACAAGCTGTACACCACGGACACCTTACTGCCATCAAAGTGTCCATCTTCAGTGTTGTCCCATCAAAAGATATGATAAAATATTTACATAAATGTAAGGGGTGCACTCACTTTTGTGAGTCTGTAATTGCAGTATCTGCATTGGGGTGCAGGTGGTCAGTCTATCTCAGCTCTCACAGGACAAAAGTTGGGGACACTTTGGACAGTCACCATTCAGAAGAGAGGACACACACACACACACACACACATTCTCACAAGAATAACGAAACCTTCTTCAGCAGCTCTTCCCCTCATTTCACAGCTTGTTAGCAGGCTGCTGTGTTATGCTAGGTTTACAGCTATACGGCTAACTGGCTAACGCTCCCTCAGTTTTCTGTAACGTCTGGTGTTTGTTCTTTTCCAGAGCTTCATGAAAGTGTTGTGGGTTTTCTCTACAGTGAGTGAGAAGCTCTGCTGTGAAGTCAACATGTGGATTTATTGATAGAACAATTATAACTTTTACTGCTTCTAACGCTCCTCCTGTTGGCCCAAGCTAGAAAGTATTTAACACAACACTTGTGAGGAAAGAGAGTCAGAGAGCATGAAATACCCATCAAGCTGCAGTTTCTACTCATTTTAAGAGCTTTTTCCACTGACCTTTACACTTTCTGGATGATTTAAATGATCAGGATATAAACCAGTTCATTTAAAGCTGTGCGATATATATAGGGCGGCACAGTGTGTGGTGCTGTCTCCTCACAGCGAGAAGGTCAGAGCTTTTGTAGACCAGACCATAAATACTAGCATTGGTTAAAACTAGTCACCGCGTACAGACCTTCAGCTTTCCTTTAAAACATTAGTCAGAAACAAGAAGCAGTGTGTTTAAACTATTCCAGATACACACACACACACACACACATCTGAACCCCTCCCTACACACACACACTCACACATGTATGTGGTTATGTGTGTGTGTGTGTGTGTGTTCATTAATGAAGGAGAGAGGAGAGACAGAGAATGAATGCTGAGGATGGAGCTACCATGAAAGAGAAGGAAAGGCAAAGAGGAGGTTTTTGGATGTGGATTGTCCATCCATGTCTTCCTGTCCTCTCTCTCTTCGTCTTTCGTACCTTCTCCCCAGACCTCTCTCTCCACGTCCACAGACCTCCTCTTTGTCCTTCCTCTTCTCCTCTTTCCTGGTAGCTCCATCCTCAGCATCCTTCTCCTGAAATATTCATCGTATACTCATCAAACCAACACAGTGTCACTTCTTCCACTTTTTCTCCAAACCGTCCAACCTGAGCTGTCCCTCTAATATATCTGTCCCTCCTGTTGAGACCTTAGTTACAATATAAAATTCTGTATTTGTGAAAGTGAACTAACGAGCCACATCCTAACCCATCTTCTGTATTTAACACACACAGACACACACACCATCCAGCAGGGGGCAGACATATCCAGTACCCAGGAAGCAGTGATGGAACCTCAGGACAACCTACCTTTTTAGTCCGAAATGTCCAAACAAACATTTGAGTCAGTTTAAAAATTATGATTATTATGATGATTATTATTAAGCATTACACAGAATGCTTGAGACGGTAATGGGGCTCTTATAAATACGATATTGTTCACTTTGTGATGCTCTCTCTGTCTCCGACCCTCTCCACAGTCCAGAGAGGTTCTAGTAGTGTAGTGTAGTAGTGTACTATGTAAGTGTTGTAGTATACACTATATCAGTGTGATAGTGTGTAAAAAGTATTAGTGTGTAGTGTGTTAGTGTGAGTATGTGTATTGTGTTAGTATGTAGTACAGTAGTACACTGTACAATGACTGTAATTCTGACCAAGTGCAGTGAATCTTCTTGACTAAAAGCTCGTTAAACAGTTACAGTTTATACAGTAAAACAACTTCAAAGCAGAAACAGCGAAAATACATTCTGATGATTTATTTGGATTTGCTGCAGTGCATCGCCCAGTCTCCATCAGAGCGACTTTCAGGGTTCTGTCCATCACCCTGAAGTGCTTCATGATCTTGATCAGAGCAACATCCATAGGTTGGTTTGTCAGTCCGGTTGGTTTGTCTGTTTGGTGGGTTTGTCAGTCCGGTGGTTCTGTCAGTCCAGTGGGTTTGTCAGTCTGGTTGGTTTGCGAGTCCGGTGGGTTTGTCAGTCCGGTTTGGGTTTGTCAGTCCGGTGGGTTTGTCAGTCCGGTTTGGGTTTGTCAGTCCGGTGCTTCTGTCAGTCCAGTGGGTTTGTCAGTCTGGTTGGTTTGCGAGTCCGGTGGGTTTGTCAGTCCGGTTTGTTTGTCAGTCTGGTGGGTTTGTCAATCGGGTGGTTCTGTCACTCCGGTGGGTTTGTCAGTCCGGTTGGTTTATCAGTCCGGTGGGTTTGTCAGTCTGGTGGGTTTGTCAGTTCAGTGGAAGCTGGAAACTGGCACTCAGCACGTCAGGGTGGTTCTCTTGCTGTAGGTGCTCTTCTTAAATATCCAGCATTAATATCATCATTTATCAAAGAACTCCAGGGTTATCCTGATTACACTAATGGATCCACTGACTCACCCAGAGGTATGGTTTCTGGAGCTGCAGCATCATGGAGCTGGTTCTCCAGTGTTTCTAGTTCTGCCTCAGAAAATCCCTTCTGAAGCTCATCTACGCCGTCAAGTGAAATTTTCATTAAACCTTTTTATTTTTTGATTGAATTTCATTAAAACGTTACTACTAATCAGATGTTAGTGTTTGTATGTGTTTCTCACCCAGACGCTGGTCAGCAGCTGCTAGAAAATCAGAGATCATCCTCTGCAGGAGCTCTCTCAGAACTTCAGAAGTTGCTGTAGATGATTTCCTGCTTTAATATCAGCATTAAAATCACAATTCAACATATTAGTTATTCGTGCCTTAAACTAAAAATCTGTAATCTACATATAATGCTTCAATAATATAAAGTAGGTTAATAAACAAAATTATTAATATAACTATTCATTCAGAAAACACTGGGGTTAACGTTACAGCATAGCAACACCTTAGCAACCAGCTAATGACACCCTGTTAACCACCTGTGAAAACATGGAAAAGGCCTAGCAACACCTCAGCACTTTCCTCAGCTGTGTTCCTTCACATCTGTTCATGGCTTCACTCACCCACAGGTTCCTCAGTGTCCTCCTTCAGGATGACGTCCAGCGGTTCCTGGATGTCCTCGGCCGTGACAGTCGCCTCCGTCGTCCCCTCTGTGGTCCCGTTCTCTGCTATCACATCAACAAACACCATCAGTTCACTTCTCACACCAGGCTTCACATCATCCCTCCTTCATTTTCCTTATTTTATTTTCCTTCTTAAAAATAATATGAAATGAATAAACACTGACACTTGGCACTGCTGTATTAAAGTTACATATAATTATAAATATTGAATCATTTGATTTAAAGTTTTCTCACCTTTAGTCTCTACTATCAGGTATTCAGGATCTCTACAAATGACTCCATAATTATTCTGATTTATTTCAGATTTACTATCAATGATCCTGATTTCTTCTGATGGACTCACCCAGAAACTGTTCTGTCTCGTCCTCGTCCTCGTTCAGTAGGAATTTCAGAGGGGTTTTAAAGGTTTGGTCCACATCTCCGGTGGAGTCCTCCTTTAGTGGACATTATGCTCAATGTCTCTACAGGGACCCCGAGCTGCAGACCAGAACCTCAGGCTGCGCTCTCGTCCACTGTGTCCACCTTTTCCTCCAATTAATCCTCCACTTTTCCCTTTCTTCTTCTCCTTCTTGCAGTTCTTTTTGTTCTGTCAGAGTGTCCTCCTCGTTTGTCTCTCAGTTCGTCCACCTAACACTGGTCAGAATCAGCATCCTGGGCACTAGGCTGCTAAACTTGTCCAGCACTCTTCAAGTCTTCACTGCCATCTAGTGGAAGGAACTGGTAAAGACACACTTTCTCCTCAAAGATTGTCTGATGGTTTGTCAGTCTGGTGGGTTTGTCAGTCCAGTTGGTTTGTCAGTCCGGTGGTTTTGTCAGTCCAGTGGGTTTGTCAGTCTGGTTGGTTTGCGAGTCCGGTTTGTTTGTCAGTACGGTGGTTCTGTCACTCCGGTGGGTTTGTCAGTCCGGTTGGTTTGCGAGTCCGGTTGGTTTGTCAGTCCGGTGGGTTTGTCCGTTCAGTAGAAGCTGGAAACTGGCACTCAGGACGTCAGGGTGGTTCTCTTGCTGTAGGTGCTCTTCTGCTTAAATATCAGCATTAATATCATCATTTATCAAAGAACTCAGGGTTATCCTGATTACACTAATGGATCCACTGACTCACCCAGAGGTGTGGTTTCTGGAGCTGCAGCATCATGGAGCTGGTTCTCCAGTGTTTTTAGATCTGCCTCAGAAAATGCCTTCTGAAGCTCATCTACGCCGTCAAGTGAAATTTTCCATTAAAACCTTTTTATTTTGATTGAATTTCATTAAAACGTTACTACTGATCAGATGTTAGTGTTTGTATGTGTTTCTCACTAGCGACTGGTCAGCAGCTGCTAGAAAATCAGAATCATCCTCTGCAGGAACTCCTCTCAGAACTTTGGGCACTCGCACTGTAGATGATTTCCTGCTTTAATATCAGCATTAAAATCACAATTTAACATGTTAGTTATTCGTGCCAGGGTGGTGGTGGTCTAGTGGTAGGGTACTTGCCTACGGACCTATGGATTCAGAGGTTCCCGGTTTGAATCCCACCTCTAGCACTACCACCACTGGGTTCCTGAGAAAGACCCTTAACCCTGAGTTGCTCCAGGGGACTGTCCCTGTAATTAGGACATAAGTCGCTCTGGATAAGAGCGTCTGCTAAATGCAAGTAAATGTAAATGTATAAATGTGCCTTACGCTAAATCATAATCTACATTTAATACTTCAATAATATAAAGTAGGTTAATAAACAAAATTATTAATATAACTATTCATTCAGAAAACACTGGGGTTAACGTTACAGCATAACAACACCTTATCAACCAGCTAATGACACCTATTAACCACCTGTGAAAACATGGAAAAGGCTGTAACACCTCAGCACTTTCGCCAGCTGTGTTCCTTCACATCTGTTCATTCCACTCACCCAGAGGTTCCTCAGTCTCCTCCTTCAGGATGACGTCCAGCGGTTCCTGGATGTCCTCGGCCCGTGACAGTCGCCTCCGTCATCCTCTCTGTGGTCCCGTTCTCTGCTATCACATCAACAAACACCATCAGTTCCTTCTCTGAGCTTCACATCATCCCTCCTTCATTTTCCTTATTTTATTTTCCTTCTTTTCCTTCTTAAAAATAATATGAAATGAATAAACACTGACACTCGTCCACCTAACACTGGTCAGAATCAGCATCCTGAACTGGGCTGCTAAACTTGTCCAGCACTCTTCAAGTCTTCACTGCCATCTAGTGGAAGGAACTGGTAAAGACACACTTTCTCCTCAAAGATTGTCCACTGGGACAGTTGCTCTCTTACCAGATGGACATGCTCCTCCATGTTTTTCTTCAGCCTCTTGCTCCTGCGTCAGATTAAACACCAGTGTCAAACCAGAGAATCACCCAAAGGACACAGATTTCCCTGTAACCTTCATCCATCATCTCTCATCATCTCTCCTCACAATGTGGGAGCGGTGTCCTGAGAGAAGTTCAATAAAACACTGATAATTATTGATTCTTTGGTGTTATTCATTAAATAGCAGGTTTTAGATCCAAAAATAATGGAGCTCAATAAGAAGGAGCTTAAAGTAAGTGACAAATTACGATTTTAGTTCAAGTGATGAAGATGGACAGGATTAGGAAGGAGTCTGTTAGAGGGACACCTCAGGTTTGACATTCAGGACAAAATAGGGCATTAGGACAGTATTGGTTTGGACACGTGTAGAGGAGAGACGAGGAGTAAATCAGGAGAAGGATTTCATTAATGGTTTTAATGGTTTCCATTAATGGTTTTCCACCAGAAAGAAAGAAAGAAAGAAAGAAAGAAAGAAAGAGGAGAAACATTCCTCCTCTCATCCTCACAGTGTTGGTTTTATCGTCTAATAATGAAATATAGTGTAACAGGGGACTTTATTCTATTATTAAATTTCTATTTTAAATCTATTGGTTTAAGTTAAGATTAATTTATTATTTAATTAGTATGTAATATGTATTCATTCCGTTTCTGTTTTATCTTTTAATAACTTTATAAAGACTCTAGATATGGGGGTGTTTGAAAGAGGTGAGCACTATAAAAATAATAGTAAATAAATAAATAATGCTACACTTCCTGCTAAAGTCAGTTTCAGTTTCACTTCAGGACTATCAGGGATTCCTCTCCTGAAGAAACTGTTCTAATATTAAAGACATTTTCCTGCTTTGACCCTCAGAGAGAGACATTCTCTTTTTATATTCATCATTAATAAAATGACCTTTTTGTGAGGAGATCTGTGTCAGACTTGAAGCATAAAAGCGGCAGTTTGCTGTTCATTTTGAAACAGTTTGATAAATGTAATGAAGTGACTGTCCCTTCCTTTCCTCACCACTAGAGAGTCGTTCAGTAACGAGGGATCACTGAGCTCCATCTATGACTGAACTCTTGAAGGTCTGTTTCTACATTTCTTAAAGGATCACTTTTCACTTCACATCGCTGTTTCTGTTTCTCAGTAGGCCAGTCATCAGCGCTGATCCTCCTGTCTCTGTCCCACTGTCTCCGTCCTACTGTCTCAGTCTTACTGTCTCTTTCCTCCTGTCTCAGTGCTCCTGTCTCTGTCCTCCTGTCTCAGTCCAAATGGACAGGATGAGTAACTTCATGCTCTCTGCTGGAGCAGATGATGGATTATTGACTGACATCTGCTCATCTCACTATGATGTTTTATACAGATCTAGATTAGATTAAATTAGATTAGATTAAATTGGTAATAAATTATAATCCTTTCTCCTGCAGTGAACAGTGAGCAGAGCTGCATTTCCACTGAGACTGACTCTAAAAATAGAGTCACAGAGCGTCCCGACTGAAACATCCTCCATCCTGAGCTCCGTGTTTATTCTGAGCATCACAGCAGGACAGTCCACAGTCTTCAGCTGAAAGATCCAGAGCTGTCCGATCATGCCTGTCCCCCTTCTTAAACACAGCTGGAGGTTAAAACAGCTGTCCACTCGCACACATTTGCCATTAGACCAAGTGGGCAATTTGGAATTAGGCTGAGTCTAAATCTTATTTATATATTATATTATATTATATTATATTATATTATATTATATTATATTATTTATATTATATTATATTATTCCCTGCGATGGGCTGGCGACCTGTCCAGGGTGCGTCCCCCGTCCTCGCCCTGTGTGCGCTGGGTTGGACGCCAGCACTCCCCCGCGACCCCGTTTGGGACAAGCGGCAGCAAATGGATGGATGGATGGATATTATATTATATTATTTATATTATATAATATTATTAATATTATGTGGCATTACTAAAACAGGACACACATTTCATCAAGCCTTGCAGGACTCTCCAAACTCCAAAATAATCTAATGAGAGGATTTTATCTTTCAGTAAAAACATGAAGAGTGTTCTCTTTGGGGGTTTATTTCCTGCTGGTGCTGGACTTTACTGGCATCACTACAAACATCATCTCTAAAGAAGTGTTTTAAAGAAACTGAACACAAGTGATGCAGGAAAGGACATTTTCACACAGTCTCAATACTTTGAGTGTCTTTCCTTCAGTCACACTGCATTAACTGGTCTCCCAGAGTTTGGGTTTATATTCATTTATATTCATATTCACTTGGTTGGAAGATAAACTCTGCAGCAGACCCAGTAAACAGGAACAGAAATGACACACTGAGTGTTTCTGATAAAATGGCCAAGAGTAATTATGAACAACGAGGTGTTTATGTTAAAGTTGTAAGAACCTTTTCCAGCCACTTGAGAGTCAGACAGCAGCAGGAGACAGAAAGTGAGACTATAATGAGGAACAGGAAGTTCCCTTCAGCTTCATTCCCCCTTCATAAAGCCAACCAGTCAGCAAATCTTTACTGGTCCTTTCATGACTTTACTGGTAATTTGGTGAAGAGTCTTCAGTTTACTCTTTGGGTCCTGTTAATCTTAATCTCAGGATCTCTGCACAGCAGTCTTTCTAGAGCAGTGTCAGCCTTTGGACATAAGCAGTTTGTGGTCAAATCAGAACATTGGGAGGCAGGCATGGACAGGATTAGGAATGAGTTTATTAGAGAGACAGTTTAGATTTACGATGGAGCTGTCAGGAAAGAGGAGAAGAGGAACGACAAAGAGGAGGATTATGGATGTGAGGGAGGACCTGCAGGGGGACGGTGTAAAAGAGAAAGACGCAGAGGACAGGAGGACATGAAGACAGATGATCTGCTGTGAAGATACCAAACAAGAGCAGCCCAAAGACACACAAACAATTCATACAGGATTAATATTTTCATTCAGGTTATTTTCTCTCTATCTCTCTCTCTCTCTCTCTCTCTCTGTTGGTGTGGTTTCATGTTGATATTGAAGCAGATGATCTCAGTGGGAGTGCTTCCTCAAAAGTCTAAGTCACACACACACACACACATTGTAAAAACATCATATTAGCTGCACCAATCAGAATGTTAGAAATCAGTTCATTTTGTCTCAGAGCTGTAAAAGTGTATTAGGTGTAGTTTAATAACACTACTGTAAAGATGGAACTCACCTCCGCGTTCTCATAATCAGCAGAACCCCGGTCAGTCGTCATCAGGGCCAGTCGGTTCTGCCACCTCTAAACCTTCTCTGTAAAACTTCTGTAAAGTTACAGAAAAGTTCAGGAAAAGGACTTTTATGGGCTTGAGGACAACAGGAGGTTTGAGCTCACTGGCAGAACTTCCTCCCACAGAAGAGACTCACCGAAGACAGTTGACCATTAAAAACTGTCTTTATTTGACTTGTTGAGCGAGATTTGGTTACTTTTCATGGTAGACAACACTGCAGGGACGGCTGTAGGTCTCTATTCTGATCAAACTGATGCTCACTTTCAGACTGTTTGTTAAAGGAGCTTTAATGTTGCTTGATTTGAATGAAATCATAGAAACCCTGAAGAGTCTGTGGATGAGTTTAGAGATCCTGATCTAGAAATTGGATTCAGAGGTGGGGTGTAAGAAGACTGGAAAAGATTGGACCTGTCTTAACCTTGATGTAATCAGGAAAGCTGGGCCAGTCATCATCAGGACGGTGGTACTGGGAACCAGCGTTCTGGAACGGAATCCAGAAATGGAGCTTTTGACCTAGAGAACAGAAAGATTAGAGATCCATCACTGATGGACTGATATGTAGGAGTTTATAAGAGCTCACCACAAAGACCTGGTCTGGGTTTGTGTTCAGACTCTTTCTCCTCCTTTCAGGAAACAGTCCATATTTATTCAACAAATATTATTCTTTGTATTTTATTATCAGTATTTTAGAGCATACAATTGGTATAGCTGGAATTTAATCTAAACTACCAGACAAATCTAGAAAAACATTCTTGCCTCCTCATAAAGTAGCGCTCAGACCTGTGATCACAGAGAGTCCAACTCCCATATAACAGGATGCAGAATCTGAGAAACACCTGAAAATCACACACAAGCAATGCTCAAGGAAACAGGAAGCTCATCTGATGAGCTTCTGAAGAAAGGTTTTGGAGAATTTAAACATCAATTTATCCATTTTAATATTTCATTATAAAATGTTCAGCACACCTTTATATTCACTGCTACTGGAGCAGATCTCTGGCTCCATGTTCATTCTAAAAACCTTCACAGTAGTAGGATCCTCTGTATAGGACTGCTGTGGCTGTGTCCAGATCTACAGGTGAGGGCTCACCTTCTTCACAGGTGTAGTTCTTCACAGGTGGGTTTCCATCACTGCAGGTCAAGTCACTGAACTGCTCTCCACAGTTCAGAAGGACTGATTGGACACGGGAATCTTCTTTGGGGAATCTGGACATAACAGGACATTCAAAGACAGTTCAGTTTCCTGACAGGAACAGGTTTAAATCTGAAACAGTGTTTACATGAACTTAGAACAGATGTGCTGACACTGCAGTTTAAAAACAACAAAGATGTTCTTTAAAACATCCTTAATAATAAATAAAGATTATAATGTGATAAAAAGAACACAGTGTCTTACATATGACTGTGAGATGTTGTTCAGGATAAGGAGATATTCATGTCCTCTTACAGCATCTATAACTGCCTGTATCTCACTGCTGACGACTGCCTGCAGGTGGAGCTGCTTCTCCTTGATGCTCTCTGTGTTTGAAGGACGTGTTTTGTACCAGATGAATGTTGGATCAATTGGGGCTGCAGGTAGTGTGACAGGTCAGAACTGCTGTTTCTCCCTCTGTCACTTCTTCAGGAGCTTCCACATGAAGCTCTGCAGCAATGAGAGAATCATCAGATCAGGGCAAAGGGCAATCAACTGCTAGTCAGGTCAGGTGAGGAACCTGTTACTTCACACTTTAAAAAGAGCATCAGCATGAGCAGATGAGGAGCAAGATCATGTCTTTTAGAGCACTTTCTCACTCTACTGTGCTGGATCTACAAGAAGACTTTAATAAAATCATGGACATGTTTGTAGGTAGAGCACTCATTAACTGAGTAAGTGAGATGATGGACAGTGTGAAACAGGATGATTTAACTCTGCCTGTAACTGAATGTAACTCCAGGTTGACCCATCCATTTTCCTTTATCTACATTTTGTTATGATTCTGGCTGATACCACGATGTTCATCCTTCATCATGACATCACTCAGTTTGAGGGAGAAGTGTTTCTGTTGATCATCTAAATACTGAACCCTGCCTGAATAATCTGGTTTATTACTCAGATCAGTCGGATCAGTGGAAGAAGCTTTCGGAGCAACACAATGAAACTTCAATCTGCAGAATCAAACAAGACACGGCGCTGCAGATTTAAACTCATCTTATTAACTAGCATGCTAATCTCTTCAGATCAGAAAATCAGGATTACTGCACTTATCAAAACACAAAACTGGAAACCAGTTCAAGGGCCTTTAATAAACTAAACTGCATCTGCTGAGAACTCTTTGGTTTGAGTGGACTTCCTGTTTTCTGTGTTCAGAGAAATGAAGGAGATCTCCTCTTGATGTTTAAAGATACTAAAGTACCTGTAAGCTCTTGACTGATTGATGTTTGATCCGCTGATGAGGTGGCACTTCTACATAATTACATCACAGTCGGTTACCTGAGCATCTAGACATATACAAATCTGCACATTCTACAGAAACTGCACTGTTATCTGTTTCTGAAAAACTACATCCTGCTAGATCAACCAATGTTCATATCTTCCTGGCTATTCTCTCCACACAAGAGATATCAGACACTGCTATGCTTCATTCTACAGAAACATCATGAGGCTTGATATGGATCTCCAGTCTACCATGAAGACTGAACACTGGTATTTCACAACGCTCTGTCCTTGGACCTCTTCTCTGTTCTTGATACACTGGTTCTCTTGGGGTTATTATAGTCCCACACAGCCTCTCCATCACTATTCTGCAAATGACGCTCAGTGTACTCTCTTTTCCGTCCAATGACCAGCAAGTTTCAACCCACATCTCAGAAAGTCTTGCTGATAAACTGACCTGCTCTTCATTTATAATCAGGTGTTTCTGTGATTCCATTAATGAACAGTTTTCTGAGGAACATCTGAAACTCGAACAAACATAAAGACAGAAAACACTTCGTCAGATAAACGTTCAGCTCTTCTTACCTCACTGTGCAGATCGCGCTGCAGCGTCTCACGAATATGTGAGGACTGAAGAACCAGATCTGAAGTTTTTAAGCTGCTGAAACGGATGTGATACGTGTTACCTTTTTTTTTCTTGTGTTCTTTTTTAGTCCACCGTCTAAAGCCAAGTCTCAGGTCACTCATGTCAGCTTTACTTCATCCTGATTTTAAATCAATGAGAATGAAACATTAGGGTGTATGGGCTGAAGGAAAATTACATGTTCTTTATTGTCTTTCTCTGAGCAGCATGTTTAAGATCAGCCCATTTCTGTGGTTGACAGCTGAGAAAGTGTCTGTGAGATGAATATCATTTGATGGAGGACTAGAGCAGCTCAGATGGAAAAACACAGCCTGCCCAGAGTTGTTGTTTAATGGAGAAATGATAGCCTGCTCAACATTTTGTCTTTTAAAACTCTCTGGCTCAGTGGAGAGTGAGCTTTTTTTTAAGGACGTTTACTGAACCAGTGAAAACAGAACCAGTAACAGAATTCAGAAAGTATGAGTTCAGGACAGTGAGGTTCTGGCTGATTCTCTGTGTTTCTCTTAACATGTTGAGTTCAGTGCTTGTGAGTGTGCGTTTATGTTCACATTTACTAAAACTCAGTTCCAGACACCTGAACCACCAAGAAGGGACGGTTCCTGTTTGTGGCTGGTTCCCACAACCATCTAGGGGAGCGGTTCCTGTTTAGTGCTGGTTCCTGCTACCACCATAGGGGGTGGCTTCTGTTCGTTGCTGCCTCCTGCAACCACCCAGGGGGCAGTTCCTGTTCGTCACTGGCTCCAAAAACCAACTAGGTGGGCAGTCCCAGTTCATCTACAACTACCACAGTTCAATGGTATATATGAGGTGTTCAAAAGCTTACAGACTCCACCTTCTTTAGCTAAAGTTCAGTCTAAAGCCATTCAATTTTGTTTGACTGCTTGTCTGATATCCTTCATTGTTTATTAGTTCAAGAGTCAAGAATGGCGCACACTATGTTCCCTTGGCACCATTCCAGCGGTTTGTTCATTTCCTCATTTATTGAGGTGGGCAGGTCCTCTGTGTTGTGGTTATGCCTCTACCCGAGTTATTCTGTAGGTAAATTAAGCACAACTGGCAATGTTTTTCTACACAGTTGAAAATCCCTTATTAAACCACAAGGTTTCCATGATTTCCATCATCCTCCTTTTTGACACATGTTCTTTACCGTATCGGTTTAGCAAAATCAGGAAAGAAATGGCTCGGCAGGCAGGGGGGTCCATTAGGACCTCGCCAGATCTGTTGGCCTCTGATGCTAATGGTTATATGGATATCATCTAGGGTGTCAGGGTTGAGGGCAGAGACAGAAGGGAGTTGAAAAGTGAACTCTGTTAGAGCTGCAGCTTTGGCTACAGTATCAGCGCTGTGGTTTCCACAGGAAATTGTGTCATCACCCCCGTATGAGCTCGATGTTTACTCACTGTGATCTGTTTTGGGAGCAAAATAGTGTCCAATAATGCAGAACTGAAATTAGAACAGAGAACTGGGGAACCATAAGATTTAAATACATTTTTGTGTCTCCAAATAGCCGTCATCTACCACCCCAAACACATATATGCTTTCAGTGTAAACGGTGACAGTTTTATCTCTGGATTGAATTTACATGCCTTCAGTTAAAGCCATGTTCTGCTGCTTGTGCAGACTGAAGTGAGGAAGTGCACTGCTGTGGAGAGTGCTGCTTTTGGAGCAAACCACAGAACCCATGTGTTTTAGTCCTTTGTCATCTCTAGAAGCTGAGCCATCTACAAAAACACAAGGTCAGAGTTATGAATAGGAACATCTTGCAGGTCAGGGGGAGAAAATCTGCTCCACAGCTGCCACACAGTCATGGGGCTCACCGTCTTCTGATAAAGGGAGAAGAGTAGCAGGAGTTCAGGTTAGTGCATCACTTATGTGACATCAGATATGCAGAGCAGCATGCCATTGTATCTCAACCACCTTGACCCTGACAGGTGGGATGTCCTGTGGTCCTGCAAAGGAGAACAGAGACTGCATGTGGTACCAAAAGGGTGAGATCAGCATAACCAACTAGGTCTCTGGAAGCCACTATGGTCTTCTCTGCTGCAGCTACATTTCTCCAACAGGCAGACCTGCTGCCACTGGATCCAGTTTAGATGAAAATAGGCCACTGGCCTAAAAGCATCTCCATGCTTTGCCTTGGACAGAAGTCATAGTGTCCTCACAAACTGTTAGTGGGATCTGGGATGCCCAGTGTTGGAGGGGAGAGTGGGGCATGTTTCAAATTCTCAAAAGCTCCAACTTGTGTGTCATCCCATGTGAGTTGACAGTTAATGGACAGTTTCTGAGAGGTCATAACCCACAGTGCTGCCTCCATATCAGATGAGTCAGAGATGGCTCCATTAGAAACACACATTCCCAGGAAAGTAGCTGCTTCTTACTGACACAGAGAAAGTGGAATGGCCTCTGTGCGCTTGTCAGAAAGTGATTTAAATGATGTGGCGAGATGACGTGGTCCAAAAACGTCTCTTGCTGTTTAACAAATTGAAGTTTAGACAGACTGGCCTTGTGGAGTCAGTGTGTCTTCTCTACACTGTGCTGGACTGGGAGCTGCAATCAATAAATCATCAACATACTGAATAAGGTTCCCCGGGGACAATTGTAAGGGAGCCAATGAATCGCAGTCAGTCAGTCAGGATGTGCAGGTGATTGAAAAAAGCACAATCAAATCAACTACAGAGAACCACGCAGCTTCAGGCAGAATCTGGCAGAGATAGCCCGGTGCTCTGGGTTTGACACCAGAGGGTGCCGCGAGGCTGTACATAGTGCTGACAACCTACAAATCCTGCACAACCCTCCATTCAATGGGATGACCCTGAACTCTGGGCTTTTAGCGGGAATAACGGCGTGCTGAGATGAGGAGACTCTGGTACTGAGCGATCACAGCTGCCCCTTTTCAACGCTGAACACTGGTCTAATACCATGTTCGCTTCTGAAAGCACAGTCTGTTTTGTGGATTTAGGGGTAATAACGACCGGAGGGCAGTTTTTTATTAACCCAACATCATTCTTGCCTTTCACCCAAAGCTGATCAGGCAGATGTGAAAGGGCTGGGTCCTCATGAAGACTGGTCCTCATCAGAAATCAGACATCATCAGACATCAGATTGTCTGGCTCGGCTTCTGAACAATCCGCCCACTACTTATGAGCATTAATGGTCCACACACAAGGCAGGAGAAGAGGATCAGACAGACCACCTCATCACGGAATATGTGGCACCGGAGTCGACTAAAAACTTCACTCTCTGCTCTTCTATCGTCAGTGTTCATTTTGGCATTCTTTACAGAAGCATTAGTGCGTTAATTTGCAAGTGTAAGTTGATGTAGGTTCCTGTGTGTGCTGTGTGTCAGTGCGATGCCTCTGCTGCCATCTCTTGGTGGTTATCTTCAACATGCTCAGAGTGGCTTTGTGCAGTTGTTACTGTTGTTTTCTTGTTTTCTGAGTTGTTTTTTCTTCAGCAGTTCCTCAGCTCAGCACATGTCTACTTGATCTACTGGAGGAGGACTTGTACCCACTCACTGGCAGTGTAGTGAACTTGTATCAGAGGACCTGGATGTAGACTGTAGAGGTCACACGGGTGATAAAGGTGTTGGTGAGTTTAATCATATGATTTGAAAACAGGAATGTACTAAATTCATACTGTAATGATGTCACATCCCCAGGAAGTGATGGAGTTACTCCATAAAGATATAAACGTTTCAGAAAAGAACTGATCAAACTGCTTCTGATAGTTTTTAAGAAGCTAAAACAGAAGAAAATTCCTCCCATCCATGAAAAAGACGAGTATTTCCAAAGATGGTGAAGGAAGGAAGACTGTAGTAACTGAAGGTGATGATCAGTCTGGATTCTCCACTATAAAGAGTCTGAAGTTGATCTGAAGTGTCACTATTAATGAAAGGTGTATGAAAGAGTGTGAACACTGCGGATGAATTCAGTTCCAGATCGATTACAGTAGTTCATGTGCATCAGCTTCAGAATTCACTGTGGAACATTTCTAATGAATTACACACGAGTGACATTTCAAACATTTCACTGCACCTTCAACAAGATCTTCCATTTAATGGAAATCATCTGAAAAAAAGCTCCTCATTTAGAAAATGCAGAAACATCCATCCATTTTTGCCACTTGTCCCCAAGCGAGTCGCGAGGAGTGCTGCAGTCCAACCCAGGCGCCAAGGGCGGAAAAGCACCTGGACAGGTCGCCAGCCCATCGCAGGGAGGAGCGAGACGGGGGCGGCACCTTGCTGAAGGGTACCACAGGGCAACCTAGTGGGAAGGGGTTCAAACCCCCGATCCTCCGATCATAGGGCCAACGCCCTAACCAATAGGCCACCGCTGCCCCGACTCACATCATGGATGGATGAATGTTTCACATTTCTCCATGTTTTCTGTGCTATCTGCAGTTTTTACTCACTGCTTGCAAATTGTCGTAGTTATTAAATTGTACTGATGTTAGAACAGTTTCTTCATCAGTTTTAACAAAGTTCTTCAAGTTTCTTTAGGGGTTCATTTGTGTCTCAGACACTAATATTAAAGATAAGACATGGATTTGACCTTGTTTGAGCTTTTAGCTTTTTGTTTTTTATGTTGTTGGGACAAATGAGGGTCAGGGGTCACCAAATACATCTAAAGAACAATCAGCAAGAGCGCTCCAGGAGGACATCTCTATAAGTGACCTCAACTCTCTGCTGAGATTCTAAAGTTCTGTTGCTCCCAACACACACACACACACACGCACGCACACACCTGAACCTCCCCACACACACACATACACACACTTCTAAACACACATCAGCATCCTTCACCTGAAATATTCCTCGTATATTCATCAGACCAACACAGTTTCACTTCTTCCACTTTTTCTCCAAACCGTCCCACCTGAGCTGTCCCTCTAATATCTAGCCCCTCCTGTTGGGACCTTAGTTACAATATAAAATTCTGTATTTGTGAAAGTGAACCAGTGAGCCACATCCTAACCCATCTTCTGCATTTAACACACACACACACACCATCAGCAGAGGCAGACATATCAGTACCCAGGAAGCAGTGATGGGGACAGTACCTTCATCGAGGAACCTCAGGACAACCTATCTTTTGAGTCCCAAATGTCCAAACCAACATTTGAGTCAGTTCAAAAATGATGATTATTATGATGATGATTATTAAGTATTCCACAAAATGCCTGAGACGTAATGGAGGCTCTTATAAATACGATATTGTTCACTTTCTGTGACACTCTCTCTGTCTCCGTCCCTCTCCACAGTCCAGAGAGGTTCTAGTAGTGTAGTATAGTAGTGTACTATATATGTGATATAGTATACACTATATCAGTGTATTAGTGTGCAGAGTATTCGTGTGTAGTTTGTTAGTGTGTAGTGTATATTGTATAGTATGGTATGTTTAGTGTGTAGTGTGTTAGTGTGTTAGTGTGGTATGTGTAGTGTGTAGTGTGTTAGTGTGTAGTATGGTATGTGTAGTGTGTAGTGTGTAGTGTGTTAGTTTGTAGTAGAGTAGTACAGTAGTATAGAAGTATGTTAGTATATTATTTGACACCGTATCAGCCCAGAATATTCTCACCTCGTTCTCTCCAGTTAAAATCAGATTTGGATTTGAAGCAGTTTTGGTCATATTCAATTCTGACCAAGTGCAGCGAATCTTCTTCACTAAAAGCTCGTTAAACAGTTACAGTTTATACAGTAAAACAACACAAAGCAGGAAACAGCAGAAGATACATTCTGATGATTTATTTGGATTTGCTGGAGTGCATCATGATCTCCATCAGAGCGACTTTCAAGGTTCATCCATCACCCTGAAGTGCTTCATGATCTCGATCAGAGCAACATCCATAGGTGGGTTTGTCAGTCCGGTGGGTTTGTCAGTCGGGTTGGTTTTGTCAGTCGGGTGGGTTTGTCAGTCCGGTTGGGTTTGTCAGTCGGGTTGGTTTTGTCAGTCGTTAGGTTTTGTCAGTCCGGTTGGTTTGTCCGATCCGGTTGGTTTGTCAGTCCGGTAGGTTTGTCAGTCCAGTGGGTTTGTCAGTCCGGTGGTTCTGTCACTCCGGTGGGTTTGTCAATCCGGTAGAAGCTGAAACTGGCACTCAGCGCGTCCCCTTAAGTCTGCTTATCAGAAAATCGCTACAAGTTCATCTGCCGTCAAGTGATATTTTCCATTAAAACTTTTTATTTTGGTTTGAATTTCATTAAGCGTTACTACTAATCAGATGTTGAGTGTTTGTATGTGTTTCTCCACCCAGGCAGCTGGTCAGTAGCTGCCAGAAAATCAGAGATCATCCTCTGCAGGAGCTCTCTCAAAACTTCAGGGCTGCTTGCTTGCTGAAGATGATTTCCTGCTTTAATATCAGAATTAAAATCACAATTTAACATGTTAGTTATTTGTGCCTTAAAGCTAAAAATCTGTAATCTACATATAATACTTCAATAATATAAAGTAGGTTAATAAAATAAATAAAATTATTAATATAACTATTCATTCAAGAAACACAGTTAACGTTGCAGCATAGCAACACATAGCAATAACTAATGACACCCTGTTAATCACCTGTGAAAACCAGGAAAGAACCTACTAACACCTTAGCAGCAATAAGTACACCTGATGAAACAGTTTGGATAACATAACAGCAGCCTAGCAACCACTCAATGACAAACATTTTGGCACCAAATATGAATAGCCTAGCAACACCACAACAGCAAATCGTTTCGTCATGTCCTTTCATGGCGTGATAACAGCCTATCAACAGCTTAGCAACATATTTTAAAACAGCCTATCCGCCCATAGATAATACATCAAGAGCATAGCAACACCTTATCAACCAGCTAATGACACCCTGTTAACCACCAGTGAAAACATGGAAACGGCCTAGCAACACCTCAGCACTTTCTCCAGCTGTGTTCCTTCACATCTGTTCATGTGCTTCACTCACCCAGAGGTTCCTCAGTCTCCTCCTTCAGGATGACGTCCAGCGGTTCCTGGATGTCCTCAGCCGTGACTGTGGCCTCCGTCATCCTCTCTGTGGTCCCGTTTTCATATCCCATCCAACAAACACCATCAATTAACTTCTCACCAGGCTTCATCATCCCTCCTTCATTTTTCATATTTTATTTTCCTTCTTTTATTTTCCTTCTTTTCCTTCTTAAAATAATATGAGAATGAATAAACACAGACATATTTTTGCTGTATTAATGTTATACAGTGCTGTAAATAATGGAATACATTTTGATTTAGAGTGTTTCTCCCACCTTCAGTCTCTACTATCAATTATTCAGGATCTCCTACAAATGACTCCGTAATTATACTGATTTATTTCAGATTTACTATCGATTATCCTGATTTCTTCTAATGGACTCACCCAGAAACTGTTCTGTCTCGTTCAGTAGGAACTTCATGGGGTTTTAAAAGGTCTCTTATATAGAAGCATCTCCGGTGCGATCCTCCCTTTAGTGGGCCGTTTATCGTACTCAGTGTCTTTCTGGGACCCATTTGTGAGTATTACCAAATCTCAGGCTCGATCATCCACTGTGTTCTTCCTCAATTAATCCTCCCTTTTCCTTTTCCTTCCTTCTTCTCCTTCTTGCAGTTCTTTTTTTGCTCCTCCTCATTTGTCTCTCTCTCTGATTCTTCCACTTGGACGCAGCAGCACCACGTCCAGAGACGGCACATCTTGTCCTCTTGCTCTTCATGTTGTGCGTCCTTCCTCTCTAGCGTCTCTGCACTTAAGCTATTGTGAGAATTCCGTCTGCTCAGAATTGTCCTGCATCATCACCTTTATGACATCAGAGTGAAGTTCCACACCGTGTTCTAGGTTCTAATGTGGGTTCCGTTCCAAATGCAGGTCAGTGGAGCTCAGGAGGCTGTGGCAATGAAATTACAATGAAGCTGCTGCTTCATGTCTCATCCTCCACTTCTGATCAGGAAGCAGTGAGACAGAGATCATTTCTGCTCCGTGACAATAAGAAGGAAAAGTGCAATGAATCACTCTTGATCCGACTGGCTTCACTGTGTTGATGCCGTGTGTTGAGCCTTTGGGCACCAGTGGATCAGGAAAGTGGCCGTAAATATAAAGACACACAGAAGTCCCTTCACACCAGCTGCTCTCAGTGTCACTGTGATTCAGGCTGCAGTTTCTCATTTTAGTCTCAATTTATCATCAATTTCTCACCAACTGGCCAAATGATTCCTGTTTTCTGATGTAATTCAGGAACTTTCCTTTATTATTCCTTTAATTAGTATTCCAGTAACTAATACAAACTGCTCTGTAAAGTCATATAAACACATTATTACTGTACTGGTCCATTCCTTAAATAAATTTGGTTCCGACCATTCTTTAATCCCCACGAGATGCTATGTCTCCACCGTACCTCAGTGAAAGGACTAGTACAACACGACATTAGTAGTAGTGCACCACTACTAATGTCACTGGTGCTGCTGTATATGCCATCGCACTGTATTGTTTCATTTCTGTGTCTGTCACTACTGGATCCTGCTCATTACCAAGCCCCCCTCATTCCATTCTCCCCACATGTCCGGGGGCCGCTGTGGTCATCACCTGAGTCAATGCTACAAACTACCATCTGGTTTGTGCTGGCATCCGATGCGCCAAGGGATCCTGGTACGGCTCATCGGTACCTGGGGCCGCACCCGACTTGCTGAGCCTGGGAAGCAGCTTGGGAGTCTGTACGTCTGAGTTAAACAAACTAACTGTACTGCTAATTATACCCAAAGGGGATTGGGTAGCCAGTGTTGGACCCTCCAGGTTTTTCTCCACAGTAGGTTTTTGGTTCCTCCTCCGTGAGTGGAAGTCTGGCTTTGCGTCTACTGTAACCTGTTCCGCCATCTACCACCAATGTAAAGTGACTTGGGGCAACTCTGTTGTAAAAGGCGCTATATAAGAATGAATTGAATTGAATTGAATTGAATTGAATTGAATTGAATTATTACATCATTATACAGTCTGAGTTCAGTACTGACACATTTCACATGCCAGCCACAGCCTCTGTTGTATGAAGTGTTCAAACATGGATGTAAATGTAATGTAAAAGTGGGTTTAGTGTAAATCAGAATCTTTATGCTTTGCCCGCTATTGTAGCAAACTTGAATGTAGATTACATGAACTAAATATTAAACACTATATTAACTTTTGGGCGTTTAAAGTATTATTTTACATTCCAGATTTGGGTGTTTTGCTCAACAATAATTTACTTTTTTTCCCAGTAAAACCAGATTTCAGTTCATCAGGATCAGTTCAGCTGTCCGGTATGTTCAGATCATATTTTTTCTTGTGAAGTAACAGATTTTCTACAATCCTGGACACTGAACTGAAGCTCACTGATGTTTCCACGCAGCCTTGTTTGGACTTAAATGTACATTTAAAGAAAAACTCTTGCAGTAACAGAAATACACTGATGTATAGACTGTTTTAATGGCCTTTCTCAGGTTCTATCAGCAAGAAATAAAGCTGAAAGAAGAAACAGAAACACTGAACTGAGTTCTGAGTAAGAGTGTATAAAGACACCTTTGGCTCAAAAGTCTTCCTGGGGAGCTGATGTTCCTCCAGATCTTCAACATGTAACCACTTCTACGCTGCTTCCTCATTTCAGTGACCGTTCCCTGTGGACACAATTTCAGCAGCATGGTGTGTTTTAATGGTTGCTGGGATCAGGATGATCAGAAGATGGTCTACAGCTGCCCTCAGTGCAGAGAGACTTTCACTCCGAGACCTGTTCTGGAGAAACTGAAGGAGGCAAAACTCCAGGCTGCTTCTCCTGCTCAGCGGCCTCTGGACTTGGAGATGTGATTCCTGCACTCTGCAGAAAACTCAAAGCCATCAGGTCTGTTCAGATGTTTGATCTCTTTCTTAGCAGAAACCATCTTCAACCTCACTATCAGTCTCCTGCCTTCCCCAAGGCACAACCTGGTCAACATCTTCAAACAGCTACAAGAGGAGATCTGTTCTCAGCGTGATCCACTGATTAAGATTTACTGTCAGACTGTCAGTCAGTTTATCTGCTGTTAGTGTTCGAGGAGTGAACATAAAGTCCATGATGGAGTCTCAGCTGCATGAAAGAAAAGTAGATTCATGACCTAATTATATAGTTCTGCAGTAAATCAGTTCAGGAAAATAAGAGTGTGGAAAACATGAGTGTGGAATTAATCCAAGGTTCATGAACAGGACTAACTATAGGGAAACATAGTATATATTGCTTATAGTTACACATAACATGATAAGCTACTCCAGATCACAATCGATCAGCCCTTGGAGAAAATACATGACCCAGTAGTGGCAGCTCTGGCTCATTCTTTATGTAACATAAAAAGCATTAACAATGATAATTAAACTAATATAAATATTCATAGTGATTGGGAATCAAACATGTTGAGTAAGTGAACACACATGAAATCATTACAATGGTATAGAGGTTTGATTATATAGTTTGTATCTTTGGTTCTCTTGGTGTGATAGACCACAGCTACTAGAACATGGAGAAAGATCACAGTCACCAAGGTGAATGTCAGGGGTGAGGTGTGTTTTGGGCACGGTAGAGGGCGCTCTGTTCTGACTGAGCACACCTGAGCTCATGAAGGCACAGGTGTGCTACATTGAGAGCTGTATTTCGCCCGATGATCAGGACAGGCGCGGCTCTCTCAGGGTGAAGCCTGAAGTTAATGGTGGCTGACAGGTCCTTTATATTATTGTTTCGGTCACAACTGCAGTTCCTGGTTTCTTATTTCGGTCTTTTAACTGCAGTTCCTTGTATCTGTTTTTGAATTTGCTGAATAATAAAGTTTTGTTCCTGACTCCTGGCTCCACACTGATGTCAACCCGCATAGTAGAGGGCGCTGCTCTGATTGTGCACACCTGGGCTTTGGAGTGCGGGTTTGTCATGGGGGCTGGGGTTATAAACTGAGTGAATCAGGCAAGTGCTAGTCATTCTGGCCAATGCGCTTTTCTTGAGATTCTTTGTTATGTTTTACATTTGTTACGTTTGTTATGTTTAGCTTTGAGTTCTGTGCACGTTATACATCATTAAAGTTCAATACGAAGCTCTTGGCTCTGCGTTTGCGTCCAGCCTTCAACACCACACCGTGACAGTGTGTGTGTGTGTGTGTGTGTGTGTGAGACTGATAACTGATAGATAGATGATGAAGAACATTTTATGCAATTTTTGATGAACAATCAATAACTTTACATCTGCAGGTCAACCATGACTTTATAAGTCTAATATAAGGCATTGTGTGGTCTATACCCACCACACACACACGCACACACACACACACACACACACACACACACACACACACACACACACACACACACTTCAGTATTATGTCAGTGGTTGTGCTGCAGGGGTCCTGAATCAGTCAGTAAAGCTCCCAAAGTGATGAAGCCAGGAAATGAAACTAAGACAGATCAATACTCTTCAAGTATTTTTCTATGATTATTATTTTATGAGTGTTAAACAGCTGAACTGTGTTTATTTTAGGTGAAGGTTTACTAACACAAGTTAAAATTAGTTAATTACAGGGGGTCCTCAAGTTACAACAGACCCGACACTGAGTCTGCGATACTCTCTCCCATAATAAAAGTACAAAAACATAGACGGACGCGTTTCGTCTTACACCATTTGCTTCGGATTCATGAGACTACTTATACTTTATGAGTCTTACTCCAGCTTGGTATCACATGTGAGAACTAGAATGTCTGTATCACTGCTAAAGGGCTGTTAACTTTATCACAGCTCATGAGTTTATCAGAGTCAGGGTTCTGACCTGGAACTGTGTTCCAGCAAAGCGGTCTCTAATATTGTGAGCAGAAGGAACGAGTTTAGATGTGTGTGATACACAAGATATCCCACTGTGACACTGTATTTGCTGTGAGTGACAGAGAAAGAGAGAGAGAGAGAGAGAGAGAGAGAACAGAGAGAGTGAGGGAGAGAGAGAGAGAGAGAGAGAGCTAGTGAGAGAGAGAGAGAGAGAGATGAACTCATCTGAAGTCACTTCCCCTTTGTTGTGTTTGCGGAAGAGTTCAGTGAAGTTGTGCTGAGAGACGTCCAGACTTCAGGCTTTAGTTTAGTGCTGAGTGTGTCGGTAGACTGCAGTCTAGTGTGTGTGTAAGAGTGTGTGTGCAGTAGTGCTGCTGCTGTATGTAGCTGAGTGTTGATCTCAGTAGTGAAGGTGTGGTTTTATCTGCTGCTGGTGCTCCATGTGGCTGAAGTGAGTCTGCTGTTCTGTTTCCTACAACAGACACTCTAATATAGAACAGCAGCAGTTCAAGCTCAGTTTAGTTAAACTGTCTCTTTTCTGTAAACCATGTTTACTTAAGAATGCAAAAACTTATTATAGAAATATTTTTAATTGGAACCAGGCTGTAATTCATTATAATTATCAAATTACAAAATCACTTTTTGAATAGCCGACTTACTAAATCACAGTAAATCCAAGTCTTGTATTAAACCTCGCTTAGTGGTGGTTTAACTCGACTAGAAATAACCGAAATGTTCACATTGTAGACCAAATCATCACACTTTAGAATTCTGAGTGCTGCATCTGTCTGAGTGCTGGTTTATCATCAGATGATTGATGATCATGATTTGATCTGTGTGAACATAAGCTGCTGAACACTCACAACCCAGTGGCACTTTTTATTTCTATCAAAGTCGGATTGAGCAACAAGTACATTACTTGGTGTAAGTGTTTTGTATTATTATTAGGGCAGTAAGCTCTTTACTTGTCACTGCAGATGGCGCTCTGCTCTGGCTGAGCACTGCTTAGCTCATCCGGGCTTTTTGTGTGCTTCTTGGAACTGGCTTTTTAAGCCCCAAGGAGTCAGAGCAGGGCGTCAGTCATTGATATGGGTGATCTCCGTTGAGCTTTGGTGTTTTAGTTCTTTGTCATGTTCAGTTCTGTTAATGAGGTCCAGTCACAGAGTCACTGAGTCACTGGCTCAGTGTTTACATCTTACCCACACCACTAGTGTTACAACACTAAAGTTTATCTCCTAATCTCTCGGCTCATACAGTTTCAATATGTCGTAATGAAGAGCAGCAGAGTGCGTCTAAACAATGCATGTTTTAATCTTGTAACTATTAATTTATAACATGTAAACTTCCAAAACTGTACAACAAAATATGATCACAAAATATTTGAATTTCAAGGCATTTCTTATTATATTAATTATTTTGTTCATATTCATGCTTTTAATATAGAAATCTCATTATCTAAAGTAGTAGAAAAATTTTAAAAGCATAAAAATCTTTAGAAGTAAAATCCTGTTTCTGGTTGATCATGTGATGATAAAATGATGTGAGAACATCAAGCTGAACTGTAAAGCACTTCCACATATACAGGGGGTCTGATAGTGAAGGTCATTAACTAGTGTGTTTCTGCAGGCTGCTCACTGGAAGACCCTGGGTGGAGAATAGAGATTACTGAATACACAGGAGAGTCAGTACTGCTGCCCTGTTCCTGCTCTGATCTTCACTCCACACCTGAAACTCATCTGGTGGAAACACAACACAAGCGGATGGGGTTTGATATCCTTTAGCAGTGATCAATGCAGAAACAGAGTTCAGCTGTTTAACACTCCTCAGGAAATCTCTCTCTACTCATATCCTCCTGACTGAAGAGGATGGAGAGTACGCCTGTGGAATTAATAAGCGTGACGCATCTACATCAAACTCACTGTTGAAGGTAAAACACTTGATTAATCCACATCCCACAGTGCAGTGAAGAACCAGATTAAACACATTCGGTTCTACGCCGTATTTTTCACTATAAAATATATTTACTCTGGTCTGAGGTGTGTCTGAACATGTTATAAACCACCATAGTAAACTTCTCTCATTTAATAATTATTGTTAAGTTTAGACTCTACAATGCTTGGTAGTAACAGTGATAGTGAAGCACTGCTGGTAGTGCTGGTCAGGAGAGTGAACAGATCTCCTTCCTCCTTTCTTTATTTAACAGTCGGTTCATTTATAGTAGATCTATTACAAAAAATACAGTACTTTTAAGGGCAGTTAACATGATTATTGTAGCTGATTTTAGCAAATTTAGCAGAACCAAACACTCACACACACACACACACACACACACACACATACACATACACACACACACACACAAACACACTTTTACGCACACATACACACACACACACACACACATATACTGCCTTTACACACACACACACACACAGCACACACACACACACACACACACACTGTCCACTGATGAAGTGGATAAAGCAGCAACAAGTGCTGCAGAGGAACAGATGGTTTAAACTCCAGAGTGCCTCTACATGATCAGGGGATCTGATAATGTTTACAGTGAGTGTAGATTCAAGGCTGCTTTACTGACTGAAGTGTCTCGTTTGTGTAAATATAATCTGTGTGTGAAGTTTAGGTGCTTCTCTCTTTTCTCTGCCCCTTCATTGTTCACTTGTTTCTTGTTTGTCCTTTATTCCTGTGTTTCTATGAATAGATTTTGGTTCATTTGGCCTTGATCGTACAGGCAGGTCAAACCTGATTATGAACTGAGAGATTTTCTGCAGCCTGATTGGCTGAACTAATGCACTCTGCCTCACATCAGCTGCAATAAGAAGAGAAGAAGGACCTGAAGAAGAGAAAGGTGAGGATGTTAGTCTCAGCATCACATCTGATCTTGTGACTTTGGAACAATCAAGAAGAAATTCTAGAGCCGATCGTGGGCAGGATTATTAATGTACTAGTGTGAGAACAAACCTTCTAAACAAATCCGTTACTTTGTGAAGACGGAACCAAAAAACAATCTGAGGAGGTTCTAATCAGCACTGTGTGAGGAACAAGTTTATGAAAGTTCGTTAATGTAATGTAAATTAACATGAACTAAAAATCCCCTCAAAATACTTCAGCCAATCAATGTTGGGATCTTCATGCAAAGTAAAGATCAACCATGTTCCCACTCTCAATAACACTCAAAACTGAACATCATTTTCTTCATACAGGATGTACATGTGTTTATTCTGCTGTTACAGAAAGCAGACATTAAATGATCGAATCCTTTATTATGTGAAACTCAGTGGATCTTATTTCTATCAGCAGGAACATTTACAAAATCCACCACAGTAGTCACCAGCACAACAAGTTCAACCATTTTCAAAGACATTAAGGGTTTTTTTACAAAATATTTATGCTAAACTTATTGACAATTAACTCAGTCAAACACATCATGTCAATGACAAATGCACATCAAATATCTCATATAACAGTGAGTTTATTAAAACAAATGAAACATGTGTAGAGTTCTGCTGCCAACAAATGAGGAAATGAAACACTCCTGTCCTCCCTCATTTCTAAATGCATGTTTAAACCATTTCTTCCACGATCCACAGGACCAGCAGTGAGCAGGTAGAGCAATGGCATGGTAGTGAAACTTTAGTGTTTCAGTGCAGAAAGAGTGAATTGGTTTTTACTCGTCTTCTGCTCTTTAATGAAGTTTTATTACTTTTATTATTTTTATTTAAAAACCCAAAATGAACAACTCTTACTTATCCTCATTGTGACTTATTAACAGCTGTAGTTTTATTAAACACTGTTTATGATGGTGAGATGGTGTGGCGTGCTGTCACCTCACAACCAATAGATCCTCGGTTGAGTCCCAGCAGCAACGGGTTAGGCTTCTCCCAGTTTAATAACCAATTAAATCGCCTGAACATTCCAGAATGAAAGGAAATAAGCTGCAGTGATCTTTGTACTGAGACTTTGTGTTTCACCACCAATGATATTACTGTTTCCCAGCCCCTCCACAGTCTCTGCCGTCCCCTTAAGCGCCAGTGACTGTGATCTTTCTCCACATTATAGTAGCTGTGTTCTATTACACCAAGAGAACCAAAGGTACTGTCACTGGGATCCTTTTCCTGTAGTGTGTTAATTTGACCTGCTATATCACCAGATCCTGAATGAATTTGGCTTTTTTTCTTCATTTCAGCCTCCCAAGACCCAGATCCTGACACTGTTTACTACAACCTGCTGATGGAGAAGCGGACCTCAGTAGAAAACCAGCAGATTTAGACCAATACCAACCTGCACCAGATTAACAGAGCAGATAATGATATACAAACCACCTACTGACCAGCACACCTCACCAAGCAGTTTCACACCTGATCAACAGACCAACTACCACCCTACACACCAGATCAATGTACAAACTACAGACCTACACACCTGATTAACAGAGCAGCTAATGATCTCTCAGACCAAACAAAACAGGACATTTATGTGAATAGAACACCATAGAAACAAGCAAGAACAAACAAACAAAGAACAGACTGGCAGAAATGTGAAAGTAAGAAGTAGAAAGTGACAGCATGCATCAATGCGAGGAGTCTGCACATTACAGTGAACCACAATGGGGTGGACCTCTACATTTAACCCATGCAAACACCATGCAGCAGTGGGCAGCTATTAAAGCACCCGGGAGAAGTGATGGGGACAGTACCTTGCTTAAGGGTACCTCAGGGAAACCTACTGGCGAATCGAGGGAATCGAAATGTGAAGGAAATGATTGCAGAATCCTGGTGTTCCAGGGAGCAAGAGTTCAGTAAAGCGCAGAGGATCTGGAAGGAGCCGTAACCACAAAACTACCAACTGAAGGAAAAATCAAAGACTGGGGGTCACCATGTCCAGTGTCAGTGTTAGTCGAGTGTAAAGCCACTCCTGAATTGGACTGTGGAGCTGTGGAAGTGTCTGGTGTGATGGAGCTTGATCCTTTGTCTTCAAAGGTCAAACAACAGTTTCCAGCTTTTGGATGGCGATGTGCAGCACCAATAACTCATTCATTTTCTTAGCTGCTGTTCCTGGAGTACAGTCACAGGCAGTGCTGGAGTGTTCCCAAGGCCTCACAGGATGAAGGTGGGAGAAAATGGGAGGAGAAAGCACTAGACTCTGTTGAACAAACACCTTCAAAGACCAGAGCTGGAAAACTCTGATACCCTCATACACATCCATCCATTTATTATTTAAGCCTCTGTCCTAACCTGTGTTGTCAGTGCTGCTGGAGACCATCCGAACATTCAAAAGGCAACAGGCTGAGAAAACCCATGACCCTTCACCAGTCCATCACAGACACTTATAGGGGCGAGGCATCTCCAGTCCATCTGACCTGCCTGTCTTTGGACTGGGGAGGGAAACCAGAGCAGTGTAGCACTGATGTAGTGCTAGAGGACAGCTAACACACTTTGCTTATGGGTGTCATTGAGTGGCTTTAATACAATTTTAAACTTTTTACTCCAGCTTGGTACCACATGTGAACTAGAATGTCTGTATCAATGCTAAAGGACTGTTAGCTTCATCTGGCTCATGAGTTATCAGACTCAAAGAGTTTTGACTACGTCCAGTGAAAGTGACCTGCTGTGGAAATATATCCAGAAAAATCTAGACAAAACTGAAGCATGATGAAGGTCTAGAAAATGACTGACCTGCACCATGTAGATGAGTCTCGACCTGGAACTGTGTTCAACAAAGTGATCTCTAATATTGTGAGCAGAAGAATGAGTTTAGATATTATTGTGATAAAGAGAAAGAAGTTTAACTGTTGTTGTGGAGCATTGTGTGTTTAAAGAAGATGGCGGTGTTGGTGATACACAGGATGCCATCAAAGAGACACCATATGTGTGTGTGTAAGAGTGTGTAATGCATTAGTGCTGCTGCTGTATGTAGTTGAAGGTGTTGATCTCAGTAAGAATGAAGGTGTGGTTGTATCTGCTGCTGGTGCTCCATGTGGTTGAAGGTAGATCTGCTGTTCTGTTTCCTACAACAGACACTCTAATATAGAACAGCAGCAGTTAAAGCTCAAACTCTAAACCATGTTTGCTTCAGAATGCAAAACTTCATGAGAGTAAATTACATACATTTCAAGAGTTCCATGTTGGACTTTTTAATGTCTTTTAAATGGATATTTTAATCAGGCTGTAATTCATTTTAATTTTATTATCAAATTACAAAAGCACTTTATGTATAAATAAAGCGTAACAAGGATAACCTGTCATGACCTCTCATGAGTTATGGCGTCTAGCATTACATAAATTGCCTGGATCAGTGTGTGTGTGTGTGTGTGTGTGTGTGTTTAAAAGTGTTGACATTAAATTATCGAGGTTTTGAACCCCTTCCTGATCGGTTGCCCTGAGGTACCCATGAGCAAGGTGCTGTTCCCGTCACGCTCCTCCCTGCGATGGGCTGGCGACCTGTCCAGTGCGTCCCCCGTCCTCGCCCTGTGTGCGCTGGGTTGAACTCCAGCACTCTCCGCGACCCCGTTTGGGACAAGCGGCAGGAAATGGATGGATAATGATTGAATGAATAACACCGTTAAGTAACTCCTTGCTGCTGCCCCTGCAGGACAGACAGAAGGACTCAGTGTTGCTGCTCCAGTCTCATTAATAGAGCGTTCAGCAGGGGGCGCTGTACCGGGACACTTTCTTTATGAACCAGTGTTTGTGTTCGGCGAAATAAACACTTTGATCGAAATGAGCCTTTGTAGCTTCTTTGTGTGACGTCGCTCGGACAGAGATGGAACGTTGTGAAAGTTCAAACACAAACACCTTTAATCTGTGCTTCGGAACCCGACGGAATCCACTCACTGCTGATCCATTCACACCTTCTCACCAACAATGTCCCACACTGAGAGCAGCGGAGGTTTTAAGCCAGTGAGTTCACACTTTAAACCGACTTTAATACTGAGTTCATCCAGCTGTGGAGATCAACAGTTCATCAGTTTCTGCTGAACATGGGAGAAACACTGCTTTTCTCCTCCAGTTGTTTTCACATCGGAGATGCGGAGGGATTCGAGGAGAGTCACACTGAGTGTGAGTAAAACAAGAGTGTGTGTGTGTGTGTGTGTGCAGTCCTATGGTCAAGCAGTGTTGGCGCGTGCCAAGTCTTATTTATTTGTTGATCATCTTCCTTTAACTGTAAATATAAATAATTTTAAATCTCCATCACTGTTCATTCCATGTTGGAAGAGCTCGCCTGTAAAGGAACAGAAAGGGTTTTATAGTCTCTAATAATAATGGATGTGATGGAGATTTGTTACATTTGTTGTTTGTTAAAATGTCGCATATAATCTAAGTGTGTACACATTCAAATAAAGGAAAATACCACATGTTGCTTGTCTTCCAGTGATGTTCCTCCTCCTCTGACCTGGGCAGCTCTGCTGCAAGACCCTGAGTTCTGGGAGGAGTCTGGAGAGAGACACTTCATTTTTCTGAACCAGTATCACCCAGTTGTATCTGGTACAGTGGTGCAGTACAGTGACCCACACACAGCACAGATCTGAGATCAGCTTCATGAATGAAAGAACACTCCTCTCTGTCCCCACAGGTGACCAAGAAAGAGGATCTTCAGTCGGAGGTCTCAGACAAACAGCACAAGGTGAACAGTTTAGTTCAGAGTACAAGAGAGAAAGGAGTTCATTGTTATGTTTACTTTATTTTTTATTATTATTGTTACTTTTACTAATAATAATTGTGTGTTATAATGATATTACTGTTGTTGTTGTTTATTAACTTCGTTTTTATATTCAGTGCATCAAGCTTCCAGGGCTTGAAACATCTGAGACAGCGTGGCTGCTGAGTCAGCCAAAATTGCCAGACACTGTTCAGGTAAGACTGTGTTATTATTATTATTATTATTATTATTATTATTATTATTATCTGCTGAAAGGTTCTGAACTGCTACTGTTAGTGTCTGTTTCCACAGAGCAAGTGGCAGCTCAACTGACTGATCTGTAAAAGTCTGAACTCACTGCACAAAGTGAGTTTGAACCACTTCCTGTGTCTTTTGTTCAGATTTATGATTTGGTGTAAAGTGTAAGTAACTTTACTGTTTTACATTTTTCACTCTTACATTAAGTTAAGGGAAAATGTCAGATTATAAAAACATCATTTTCTCACTTTAAGTTTTGTAACATGAACACTATTTCAACACTCCCTGATCCACCACCTCCCAGTCCCTAGAGTGGCCAGGACCTGAGTCCTCAACACAGAATGTAAAGTCCTGTTGACTCAGTGTTAGAGGTTCACAGTGACCCTGTGAAGAACTGTGTGGAACAGGTTCTTTACTTTATTTATTAAAACACATTTCTATCACATCACTGTGTGTGTTTGTTTCTGACAGAGATGGGAGAAGCAGCAGCTGCGAGTTCAGGATTAGTGATCTACTGAACAGGAGGCTTAGGTAAGCGAGTGTGTAAAGGAAATTGTGTATAGTGTGTGTGATTTGTCGAATGTGTGTGTGATCGGTTAAAGTGACAGTTCAGCACAAACCCTGTTGTTTTCCAAGCGCCCAGTGTTCACCTGTAAGTAATGGAGGGTGTATGTGTGTGTATGTGTGTGTGTGTCCTTGTACAGTAACATGCTTTCTTGTGTTTTCTCATTTCAGAAACAGTGTGTCTGAACAACTTAGCGTGTATCCTACAGCACATGAGTCCTCCTCCCCTTCACTTTAATTATAATTATTTTAATTAACTACAGTATTATTATTAATAACTATATCATTATTGCAGTATGTTTTTTATTGAGTGTGTAATATTTATGTATATATTGTTCTAATCAAATATTGTGTTTATTGACTTTTAGCTGTGTGTGTGTGTGTGTGTGTGTTTGTATTTGTGTGTGCTTGTACAGTAACCTGTTTCTGTATATAGTTCTAATCAAATATTGTGTTTATTGACTTTTAGCTGTGTGTGTGTGTGTGGATGTGTGTGTGTGTGCTTGTACGGTGCAATGTCTATATATAGTTCTAATAAAATGTTGTATTTAATAAAGTGCTGTGTTTAGAAACCCCTTCATTGTACATCATTATACAGTCTGAGTTATTTTGACACATTTTCACCTGCTCAGCCTGTTCTTACTCTGTTGTGTAAAATGTTCAAACATGGATGTGTGCAGTAATGCAAAGTAGTTGTGTAAATCAGAATCTTTATCGGCTCTTTATTATTGTAAAACTTAGATGTGAATTATAGACACAGATAATAAACACTATATTAACTTTTATGGGTGTTTAAAGAGTCTTGTTTACATTTCAGATGTAGGTGTTTAGCTCAAACACATTAAAAGTTACTGTAAGTAGATTTCAGTTTAAAGAAGGAACATAAATACTGAACTGAGTTCTGAGTATACAGCATAATACAGCATAATGCCTAGAACCTGTAATTTATTTCATATGACTTACTTTTTAAAAACTTCTATCTAGTGCTTTGGAATTTGCATCAGACTTGTCAGATAGATGTCTAGAAATTATATACAAGCCAGAGAACCAGCAAACAAACAAATAATAAAGAGGTTATCAGGACATGGCTATGAGGAGCTATAAGGTTATGATGGAGTTCATTAGATGTTAATTGTGATTTATTCTACAGTTCATGAATATTGAGCGTTATTGTCAGAGCAAACCCCATGACACTGTGTTGTACATTGATCATGAAATACTGACAAAGTGTCGTGGAGAATTTTCGCAAGTAGTCATGGCGACAGTATTTCTATGCCACCAATGAAAGAAAAAATGTCTCTCACCTTCAGTGACGAGAAGCTCATGAAGAAAGATAAAACTCAACATTCTCACTAGTGAAACAACCTTTAAACTACAGCACACTGACAGATACACGCCCAGCCTACACTGGTGCTGCACACACACACTGAGTACACAACTCTCTCAGCAGCTCTTCACTGGAGCCAACTGAAAAAGATTCAATTGAAAATCTTCTTGACACCTGCAAACCACGTCACGCCCACATCCCATAAGTCAAGGCATCACTTCTCCCCAGGTGTTGGATGGCTGCTCCATGCACAGTGTGTGTGAGTTAAATTTACACTAAGTATGCATTTGTGTGTTTCACTGTGCTGTTTCACAATGACAGTCACTTTCACTTTCCCTTATAGTGAGAATAAATACAATAGAAATTCAATAATGAGTAATGTTTTTTTCAGTGAGCTCAATGGGTGATCTGTTCTCTGAGGCAGAAAACTGTAAAGCGGTTTGAAAAAGCAAAGAGAGCATTTGATCACTCATAACACCAGGTTCTGCTCTCTGTTCAGTCTCCTCCATAACAGCAGTATTTCCAGCAATGTGAAGGGGCAATTCATCTCAGGATCATTCATAGAGAAAATAAATAATAATATCAATAATGATTCTGTAGAACTGTTTAAAAGCAGTTGAGCACTGCTTGACCACATTGATGTCAAACCCCTTCTCACACCACACACACCCACAGGAAGGAGCTGAGAGCTTTTACTGCTTTATCAAGTGTGAACACACTTACTGCTCCCTCTTCTCTCACACACCCTTTCACAGTGCTGTTAGACACACTGCTTAGTTCTGTGGAGCTCGTGTTTTTATAAGACACTTACAGTCACTGTTCACATATAATTTAAAACTATATTTACTTTCTTTAAATAAGCCTAAGTACAGATTTTACTTTAAATTACAGCAAATTAAAGGTTAAACAAGCCTTAAAGTGAGCCAATAAAATGGACGGGGTGAATGTGTGTACAGGTGAAATCAGTTTCCTTTAGTGTATGGGAATATTCTGTCTTTTCTTCAGAGTGAATCACTGGAAGGCTGATCCGACAATGTTACTGTGAGATACAGTGAGTACAACACCTGGTCCTGCAAGAGGAAAATAAAGTTAAACACACCTTGCACACACACACACACACGCACAACACTCAGCTTTTTGAGATTCTCTAAACTCAGCAGACCAGGTTTGACTTCTTGTGGGAATAGGAGGAGCGAAGTTGTACACCAGGTTGTCAGTTTTAGTTGCCCCTCCCCTTTATACTGATACAGACCTGCCCTTCTAGCATTAGTCACCTTGTAGTTACCACCGTGTAGGAGCAAAATGAAGGACTTTAATTACTTTTTTTTTTTTTACTTGTGTGAGAAACAGGGAAGAAACTGTGAACATGGAAAATATAAAGAGCTGCCACCCCCTCACACGTCCCAAGACAAAACCACACACGTCCCAGTTTACACTAATGAAGAGCTGAGAGCATTTCCATTTTAATACTCACAACACTTGCTACTTCCTCTTATCTCACATAACACGTCATAAAGTATTTTTCCATTCCCAGTAAACCTCGCTCAGGTAGATGCTCTAATGTCTTCAATGGGAAAGCTAAAATAAACACTTCCACCAACCCTGCCCACGATGTGCTTGTCTTAAAACAAGCACACGAATAAACTGTCAGAGAAGAACGTTCTCAACAAACTGCACCGTATCACATGTTAATGCCAAATGTTGAACTACTTGCACTAACAGTGTAGACTGGATGGTGAAGAATTCTGTCTCATGTCACTGTCTGTCACGGTGGGTGATCCTGATGGTGTCTGTGAGAGATGGTGAAATTACAACGGCTGGGTCCTAAAAGCAGATAATAGTTAATATACCAGCTTTTGCATGTTTCACTGCAAAACATGCAAAAAGGTTGTTTTAAAGGACACTGTGCAACTGATTCATTCACTGACTGTTGAATCCAAAGTAAAGACACTGAAAGTGAAATCTCTCCTTGGTTCAGTCTTCTAAGAGCCAAATGAACCAGTTAAAATGCAAAACTGTCTGATGGGCCTCAGTCAGAACCGTTACTTTTGACCCTAAAGTCTAAAATTCTAAAAATAAATAGTCTAAACTTATGAATCCAACTTGTGTACATGAAACAATCAGCAAGAAAAAAATAATAAAAAATAAATAATACATTTCTGAATACATTCTTTTTTTACAGCATTTTTTCACACCTGCCTAAAACCTTTGCACAGCACTGTATATAAAGATTTAATATGGAGCGGGAATAAATGGAATAAATGTTCAAAAGAGAAAAAATCTCATCCATTTTGCACCAAATGTGTAACACTATTGTCACAAATGTCCTCCTGAACTTATTATTCCTGGTTCTACTGTTGTCTCACTTCAGTTCTGACTCCTTAGTGTGTTCAGGTTGGATGTTTTGGAGACAAAGTTGGAAAGCAAGATTGTGCTGGGTTGGACATGTCCAGAGCAAAGGCAAGGATTATATTGGCAGAAGCATGTTTAAGATGGAGCTGCCAGGCAGAGAGCGAGGAAGGACAAAGAGGAGTTTTGTGGCAGATGTGGCGAGAGGACATACAGGCAGCAAGTTTGAAGGAGGAAGATGCAGAGAGAACCAGAAGAAATGGAAACAGATGATCTGCAATGAGGTTGCTGTTGGCATGAGCAGCTGAAACACAGTTATGTTTGTAGACCCACCTCTGTGTCTTGTTGCTGTTTATCCTCTTGCTCTCTTTCGATGCTCTGCCCTCTCCCATCCTGCAGAACAAAACCACAAACAAAACATCAGCAGTGTGACAAAGTTAATGCACACAGCTTTTTCATGTCTGTGTCATGTCTTTACCTTTGCATTTCAATAGATGACTCCTCCAAGTGCCAGCAGAAGAATTAAAAGGAACAAGGATGAAGAAGTATTTGAGAAATCACTCCATCTTTGTCGTTGCCTTTAAAAACATGCATAGCAAATCATACATGTTTATGGAAAACAGAGTTGGCTTTGCCACTGCTGTGTTTTCCCTTTATATTCACCCTTATAAAGCTGGCAATAAATACAATTTTCATAAGTGGGGAACCTAACATGGCAGAGATGTGTGGGTAAAGACAGGACCAGGTGGACAAGACAAAACCTGGTTGGGGACTCCTATGGCAAGAATCACTTTCTTCAAGTGCAGCTCATGAACCACAAAACTACACAAGTTAGAGATTTGAGAAAGAGGAGGAGCCTGGAACTGAAACAGAAGTGAAACTAGAAGAGAAAGAGTGGACAGGCACAATGAAATAGGGTTGCTAGAACTGTGTAGTAATGAAGACAGGAGATAAACATCACGTAGCTAAACATTTCTCACGCTTTTCATTTGCATTTATTGGAACAGAGAAAAGCAAACATGGAAGACTGAGGGTTCTTTGGAAAGAAAAACAGAAACCAGAGAACTAGACTAAAGAAATAGCATAGAAAGAATGAAGAAACCCAACAACCAATGAACACGTCTTGTAACTCCAGAAACAATGATTGCAGTGATCTTTAAGGTGGAACAAGTGGAGAGAAGATGAAGGATGGAAGGCAAATTAACAAAACCACTAAAATACAGCAGAAACCGTTCTTGCTATTTATTCTTTTTGAGATGGTATTGTGGATGAATTAAGTTATTTGACATATATAGTGAAGGAACAGTAACAGCAAGGATCTATATTTTAAGCCCAATTTTATAACTTTCTGTAACAATTAATCCCAATATAGAGTTTAAGTCATATTTTGAATGGGCAATACTCCGAATGTAGTCAAGAAATTAGAAATATCAGCAAAACACCAGTGTTGGGTCCGGTTAGAAACACTAGTGCAAATACTAGTGCAATAGTGCAGGTGATATTTTACCTTCAACTTTGAGTGTGATGTCTGTGCCTTTCACTACCAGATCACACCTGTACTCCATCCTCTTCAGTCAGGAGTGATGCAAGGTAGAGAGATTTCTGGAGTGGTGTTAAACAGCTGAACTCTGTCTCTGTACTGGTCACTCTCTCTGGATATCTCCATCCATGTGTTGTTGTATTTTTTCCAGCTGAATTTCTCTAGTGTGGTGTGATGGTCAGTGCAGGAACAGGGCAGCAGTACTGACCCTCCTGCTTGTGCTGTGATTTAGACTTTGTCATTTTTAACCAGAGTGCAGCCTGTAATAAAACACATCAGTAAGTTCACGTTAATCACAGGCTTTGTTAACACATACATAAAAATACACATCTGCAAATAAAACACACACACGTGCAGCTTTGACCAAAACTGTTCTTTAATGAAACTGAAAAGAAGATTAGAAAGAAGGTACATTGTTGTTTATAAAGTGCAAACAGTGAAAAGTTCCCTGAGTTAAACACGGTCCATTAAATATACACTAAATATGTTTCTTTGGGAAAAAGGGCAAATTCATGACCCTTTGTTTAAGTACAACAAAATAGGAAGCAGAACTCAGGCTGGGTGTCTGAGCAACTTGAAAATTGTACTGCAGTCGAATACGGCAGAATTATGTTCCCAGTTACTGAAGTTACTGAAGGCTCATCCTTGAGAACAGCCTGGTGACTCCGTAGAATGCATGTAAACATAATCCATAATAAACTGTGTCTAATATTTAACTGTTTTACTTGCAACCTCATCATCAAAAAGATGAAAAAATATCAAAACAACTACAAACACAGAAATTTAAGTTTTCATTATCATTACAACACAGAAGTCCCAACAGACAATCTGAACCACGTCTACTGATCACACTCACTAAAGTGACTGGTGCCTTTACATTTCCAGATGAGAATTCACCAGAAGAGAAACAGATCTCACTCACCTTCCCAGTGACAGGTAGCTCCATGAAGAGAAGATAAAAACTCAGCAACATTCTCACTAGTACAACACTGACTTCACAGCACACTGACAGATACACACCCAGCCTACACTAGTGCTGCACACACACACTGAGTACACACTCTCTCAGCAGCTCTTCACTGGAGCTGAACACACTCCAATGTCCTGCAGCTCAGACTGAGAGAACAGACTCCACAGAACTCTTCTGTCTGAAGAGTTTCATCAGAAGTTTTATTAATGTTCACAAAACCACAGTGATGTCACTTCCTAATAGTCATGTCTTACTTCTGTTTCATTTTATGAAGAGAATTTCAGAACACACACACACACACACACACACACACACACACACACACACTCAAATGCAAGCAGAAAGGGGAAATGTCAGATCGTCATAATACGCACCAGTAGGTCTTTGTCAGGCTCAACCTTTTCTAGAACCAATCTTTTCATTCTGTGCTTTCATTTCTTTCTTCTTCTAATTGAGAATGAGAATGATCGACGCTCTGCTCGGACTCATCAGGTTCTTCGAAACTCTTCGCAACAGTTGCAAGAACCCGGCTAAAGTCAGCCCGCCCCGTGGTCGGTCTCAGGACCTGCGTCGATCGAGCACTGACCCTGGGCGGGTATGTCGGTAGGAGTCTCGGCGAACAAGGCTGCCCCCCCAGTGCCCCGGGTAAGGCGCGAGAACAACCAGGCCGCCCTGGCGGGCGGGCGCAAAGACACGCCTTGGTCGGGTTCGGGAGAGCTTGTGGCTGCGTTGGGTGATGGGTGGAGCCGAGTGCGCCAGCAACTCAGGCGATCGCATGTTGGCCGCCAATTTGCAAACAGCTCGATTTATCTTCTCTGTCTGTTAGCGGGCTCCGGAGTGGCGACCTGTGACGTCACGGCTGGACGGAGACGGAACGTTGTGGAAGTTTAAACACAAACCCCGTTAATCTGCGCGTGCACGAGAACAGAGCCCAGATACACTCTTCATATCTGTTGATTTTACACCTTTTTCAGTTCCAGCACAGAAATGTCCCACACTGAGAGCAGCGGAGGGTTTAAACCCGGTGAGTTCACACTTTAAACCGACTTTAATACTGAAGAGTTCATCCAGCTGTGGAGATCAACAGGTCATCAGTTTCTGCTGAACATGGAGAAACACTGCTTTTCTCTCCTCAGTTGTTTTTCACATCGGAGATGCGGAGGAGTTCGAGGAGAGTCACAATGAGTGAGTAAAACAAGTGTGTGTGTGTGTGTGAAAAAAATACAGACACAAATATAAAAGATTTAAAACTCCATCACTGTTCATTCCATGCTGGAAGAGCTCGCCTGTAAAAAGGGAACAGAAAGGGTTTTATAGTCTCTAATAATAATGGATGTGATGGAGATTTGTTGTTGTTGTTTGTTAAATGTCATATAATCTAAGTGTGTACATTCAAATTAAGGGAAAATACACATGTTGCTTGTCTTCCAGTGATGTTCCTCCTCCTCTGACCCTGGAGCAGCTCTACTTGAAGACCCTGAGTTCTGGGAGGAGTCTGGAGGAGACACTCTTTATTCTGAACCAGTATCACCGTTATCTGGTACAGTGGTGCAGTACAGCGACCCACACAGCACAGATCTGAGATCAGCTTCATACTGAATAAAGAACACTCCTCTCTGTCCCCACAGGTGACCGAGAAAGAGGATCTTCAGTCGGAGGTCTCAGACAAACAGCACAAGGTGAACAGTTTAGTTCAGAGTACAGAGAAGAAAAGGGGTTTATTATTATTTTTACTTTATTACTATTTTTTAATTTTGCTAATAATAACTGCATGTGTTGGTATTTTTATTATTTTTGTTGTTGTTGTTTATTAACTTGTTTTATGTTTAGTGCATCGAGCTTCAGGGTCTTCGGAAACATCTAGACGGCGTGTGCACACAGATCGCCAAAATTGTGAACATTGTGCAGGTAAGGCTGTGTGTGTGTTATTATTGTTATTATTATTATTATTATTATTATTATCTGCTGAAAGGTTCTGAACTGCTACTGTTCGTGTCTGTTTCTCAGAGCAAAGTGAAAGCGCTCAACTGGCTGATCTGTAAAAAGTCTGAACTCCTGCACAAAGTGAGTTTGAACCACTTCCTGTGTCTTTTGTTCAGATTTATGATTTGGTGTAAAGTGTAAAGTAGCTTTACTGTTTACATTTTCACTCTTACATTAAGTTAAAGGGGAAAATGTCAGATTATAAAAACATCATTTTCTCCACTTTAAAGTTTTGTAACATGAACACTATTTCAACACTCCCAGTCCACCCACCTCCCAGTCCCTAGAGTGTGGGACACGAGTCCTCCAACACAGAATGTCGTCCTGTTGACTCAGTGTTAGAGGTTCACAGTGACCTGAAGAACTGTGTGAACAGGTTCTTTACTTTATTTATTAAAACACATTTTTATCACATCACTGTGTGTGTTTGTTTCTGACAGAAGATGCAGGAGAAGCAGCAGCTGCAGTTCAGGATTAGTGACCTTCTGAACAGAAAGCAGGTAAACGAGTGTGTAAAAAAGAGTGTGTATAGTGTGTGTGGTGTCTCGGGAATGTGTGTGTGATCGGTTAAAGTGACAGTTCAGCACAAACCCTGTTGTTTTCCAAACACAGTGTTCACCTGTAAAGTAACGGAAGATTCACCAAACATACAAAACTAACTCACACTCGTTACTTTCAGCTCTGTGTGTGTGTGTGTGTGTGTGTGTGTGTGTGTGTGTGTGTGTGTGTGTGTGTGTGTGCTTGTACATTAACCTGCTTTATTGTGTTTTCTCTTTTCAGAAACTGATGTCTGAACAGCGTGTATCCTACAGCACATGAGTCCTCCTCCCTTCACTTTAATTAATTATAATTTTAATTAACTACAGTATTATTTGTGTTAATAACTATCAATATTGCAGTATTGTTTTTATCATTGTGTAATGTTTATGTATATATTGTTCTAATTATGTATATATTGTTCGTGTTTAGTTACTTTCAGCTGTGTGTGTGTGTGTGTGTGTGTGTGTGTGTGTGTGTGAGTACATTAACCTGCTTTCTTGTGTTTTCTCTTTTCAGATCCTGCCGCACAGACTCCTCCTCCCTCACCTTAATTAATTATAATTATTTTAATGAACTAAACTATTATTAGTATTTGATGATCATTATTGCAGTGTTGTGTTTATTATTGTGTCTGTTTCTGTATATAGTTCTAATAAAATGTTGTGTTTAATAAAGTGCTGTTGTGTTTAAACCCCTTCATTATTACATCATTATACAGTCTGAGTTCAGTACTGACACATTTCACACACCAGCCTGACGCCTCTGTTGTGTAAAGTGTTCAAACATGGATGTGAAGTAATGTAAAGTGGGTTTGGAGTAAATCAGAATGAAACAGATGAGACTAAACTGGAACTGTTTGGGCACATGGATGTTGTTTATGTTTGGCGAAGAAAGGGAGAGGCCTTCAACCCTAGGAACACAGTTCCCACAGTTAAACGTGGTGGTGGGAGCATCATGCTGTGGGGCTGTTTTGCAGGCTCAGGCACAGGGAGCCTTGTTCGGGTGCATGGCATCATGAAAAAAGAAAATGATGTTGACATTTTGAGGGAGAATATGCAGAAATCTGCTCGTAGTCTAGGCTTAGGTCATCGCTGGATCTTCCAACAAAACAATGACCCAAAGCATACGTCAAAATTACTCCAACTGTTCCTCAAGGATACCAAAACCAAGATCCTGGAGCGGCCCGCACAGAGCCCGGACCACAATGAGAATCTGTGGTGGATGCTCAAAGTGAATGTGCATGCTTGGAAACCAAGCAGTTTGGACCAGCTAGAACAATTTTTAATGGAAGAATGAGCCAAAATCCCTCAGGAGACCTGTGGCAACCGAGTAAAGAACTACTCTAAGTGATTGTTGTGATCAGTTGTTGTGATCAGTTGTGGCTCAGTTGTAGATAAAAATCCGTTTACTTTTGTCCCTGTCCTACAGTGTCTCACACTGCTGAGTTCACAGAGTTTGTTGAATTAAATCTGACCCCAGAAGACATCCAGCAGCTGCACCTGCTAATAGTTACTTTTTTATTATAAAATCTGATGGCACAGCAATCAACCTTAAAACGCTGGAAGCAGATAAGACAGAAAGCCATTGGTGAAAAGACATTTGTCAAAAAAAAAAATACCAACAAAAAAACAAGTGTATATACATATGCTGGGGCAGCGGTGGCCTAGTGGTTAGGGCGTTTGCCACATGATCGGAGGATCGGGGGTTTGAACCCCTTCCCAGTAGGTTGCCCTGAGGTACCCTTGTGCAAGGTGATGTCCCTGTCTTGTTCCTCCCTGCGATGGGCTGGCAACCTGTCCAGGGTGTGTCCCCTGTCCTTCGCCCTGTGCGAGCTGGGATATATATGCTGTGGCTGTGTATATATTCAACTTTTTTGCCAGGCAGTATATATATATATATATATATATATACATATAGACAACATCTAAGGGACTGGTGGCGGTCCAGTGGTAGGCTACTTGCCTATGGACTGAGAGGTTGCAGGTTCAAATCCCACCTGCAGCATTATCACCGCTGGGCACTGCCACCACTGAGCAAAACCCTTAAGCACAAGTTGCTCTAGGGGGACTTTTCTTGCAGTTACGAATTGGAAGTTGCTCTGGATAAAAGCATCTGCTAAATGTCATAAATGTGAGGCTAATCGCAAAAAAAGGTTCAATTTGCTAGGGAGCATAAAGGTTGGACTCTGGGCCAATGGATGAAGTTCATGTGGTCTGATGAGTCCAGATTTACTCTGTTCCAGAGTAATGGGCACATCAGGCTAAGAAGAGAGATGCATGAAGTGATGCACCCATGCTTAGTGCCTACCATACAAGCCTGTGGGGGAAGTGCTGTGATCTGCAGTTCAGTTCAGCAAGGTTTGATACAGATGAAGAGCTTAACTCTTGTTGTGGAGCATTGTGTGTTAAAAGAGAAGATGGAGGAGGGTATTAGTGATACGCAGGATGTCGCCACAACACTATATCTTGTGTCTGAGAGACAGAGAGGGAGAGAGAGAGTGAGAGAGAGAGCGAGAGAGAGAGAGAAGCTCATCTGAAAAAACTTCCTCTTTGTTGTGTTTGCGGAAGAGTTCAACGCTGAGAGACGTCCAAATTTCAGGCATTAGTTTTGTGCTGAATGTGGTAGATTGCAGTCTAGTGTGTGCCTATGAGTGTGTGTGCAGTAGTGCTGTTGCTGAAAGTGTTGATCTCAGTAAGAATGAAGGTGTGGTTTTATCTGCTGCTGGTGCTCCATGTGGCTGAAGGTGAGTCTGCTGTTCTGTTTCCTACAAATGACACTCTGATGTAGAACAGCAGCAGTTAAAGCTTATTGTGAGTCTGTGCTCATGAACATCATCTGTATTCCATGATCTTTGCTGAAGTGTCTGATAGTGAAGGTCATTAACTGGTGTGTTTCTGCAGGCTGCTCACTGGAAGACTCTGGAACGATAAAAGAGATCACTGGATACCCAGGAGAGTCAGTCCTGCTGCCCTGTTCCTGCTCTTATCTACACTTCACACTTGGGAAATTCACCTGGAAGAAAGACAATATAAATGGAGTGAGTTGGGGTGAGATATCCAGAGAGAGCAATCAGTACAGAAACAGAATTCAGCTGTTTAACACTCACTCTCCAGGAAATCTCTCTCTACTCATATCACACCTGACCGAAAAGGATGGAGGAGGGTATAGGTGTGGAGTTGGAAGTGAATTCAGAAGCATCAGACTCACTGTTAAAGGTAAAACACTTCATTGTTCCACATCCACATATTTATATATATATATATTTACTCTTAGTCTGAGGTGTGTCTGAAAATTTGATGAACGCTGCACACTATGTGTTTTGTCATATTTTTATTCTTTAACTGTATTTTTAATGTAAACTAAAGTTTTATACATAATACTAGATTTATTTAACTAATTTCTTTTTTTCTAAGTTAATGTGAAGCTGGTGTTATTAAACCTTCACTTTCACATTAACAGTAATAATACTTTTAAAGCAGGGAATTATAAGCAACATTAAAGGTGAACTGACAGCTAGAAATGTACTTGGTGTGACTTGGAAGGAAGAAGGAGGATAAGGAAACCTAGTGGTGGAACCCGAGAAGTACAGGAGTGTGTACAGAAGAGGAGGCAAGCGAAGAAGTGGGATACTCAGAGAGATGAAGAATGTAGACAGGTGTACAAGGAGCTGCAGGGCAGGGTGAAAAAAGCAGTGGCGAAGGCCAAAGATGAGTTGTTTGTTGATTGAATGAGTGTTTGGACAGTAAGTAGGCACAGAAAGATCTACACTGATTGGCTAGACAGATAGACAGAGCTGGGAAAGATGTGCAGCAGGTCAGGGCAATTAAGCATAGAAATGGAAACGTACACAGGTGAACAGAGCGTGTTGAGCAGATGGAAGGAGTAGTTTGAGGGGTTGATGAATAAAGAGAGAGAGAGAGAGAGAGAGAGAGAGAGAGAGAGAGAGAGAGAGAATTGGATGATGTGAGGATAGCGAACCGGGAAGTGCAGCATATAAGCAAGATGGAAGTAAGGGCAGAGATGAGGAGGATGAAGAATGAAGAATAGAAAAGCTGTTTGATCCTGATGACATTCTGGTGGAAGCATGGAGATGTTTAGAGACAAATGGTAGTGCAGTTTCTGACGAGATTGTTTAACACAATCTTAGAAAGAGAGAGGACGCCTGAGGAGTGGAAGAAAAGTGTACTGGTATCGATTTTCAAGAATATGGGTGATGCACAGAGCTGTAATAACTATCGAATGATGAAATTGATCTTTACCTTTATGGAAAAGTGAAGTTGAAGCTAGGTTAAGAAAAGAGGTGAAGATTAGTGAGCAGCAGTATGGCTGCATGCCAATAAAGAGTACTACAGATGCAATGTTTGCTCTGAGGGTGTTTATGGTGAAGTACAGAGAAGGTCAGAAGGAGTCACATTGAGCCTTTGTTAACTTGGAGAAAGCCTATGACAGGGTGCCTAGAGACAAGTTGTGGTTTTGTATGAACAAGTCAGGTTTTACAGAGAAGCATGTGAGAGTAGTTCAGGATATGTAGGAGGGCAGTGTAACAGTGGTGAGATCTGCAGTAGTAGTGTTGGATGCATTTAAGGTAGAGATTGGATTACATCAAGGACCAGTGCTGAACCCATTCTTGTTTGCAATGGTAATGGACAGGTTGATGGGCGAGGTTAGTGTGAATGAAAGGGAGGAAAGTGGAGTGGTTAGGATGCAGGGAGCAGAGGTGACAAAGGTGGAGGAGTTTAAATACACAGTTCAGAGTAACGGCAAGTGTGGAAGAGAGGTGAAGAAGAGAGTGCATGGCAGGTTGGAACAGGAGGAGAAGAGTGGCTGGAGTGATTTGTGACAGATGGGTACCAATGAGAGTAAAAGGGATGGTTAACAAGACGATAGTGAGACCACCTATGTTGCAGGGGTTGGAGATAGTGGCACTGATGAAAAGACAGGAGGTGGAGCTGGAGGTGTCAGAGTTAAAGATGCTGAGCCTGTGACATCCTAAATCTACAGATTTAACTGTTTTTTTCACTTTTTACAAATATGATGATAAAATGATGTGAGGAGATCAAGCTGAACTGTAAAGCACTTCCACATATACAGGGGATCTGATAGTGAAGCTCATTAACTGGTGTGTTTCTGCAGGCTGCTCACTGAAAGACTCTGGGAGTAAAAAAGAGATCACTGGATACACAGGAGACTCAGTACTGCTGCCCTGTTCCTGCTCTAATCTACACTCCACACCAAAAAAACTCACCTGGAAGAAAGACTATATAAATGGAGTGAGATGGGGTTTGATATCCAGAGAGAGTGATCAGTACAGAAACAGAGTTCAGCTGTTTAACACTCACTCTCCAGGAAATCTCTCTCTACTCATATCACTCCTGACTGAAGAGGATGGAGGATGGTACAGGTGTGAAGCTGAAGGGGGTGAATACATCTACATCAGTCTCACTGTTAAAGGTAAAACACTTGAAAGATCCACATCCACAGTGCAGTGAAGAACCAGATTAAACATTACTTTGACGATTTGGAGGGTTGGACCAGACATCAGTCGACAGTCTGGAACTGGGTTTTATTAGACAAGGACATAAACGTATAGCCACTCAATCTCTAAACCAAACGTGTTACTCACTCAACCAAACAGGAATCCAGAATGATGGACACTCTGCTCTGATTCATTGGGATCTTTATACTGTTGAGCCAATGAGACACACCTAATCTCATAAAGGGGTGCCAGGTGTGCCCAATCAGGACAGAGCATCGGACACCATGACAGAGGCCCCCCCAAAGCACCACTCCTAAGATGGCAAAGTGGCGAAGATGGACGGTTGTGGGAGCTGGCGGCGAAGACGGGCCACCCTCTTGAGCTGGTGCAGGAGAAACAGAGGCAGACTTGGGCGGATGTGATGGAGGACCCTGTGACTGTGCCAGTGATGGAGTAGGTGGACCTGCAGACATTGGCAGCTCCAGTTGCGGTATGAGCTCTGTGGTCAAGGCTGAGAGTTGAAGAAGGGCTGGACCCTGCTCCACCAGCTGCTGAGGAGCTCCTGGGTCAAAGGTGTATTTTATGCTGGAGACAAACTGCAGCTTTCAGCTAAGCTCCAGTTATCATAAAGCTGGAACATTGGCTTGAGCCGGTTCAAAGTATCCCAGCCCTCCTGCAGGTCTGTGTCTCTCCTCAGTCACTCTGACACTGACCCCTTGTACAAGCTGTCAACCAGCTCCTGACTCACTACGTCAGTTAATTAGGTCAATCATTCTGGATTCCTAAACTAAATAAAACTAAGTGTTGGTAGTTCAGCTTCACAGTGACAGTAATAGTTGTATTAATAGTGAATCACTCATTAAATTGATGAGTGTAGAGGAAGGAGGAGAGTAAATTCATACTCATCACTCACTGAAAAAGGGAATCACTGAAATGTGTTTCTAGTTCTGTCAGTTTAGTGGTTCAGCTGAACATGATGTTTGAGTCCTTTCTTTATTAAAGATCCATGAAGGACTTCCTGCTGAAACACTTCTGTTGTTTGGGTCTTTAAACAGTAGCATCAGGATCATAATTACATTAATAAAACTGTTTATAAAGACATGTCCATTTTAAAAGCCCCACTGAACAGAAGCTATTGCTTTCATAGTTTATCCACCGTGTTTCTCAGAACTTTATTATGTGCAACAGAATGGATTGTTTTTCTATTTGCAGTCCCAACAACGTCTAAAAAAACCACTCCAGTTGTCACCAGCCCCACCAGTTCAGTCCCTTCAAAACCAACATCAGGTATGTCTTCATAAAACAGTAATCATTTCCAATCGTGTTACAATCATTTATTTACCTAAACACATTGTCACCAACTATTAAGTCAAATATTTTATATAACACTTATAATTTTTAAAAATAATTTACGTGTGATGATTCTGCTGTTAGAAATAGAGGGAAAGTAAATTCTTCACATTTATGCTTCATTACATATAACTTTTCTCTTTTGCCGGGGAATCAACACAACCTAAATCTACAGAAGACAGAAGTTAGGTTTTGGGCACGCTAGAGGGCGCTCTCTGTCATGTGTGTGGTGTTTTGGGCACGCTAGAGGGCGCTCTCGGTCACATACAAGGTGTTTAGGGTACGCTAGAGGGCGCTCTGTTCTGACTAAGCACACCTGAGCCCCTGCGGGCAGGTGTGCATCATTGGGGCTGATTATTTAAGCCCCGATGAGTCAGAACAGAGCGCGGCTCATTAGGTAGGTCAAACCTACGCGTAACGGGTGGTGGTTGTGTAAACTTTGTGTCGTTTGTATAACCTTGGTGTCTATGACTAGGTATAGGTCGCCTAGTATAGACCACTTAGTATCTAGGGCTAGACAGCAGTCCCCCGTTCCCTATGTCTTGTTTGTTTTGTCACTGTGCGTAATAAACTCTTGTTCTGAACTCTTGGCTCTGACCTGACGTCCCTCCAGTACCACGCCACCGTTACAACCAGTGATCAGTGCTAAAACCATTTTAATCAAATACATTCATTTCATTTATTCAGTCAGACAAATAAAGGTCCATTTAAAATCATCTTATTATTATTCTTTCAGCTGCTCCCGTTTAGGGGTCGTCACAGTGGATCAACCGTCTCCATGTCTTCCGGTCCTCTGCATCTTTTTCCTTCAAACTTATCACCTGCATGTCCTCTCTTAACACATCCATAAAACTCTTTCCATTTTCCTGCCAGCTCTTCAATATCCCAACCAACGCAACCTTGCTTCTCTAACTTTGTCTCCAAAACGTCACCAAAAAAGCAGAGCTGTCCCTCTAATATATTAATTTCTGATCCTGTCCATCTTCGTCACACCCAATGCAAATCTCAGCATCTTTTTTAACCATGACACCTCCAGCTCCACCTCCTGTCTTTTCGTCATAGCTGGTCTAACTACTGTCCTGTAAACCTTCCCTTTTATACTTGCTGGTACCCATCTGTCACAGATCACTTTTGTCACTCTTCTCCACCCATTCCAACCTGCCTGCACTCTCTTCTTCACCTCTCTTCCACACTTGCCGTTACTCTGAACTGTTGATCCAGAGTATTTAAATTTCTCCACTTTTGTCACTCTTTGTCACCCCTGCATCCTAACCATTCCACTTTAATTCCTTTCATTCATACTCATGTATTCTGCCTTTGACCTACTCACTTTCATTCCTCTCCTCTCTAGAGCATATCTCCACCTCTCCAGGTTCTCCTCAAGCTGCTCCCTTCTCTTGCTACAGATCACAAAATCATCAGCAAACATCATTGTCCATGGCGACTCTTGTCTAACCTCATCATAATTTTCTGTAATACCTGACATCCTCATACAAAACCACACCCTGTCACCCTGTCATATGCTTTCTCCAAGTCCACAAAGGCACAATGTGACTCCTTCTGACCTTCTCTGTACTTCTCCATCAACACCCTCAGAGCAAACATTGCATCTGTAGTGCTCTCTATCAGCATGCAACCATACTGCTGCTCAGTAATCTTCACCTCTTTTCTTAACCTCGCTTCCACGACTCTTTCCCATAACTTCATGCTGTGGCTGATCAACTTTATCCCTCTATAGTTACTACAGCTCTGTGCATCACCCTTATTCTTGAAAATCAGTACCAGTACACTTTTCCTCCACTCCTCAGGCATCCTCTCTTTTTCTAAGGTTGTGTTTAATAATCTCATCAGAAACTCAACTGCCATCTCTCCCTAAATACCTCCATGCTTCCACCGATATGTCATTCAGACTAACAGGCTTTCTGTTCTTTATCCTCTTCATTGTTGCCCTTACTGGAGTTACTGGATGCCCTTACCAACTTGCCTATTTGCTGCACTTCTTGGTTCATAATCCTCACATCATCTCTCTCTCTCATTCTCTTCATTCATCAGCTGCTCAAAGTATTCCTTCCATCAGCTCAAACCACTCTGTTTGCCTGTATGTTTCCATTTCTATCCTTAAGTATCCTGACCTGCTGCAAATCTTTCCCAGCTTTGTCTCTCTGTGTAGCCAATCAGTGTAGGTCCTTTCCTCCCTCTTTACTGTCCAACCTTTCATACAATTCACCAAACACCTTATCTTAAGCCTTCGCAACTGCTTTCTTCACCCTGTGCTTCGTCTCCTTGTACTCCTGTGTTCTCTCTTCATCTCTCTGACTATCCCACTTCTTCTTTGACTGCCTCTTCTCCTAGACTTCTCGGTTCCACCACCAGGTTTCCATCTTCCTTCCAGATGTCACACCAATACATCTCTAATTGTCTGCCTTACAACTTCTGCAGTAGTTTCCAAGGAATCTGGTTGCTTTTTAAAATCTGTGTTAACTTCTGCTTGAATTCCACCTTGCAGTCCTCCTTCTTCAGCTTCCACCACTTGATCCTCGACTCTGCCCTCACTTTCCTCCTCTTCTTGATCTCCAAGGTCATCCTACAGACCACCATCCTATGCCGTTTAGCTACGCTCTCCCATCACTACTTTGCATCTTCAATCTCCCTCAGACTGACCCTCCACCAAAGGACAAAATCTCGAATAGTCATCTCTTCTCTTGACATGTCCAAACCAATGCAACCTTGGCTCTCTAACCTTGTCTCCAACATCTAACCTGAGCTGTCCCTCTAATATACTCATTCCTGAAAATGTGCATTTGAATTAAATGGATGTATAATTAAGAAAAAATATATGTTTTAAAAGTTTGTTTAACAGTGTTGATGCAGTAATAATATACAGTGATTATGCAGTAAAATTAACAATAACAATAATGAAATAAAACAAAACAACCCAGTAATGACTTTGGGTTCACTTGCAGCACAGCAGTGGAATGAATTTTATTGTCCAGAGTGTGTACCTGGCTATCGCCCTAAGAGAGCTGGGACAAACTCCTGCACTGGCCATGACCTTAAATGGGACAAGCAGCTATGAAAATGAATGAGTGAGAGAGAGAGTAATTAAATGCATTAATTAGGATTCACTGCCTGGGTTTCTGATGGGTGATGCAGAGAATATTGCACCCATGAACAATCCTAAAAGCATAATGAATATTAAATCTTTCTTCTGAAAAAGCAAAGGTTATGCTATGCACCAATGAACACAGCTTTGATTTATTACTCTTTAATTCATCTGTAGAAACTGTTAACACATGAATCACAAAACAATGCAAGAAGGATGTGATCTCAAAATTTATATTTTTTGTAAAAATATAATGAAGGAAGGGCTGGCGACCTGTCCAGGGTGCATCCCCCGTCCTCGCCCTGTGTGCGCTGGGTTGGACACCAGCACTCCCCCGCGACCCCGTTTGGGACAAGCAGCAGGAAATGGATGGATGGATAATGAAGGAAGTTAGGAAAACCTCTCACAATTGAGGAAACTATTTAGGAACCATGTAGGATTCCTGCTCTTAAAAGACAATTACATACATTTTAGAACAGAAACACATTTGCCTTTTAGGTAAGAAGTAGCTGGTTTTGGGTTGTCAGATTAGGATTTTCCTAATCTGAAAAAAAAAATTTTAAAACAGTCAGCATTAAAGAAGAAATATAGCTCATCATAACTGCAGTGATCTTTGTACTGAGACTTTGTGTTTTTCACCACCAACTGATGTTACTGTTGCAGCTCCTCCACAGTCTCTGCCCTTCGTCCCCTTCGCCTTGGTGACTGTGATCTTTCTCCACATTATAGTAGCTGTGGTCTATTACACCAAGAGAACCAAAGGTACCGTCACTGGGATCCTTTTACTGTATTGTGTGTTTGACCTGCTATATTACCAGATCCTGAATTAATTTGGCTTTTCTTCTTCATTTCAGCCTCCCAAGACCCAGATCCTGATACAGTTTACTACAACACTGCTGATGGAAGAGTAGAAAACCAGCAGATCTCAGAAGACCAGCTACCAACCTACACACCAGATTAACAGAGAAGCTAATGATCTCACAGACCACCTACTGACCAGCACACCTCACCAAAGCAGTTTCACAGCTGATCAGCAGACCAGCTACCAGCACAACAAACCAACAGGCCAACTACTGACCTACACACCTGATCAACAGACCATCTACCAACCTACACACCAGAACAATGTACAAACTACAGACCTACACATCTCACCACCGCAGTTTCACCAGACCAGCTACCAGCACAACAACCAACTCCTGAACAAGTGGCAGAAAGAGCTCAAATATTGTTTTTACCTAAAGACTTTGTTTTTACCTAATTTCTGAAATATTGTTTACAAGAAAAATATACCTTTTTCATGAATAAACATATTTAAATATATTTTTTAATGCAGAAAAAATAATTTTGTTCCTGATTTCTAAAATATTTTATGTTTAGTATGCTGTTATACCTTATTTGCACTTTTATGTGTCATCTCAGGTACTTGGCTTTCTTACTCTATTAATTTTAAATCTACAGTCTGCTAATCATGCTTCACCAGCTACTCACTGGTTATTATATCCAGAATTGCCCAGACAGCTCTAAAATTAACATTTTAGGTGGTGACACATTTTTTTGTGCTGACAATAAAGCCTGCTTGAACCTGAACTGAACTGCAAAAAATAGATTTTGTTTTTAATTTGAATAAAGTCAGTGGTATGTTTTTTGCTTATAGCTAAACTCATTACATTTTTGTTAATTTTTTTGACAAATTATATTTAATTAAAATATTTTTAATATGCAGTTCAAACAGATTAAAACCAATTGATGGTTTAATGTAAGAGCAAAATGTTTCTTCACAAATCCAAATATTGAGACAAAATAACAAAGTGAAGTGGTGCCAAGCCACAATGTCCAAATGAAAACAAGTATCTGGAGAGTTACAGAGAAAGAAGACATTAAACACTAATCCTTTATTATGTGCAGCTGAATTGGTCTTTTTCAATCTACAGTCCCAAAATCATCTACAAAGACCGCTCCAAGGTTCACCAGTACAACCCGACCAGTCACTTCTACAACATTCTCAGGTACGTCTTCAGAAAAAAGAAATGATGCAATCATCTTATTAACTCAAACATAAGCATCAATGAGAAATAAGGAAGCATCAGCATGTAAACAATTTATTTTTAATTACAAACTGGCCAAATATTTATTCTGCGCTAACAAGTGCAGGGCAGGTGAACACTGAACATGCATCCTTTATTTCAGTTCACTCAGTTTGACAATAGATATTAGTAGGTGATCATGAACCATATCATGTTTTAAAGTTATAATTACATGTATTAATTTCTATGCAAGTCATGGCCAGCATGTCAGAATAAAAGTCCTTTTGTGTTGGCCATTTAAACTGAAATTGACATTTTAAGGGTATTTTTTAAAAGGAAAAGAACCCTTTTAAAAATCAGATTTTATATGAAGCCATTTTTATAGAAGTTTCATAAAATCAAACAACACTTTATTCATTTACTTGTAGACATTTATGGTTAGAAACACCACGATAATATCTTCTTCATGTTACTGACAAATTCTCAGATTCACTCAATAAATGTAATTTCTTCCTTCACACAGGGGACTGGAGTCGGGACTCTACTGTGTTGGTTTGTGCTGCTGTGGGGGTTTTACTGCTGTTGCTGGGACTTGGAGGGGTTTTCTGCTGGAGATTCAGAGGTAAACACACATGCACTCACACTGTTGGTTTTGCTCATGAACACACTCAGTGCTGGAGCTCTGTGCAGTGTGTGAGGGTCTGGTTTGATTCTGCAGCTCAGAGAAAAGTTCAGATGGAGAGCTGTGAGAGGAAAACAGGACAGAGTGGAGATCAGGAGACACAGGTAAGACTGGAAGAACTTAAAACACTCATTTTGCAGCGAAAAGTAAAGAAATGACGTTTACAGCATTTAGCTGATGCACAGCGTGTGTGATTTAAAAGCAGAGTTTGCATTTTGTTGTGGTTCACTTTGTGCTGTGCTGTTTCACAATGACATATAGTCACTTTCACTTTACCTACACTGATCTCAGGCTTAATCAATCAAAGGTTTCCTGAGAGATGTGTGATGAGAATTTATTGAAAAATCCTGAACCTAGTCTATTTTTTCAGCCCCTCCATCACTGCTCAGTTTTCACTGCACTGTGATCAGAAATGGTCTTTATCCGCTTTAGTTAACATCCAGCTCTCTGTGCACTAGAGTAGGTGGTAAAACACTGAAATGAGGACATACACGTCCACCAAAAATAAAATTGGGATTCATAGCTGCAGGTTTCACTGCAGGAAGAGGCAGCAATGGTCTAGTGTTCAGGGACTAGGCCCCAGAATCAGAAGGTTATGGGTTTGAATCCCAGATCAGTTGGTTGCTCTGAGATTCCCTTTAGCAAGGTACTGTCCCCGACACTACTCCCCAGACTCTGAACTGCTCAGCGTGTGTATGTGTGAAAACACAGAAAGCATATCTGCACTGTGTGCCGTGTTTCATTATGACAAATAGTCACTTTCACTTTCTCTACAATATAACATTGACCTAATTCTACTAGAAATATATTATGTCATGTACATAACAACGTGATCATATCCATTAATATCTTTGCTGGAAAAGGAAACATGATGCTAGTAAAGGGATTACCTGCCACGACCTCTCATGAGTTAAAATGGTGTCTAGCACTACATGTTTAATGGCCTGGATCTGTCAGTATTATGAAGCAGGGTCTGTGTGTGTGTGTGTGTGTGTGTGTGTGTGTGTGTGTGTGTGTTTGTGTGTGTGTGTGTGTGTCTCTGTGTGTCTGTGTGTGTGTGTGTGTGTGTGTGTGTGTCTCTGTGTGTCTGTGTGTGTGTGTGTGTGTGTGTGTGTGTGTGTGTGTGTGTGTGTGTGTGTGTTAAACGTGTTGACTGGTCAAATGCATGCTTTTACAGAGCGATGCTGAGATGCTGTACAGTAACGTGAACCTGAAAAGCAAGCGTCAACAAGCAGAAGAGCTGGTGAGTATCATTCTGAGCGTCTGTTGTACAGGTGAGTTTGTGCTTTAATGATGTTTATTGTTGTGTATTTACTGCAGGATGAAGTGACGTACTCCTCTGTAGTCAAATCTCTAAACCATTTAATAAAGAATTGAAAAAAAAGAAAGAAAAAAAAGAATGTGTTTGCAGCAGATTCACTGTTTGACGTTGTGTTTGTGATTATACTGTCCTGCCTGTGAACCTTATCAGTTATTCTCTCCATGTTAATTGTAGCGCTTCAAGCCCTAATATCCAGTTCTGACATTATGATCCCAGCAACATTTCAAAAAGCATCCCAACAGCAACTACACTACAGCGTCTGTGACGATGGTCAGTTACTCAGATAATATCTGGTCAGTGGTGATTCTGTGATGCTGTATTTCCATTAATGAGTGGAGAGATTGATGAACTGGGCAACAAGACTGTAGACGACTATAACTATAGAATAACCAGTAAATTTGCATACAAGGTAAACTGACCTTTGACCCTTTGACCACTGTTTAATCTAAAGATGAGCTTTATCGAAGACTCGGCCTTGAGAAGCCCACAGTGCTTTAGTTTCGAAGACGTAATCGGACTTTTTCTGGTTGCCGTTTGTTGATAATTGCTCCGTCTTACAATATAATTTATCTGATAATCAAAAAACTCACATTATTGCCTTCTAGTATACAAACACACTCGTCCCCACACGTGTTTCCTGTGTTTCCTCTGAGGAATTGTGGTTTAGCTTGTACTTCCTCTTTCTGGCTTCTTAGAAATGCTGGTGGGGGGAGGGGTGATTAAATGAACCTTTAAAGCACATCCAGCTCAATGACTAGTGTTCAGTGTTCAGTGTCGAGTATCAGGTGGGCCGTGATGTTAACAGTCTTAATGTCTGAGGGATAAATTTGATGCTATTGTGGAAAACATTTTCCCATCATGCCTTTCCTCCTCTTCACATCTCTGCACATTATGATTGCTCAGTTATAGCGGTCGTGAAATGAAACACCAGAGGTTTATTTGTGTCTGTTTGCTGATGGTCAGATATGGTTCTCTACCCATCACTGGCCTCTGCTTCCTTTCTACTGACACGACCGCATGGCCATATTTGTGTTATAAACAAAACAGATGTATGCTAAAAATGAAAAGCTCTTATGGGCAATGCAGCATCTCCAATCCAGCTGGTGTGCAGGTCTTTGGACTGTGGGAGGAAACCAGAGCTCTCGGAGGAAACCCACATGAACACGTCCACTCCACAGGACCTGGACTGGGAATTGAACCCATCTTGCTGTGAGGCAACAGCATTAATCTCCTGTGTCTCTGTGCTGCCCCTTATTTGTACTTTTTAGCATATAAATATGAATATGGTGGAATTACAATTGAGACCAAAATTATTATCTCTCCTTGTATCATAGAATATTTTTCTAATCTTCTTCCCAGTGTTTGCAGCATTGATGAAACTTGATTTAAGCAAACATTCACCAGTGCTATTTAGCGACTTTTGGTACATTTTGTAATATAAAATACACTTTTCGGCCTGCTTTATATCAAATATATAAAAAACCAATCAGCTTTGAAACCACATCTGTGCAGTCCATTGGCTTCCTAACATCATTTAATCTGCATAAAAAGACTATAAGGATCAGGGCACTTGAACACACGAGAGGGACTACTGTTACTCACCATGCCAAGGACAAAGGAAATCAGTCTGGAGCTCAGAAAGAAGATAGTAGAGGCTCATGATAAGGGGGAAAGCTACACTGCCATTTCCAATTCACAGTGTCTAGAACAATTTGCAGTGTCTAGAACTGATGTTTTTTGCATCATTGCCAAGTACAAGGAGACAAATTCTGTAAGAAACAAACCTGGCTGTGGCCGTAAGCGCAAGATTTCAAGAACTCTGGAGAGGAAAATAATCATGTCAGCATATAGAGATGATAATAGAGATGTCAGCAAGGAGCCCCAGACATCTGCCAAGATGATTGTTGCTGACCTGGCCTCTTCTGGAGTTGATGTTTCAAGGAACACAGTTGTGAGGTTTCGTGGTGGGCTTTGTCTGTGCTTTGGTCTGATGAGACTAAACTGGAACTGTTTGGGCACATGGATGTTGCTTATGTTTGGCGAAGAAAGGGAGAGGCCTTCAACCCTAGGAACACAATTCCCACAGTTAAACATGGTGGTGGGAGCATCATGCTGTGGAGCTGTTTTGTGGAGAGCATTGTTCGGGTGCACGGCATCATGAAAAAAGAAAATGATGTTGAATCTGCTCGTAGTCTAGGCTTAGGCCATCACTGGGTCTTCCAGCAAGACAATGAACCAAAGCATACATTGAAATGAGTCCAACAGTTCCTCAAGGATACCAAAACCAAGATCCTGGAGCGGACCGTACAGAGCCCAGACCTCAATCCTATTGAGAATCTGTGGCGGGTGCTCAGAGTGAATGTCCATGCTCGGAAACCATGCAATTTGGACCAGCTAGAACTATTTGCAATGGAAGAATGGGCCAAAATCCCTCAGGAGACCTGTGCCAACCTAGTAAAGAACTACTCTAAGAGACTGTTGTCAGTTGTGGCTCAGAAAGGGTACACTACTGACTATTAATGGCCAGGGGGCTAATAATTTTGGATGTCTCATTTTTGCCCTTTCTTGTTTCCGCTCAGTGTTTCAACTCAATAAAATATCCTAATTAAACTTAGTGGACATTGTTTTTTATAGTGTATTTGTTTCCAAAATAACAAACACTTGTTGTTAATGGTCATTTTCATGGAGAAATCAAGAGTGTTGTTTTATTTCATAAAGGGGGCTAATAATTTTGGTCTCAACGTTCCCTTATTACATGTCCTAAAAGGTACCCTTGAATGAACCGCACCAGTCAAGCTAAAGTTATGCCGTCCCCTACCAGGACACCCCATGACTGTTTTCCCTTAAAAGTTCAACAGTGGTTAAATTGCTAACTGCTAAATATTAATGGTTCTTTTAAATTCATATCATGCAGCTTCATTTTAGCAGTATTCAAAATTCTAAGCATTAATATTTTACTTTTACATTTAGACGCAGATTTATACAAAAACAAAATGAACTGCAGTGTATAATGATGGAATTATGTTCCCTGACTAAAGTAGCGAAGGTGTATCCTCGAGGGAACCACCCCAGTGATGCAGGGGTTCCACCCCAAAGACCCTCAAACACCTTTTATTCTGAGAGTGTAACAGTGAATATCACCAGTAGTTACACTGTTATTTAATGCTTTATTAATGTGTTGCTATCATAGATGCATGAAAACAGAGCTATATGTTGTGGCCTCTCAGCTTGGCCGAGTGCTTCCTCTTTACTGAGTGTCTGTAACACTCTGTTGGGGGTTGGGCGCTGAGTGCTGACAGTCTGTAACTTTGTATTTGTCTCTGCAGAATGAATTCATTTGTTATTTCCACTCATTTATTTTATGCAAATAATAATAAACTCTGCAAACAAGCAAACATCATCTCCACATTTATTTAAAATACACAACTGATCTTTCACCAGTGTCATCATCTTTACAATGAAACAGGATGTAAAGTTCTATTTATATCTACAGGTATCGGCACACTCTGATCATTGCTTTATTAGTTTTGCAAATAAGTGTGTGTGTAAATGTTCTGTCCTCATGTTCCCAGCATGCATTTCTTTCACCTAACTTCTGCCTAACTGATCTCAGTGCAGTGTGACTTGTCACTATTGCATTTCTTTATTTTTATTTTTATTTTCTTTCTTTCTCTCTTTCTTTCTTTCTTTCTATCCAGCCGTTAACTGTGTTCAGCTGTGTGTGTCGTCACAGGGTGCTTGTGGGTGACGCTGCTGCTGCTCTGTGTGTAAGGGAGAATTACAGATGGAGCAGAAAGACTGACAGGCCAGAGTATCTGTACATAAACACAGTTTACCCAAACTCACTCTGTACTTTCCCCTCAGCTGATCTGTTCATGTGAACACCTTTTAAAGGAATATTTATCAACAGAAAACACGAGTGTTACTGTGAGAGGAGAAGATGTCCGTAATCAAATATACACACTAAAAACACTGCAGGCAACATCTAATCTACTTCATCTAGAACTTCTGTTTGACTGCTGTGCACACAAAGAGAGAAGAGTTGCATCACTCTTAACTACAAATATAGCCGCGCACTCTTGTCAACAAAAGGAAGTAGAGGCTGGTGCTGAGAAGAGACTCTTATCTGACCATCAGCAAACAGACAAAAATACAACACTGACATTTAGTTTCACGCGGGGCAGTGGTGGCCTAGTGGTTCGGGCGTTGGCTACATGATCGGAGGATCGGGGGTTCGAACTCCTTCCTAATAGGTTGCCCTGAGGTACCTTTGAGCAAGGTGCCGTCCCCGTCTTGCTTCTCCCTGCGATGGGCTGGCGACCTGTCCAGGGTGTGTCCCCTACCCTTCACCCTGTGTGAGCTGCGATGGACTCCAGCAAAGACAAATTTAAAGATTTGCCACTCATCCTCCCACCAGTTTGGAAGGAAAATAAATGAGCAGCTCTGGACAAACAGCAACCACTCAGAAAAGGCCACATTATGTCTTAGGAACTAGTTAAAAGCACCAACAGCAAGAGCCTGCTTTCCTTTTTTTTTTACTGTGAGTGTCGTCACAGGGTGCTTGTGGGTGACACTGCTGCTGCTCTGTGTTTAAGGGTGAATTACAGATGGAGCAGAAAGACTGACAGGCCAGAGTATCTGTACATAAACACACTGTTTACCCAAACTAACTCTGTACTTTCCCCTCAGCTGATCTGTTGAACTGAGTGACTGATCGTCTCTGACGCTGTAGTGCAGTGTGTGTTGGGCTGGTATGTTTTTAAATGTTTCTGTCACAAAGTCATGAACATTCATACAAAAACAAGTGAACTGCAGTGGAAAATGCTGGAATTGTTCTGTAACTAAAGTACTGAAGGTGTATCTTTTACTCTGAGAGTGTAACAGTGAAGATCACCAGTGCTTACACTCTTATTTAATGCTTTATTAAAGTTTTACTGCACAGTAATTACAGTCACTTAATATAAAGTGGTACCATAGACACATGTTCCTGTTTCTCACGGACGCTCAGTGTGGCAGAGTGATTCCTCTTTACTTGGTGTCTAAACCACACTGATGGGGTTTAGTGTTGAAAGCTTGTAAGTTCATATGAAGTTTTCTGCAGAATTAATTCACTATTTGAATTAGTTTAAAAATATAAATAAATAAGAATAATGAACAGAATTTCTCCCTTTAAAACCTTTAAAATGCTGTTCCATCATCACTGACATTATCTCTGCAGTGAGAGACTATAAAGATTTATTTACAAAATGTGTGTGTGTGTGTGTGTGTGTGTGTGTGTGTATAAGTCTATGGCTGTGTGTTCCCAAGATGCTTTGTGTTCTTTCTCCTAGCTCTGTAATGGTGGTTTTTGAGAAAGAATCATGAAAGCAGCCACAATGCACAGTTTGAAAGCCTGAAAGTCTCTTCAGCAGCAAAGAGGAAGTTCAGGCGGGACTGCAACTAAAACCACCCCACCACCAAAATAATACCATTATGAGAAATCAATTTCCGTCACATCAGACATGAAAAAACTGACAAAAATTATTCTTTGGCTTGATGCAGACCCAACCCTGATCCCGTTGTTTTAAATCCTCATTAACTTTTATTATTAGAGTAGGCCTGCAACATGAGGTTCAGAACTAAGTTCTGCAAGGCAGGGGCCATGTCAGCCAAAGTGCTATTTCTTCTTTCCTTAAGAAGCATTTATAGATAGTTTTCAAGAATACTGAACTGAAACCTCTTGATGTTCTTTAGGGAACTAAAAAGTTCTAGTGTAGGGATGGTAAATGGTTCCATCCTCTGGCCATCAGACTCTTGACTCGTAACTGATTCTTTATCCCCAGCTCCATTCATACACCCATTTATCTCCCTCTTGCTGTTTTTTTACACAGACACTTTATTATTAATACTATTTAATTTGGACTCTGTGCATTTTTAACAGTGATCCTCATTAGACTGCTGCTCTGTACAGTCTAGTAACAACAAGGCTGCTGTCTGTCTGCACTGTTAGTCCTGTCTGCACTTGTCTTGTGGTGTGATCTGTGTCATGTTAGATGTTGTCTTATGTGTAGCACCATGTTTGTAGCACCATGTTTGTAGCACCATATTGTTTCATTTAGAAATCAAACAAATATACAACATATATATCTGGATATAGGATGCAGTACTGTTTTAGTTCCTGAGCTGCAGGAATATTTCTCTGTGTTTCATTTGGGGTTTAAAAATCTGAGATTCCAGTTTTGGACATGAGCAGCCGGGGTCATCTCTGCCACATTGACTCAGCTTGAATCTGTTCTGCTCACCTGAATCACAGGTGGCCACAAAGGCTTTTGAGAGAAAGCCCTCAGTAACTAAGTGCACTTCATTTGGACAAGGTCATTTATTGTAGCAGGTCCTGATTGATTTTTTTCAAGGATTTGTTTTGAAACACATTAAGCAGTGATCATGCAGACGAGTTGTTTCAAAGTAAGATGAAAAAATGTGGTTCTGTGGCAGCAGCTGGTCCAGTTGAAATGATGCTGGCTTGGTTTGCCTGCCACTTATCCCAAATTCATCCACTGTGGTTTCAGCACCACAGACAGCAGCTTTTAAACAGGACTCAATGAAGAGAAGATAAAAACTGTAACATTCTCACATCTATTCTAACAAACAACACTGACTTCACAGCACACTGACAGATACACACCCAGCCCTACACTAGTGCTGTACACACACACTGAGTACACAACTCTCTCAGCAGCTCTTCACTGGAGCTGAACACACTCTAATGTGCTGCAGCTCAGAGGAGCTGTGAGAGAACAGACTCCACAGGAACTCTTCTGTCTTTAGAAAGGTTTCTTATCAGCACACAATCACACGCAGAGACGAGAGAGTCATTAGATCACTGTTTCCTCTTTTATGATGGGTTTTTCAGTCACACACACACACACACACACACACACACACACACACACACACACACACACACACACACACCTCCTGAGTAGCAGTGATGGGGACAGTACCTTGTTCAAGTCTTTATTTTAGTGGTAAAGGAGAGTAATACAGGATATGCATGAGGGCAGTATGAGGTCTGCAGTTATAATGATGGGCAGATTGACAGACAAGACTACACAAGAGTCCACATGGACAATGACAATCGGGGATCATATTGTGACCTGTAGATGCTGAGATTTGCATGTGGAGTGACGAAGTTCATTAGAGATGTGAGCTGCAGCAAAATGCCCAAAAGTACACTTTACACACAATCCTGTCACTCGGTGTTCATGTAGACAACATCGCTATTATATCATTGCTATCATAATGACCTCAGATCACCTCACTGATACATCTTTACACATTAGATTCATACGAGTCACAATTTATGTAAATCCCCTGCTTTCATGTTAGTGGATCCACAGCCCTAATCTATATAATCTATATAGTTTTATTTAAAGCCTGCCAGACCTGTTAACACTTAATAGCTCACCATCTCGTCCAGAAGAGCCAGATCATTTAACTGAATGCTTAGAGAACACTTTTTGTTCCACACCAGTCAGTGTAGAACCATTAATATATAAAGATGTTAACACAATAAGCTTGTTCCACAGCACAACAATCAAGTACATGTTCTAAAGAAAAAAGAAATTAGAACATAAATGACCAACATAACCATCAGTTACTACTTCACTAGTGCCTCCAGTTACAGTATAGATTTATTACTTATGTTTACAGAAACAGTTCTGCCTCACTATTCTTACTGCTAATACTAATGTATTATTATTATTATCATTATTATTATTGTTGTTATTATTATTATTATTATTGTTTTTATTTATTTATTTATTTCACATTTTGTATGATGGATAATTTTACATATACTTGATGGTTTTACTTGCTGTTTGTATGATTACTAGTAATGTATGTTTTGTTTAAAGAGTAAGAAATATTATTGATAGGAATAATGATTGAATTAATCACACCGTTCAGTAACTACTTGCTGCTGCGCCCCCTGCAGGACGAACAGAAGGACTCCAGTGTTGCTGCTTCAGTCATTAATGAAGGCGTTCAGCAGGGGGCGCTGTGCGGGACACTTTCTTTATGAAGCAGTGTTTGTGTTCTGACAGAAATAAAACACTTTGATCCGAAATTAGCCTTTTTGTAGCTTCTTTGTGTGACGTCACGCTCGGACAGAGATGGAACGTTGTGAAAGTTCAAACACAAACACCTTTAATCTGTGCTTCTCGGAACCAGAGCAGATCCACTCACTACACTGATTCATTCACACCTTCTCACCAACAATGTCCCACACTGAGAGCAGCGGAGGGTTTAAACCCGGTGAGTTCACACTTTAAACCGACTTTAATACTGAAGAGTTCATCCAGCTGTGGAGATCAACAGTTCATCAGTTTCTGCTGAACATGGAGAAACACTGCTTTTCTCTCCTCAGTTGTTTTTCACATCGGAGATGCGGAGGAGTTCGAGGAGAGTCACACTGAGTGAGTAAAACAAGAGCGTGTGTGTGTGTGTGTGTGTGTGTGTGTGTGTGTACTTAGAAAAAAATAAAGACACAAATATAAAAGATTTAAAACTCCATCACTGTTCATTCCATGTTGGAAGAGCTCGCCTGTAAAAAGGGAACAGAAAGGGTTTTATAGTCTCTAATAATAATGGATGTGATGGAGATTTGTTGTTGTTTAATAACTGAACGTTTGGCTGGAAATCAAAAGAAGTGTCTTGTTTGCATTTAATCCTGAGTTTGTATTTGACTGATCTCTATCTAGAAATCTGGGTCTTAAACCCCAGTCTAAAGTCATTAGTAGGAGCTTAGTGTAGCACATTAAAAGTGAGATTTGTGTTCTTTTGCAGGATGAAGTGATCTACTCTGCAATAACCCACCACAACACACCCACAGTAGCGGACTCTGGAAATAAGACAGGAATACGCCTCCATTAGAGGAGTCAATTAATCCCACAACACCCTCACCAAAAATCCACATTCAATTCTTATATGATTCTTTTTTCATGATTATTTTAATATTTCATTTTCATTTTTGCTTGTGTAAGTCTCTCATTTAAATACTTTTTCTTATTATTCATTAATAAAGCTTCAGTTGTACATTCTCTTCATTTGTGTATTTATTATACATTCACTCAAAAGGCAGACGCTCAAATATAATGTCGTTTTGTAATTAGACAAAAAAAAATCTAGACTTCAAACTCTAAAAAGAGTCTGATATTCTAACTGGCTGATTTAATGAACTGCTTCACATTATCAAGCAGGAGTTGTAGAAAGAGGGACGTGCAGAGATGGGACACTCCAGATCCTGACCTAAACCAGGCTCTGCTCCATTGCATGTTTCATGAACCTTTTTATTTATATATTTACATTTAAATAGCATGATACATTAGTAACGAACTTATTATGCTGGTTATGAGGAGGGTGTTATGCTGGTTATGAGGAGAGTGTTATGCTGGTTCTGCTGGTTATGAGGAGAGTGTTATGCTGGTTCTGCTGGTTATGAGGAGGGTGTTATGCTGGTTATGGTGGTTATGAGGAGGGTGTTATGCTGGTTATGCTGTTTCTGCCGGTTATGAGAGAGGGTGTTATGCTGGTTCTGCTGGTTATGAGGAGGTGTTATGTTGGTTATGCTGGTTCTGCCGGTGTGAGGAGGGTGTTATGCTGGATTATGCTGGTTCTGCCGGTTGAGAGGGTGTTATGTTTAGTTATGCTGGTTATGAGAGGGTGTTATGTTGGTTATGCTGGTTCTGTCGGTTATGAGAGGTGTTATGCTGGTTCTGCTACAGTTATGAGGAGGGTGTTATGCTGGTTATGCTGGTTCTGCCGATTATGAGAGGGTGTTATGCTGGTTATGCTGGTTCTGCCCGATTATGAGAGGGTGTTGCACAGTTATGAGGAGGGTGTTATGCTGGATTATGCTGGTTATGAGAGGTGTTATACTGTGGTTATGAGGAGGGTGTTATGCTGGTTATGCTGGGTTATGAGGAGGGTCTTATGCTGGTTATGCTGGTTATGAGGAGGGGTGTTGCCGCAGTTATGCTGGTTATGAGGAGGTGTTATGTAATCTTTTCCTGCATTGTAGAATTGTGTTCCTGGGTTTGATTCCAGGACAGTCCAGGTTTCTGTGTGGAGTGGACATGTTCTCCCGTGTCTGTGAAAACAGTGAGTCAGTTTTCATCCTTTTACATATGAATGGAGAGAAAAACTCATATTTTAGAAGCACAGTGTTGAAAGAAAGCTCACACACTTTGTCCTCCTGACTCGAGACTGAACACTGAGCTGCAGCTGCATCTTGGTTCCAGCGCGTCCTCTGTCTCCCTCTGGTGGCCGAAAACTCTCTGTGGACCGACTTCAGGCGGATTTAAAATGATTTATTCATGTTTGTAAAATAGACCCTTTGAGGGCCATTTTTGAGGATTTTATGTGATTAGTTTTTATTTATTTTTTTATAAGTCCGAAATGTAAAAACTTTACAGCTTTTAACAAATAACGAAGGAAGAGAAATTTAATTAAAAACAATTAAAACAACACGTTTGTTCTTGGGCTGTAAAAGTTCACTGAATATGGGCCAGTGATATTTGTCCTCACCACCTTTTTCACAAATGGAGAGTGTGTTTGGGAGGTTTATTCCCGAACAGTGCAGGTCTTTATTCAGTGTAATAAAATGATAAGAACTCTCCAAGGTGCTGAACAGTAAACCCTTCCAGCCAGTTCAGCTCTACTGATGTGAGTGGACTCGAAGCAGGCTCTGATCTTCTGTTCTGCTGCTCGAGTGTGAATGACATGCTCATAAGTAAAAGGTTTAAATGTTTCCTGATTGGATTGTTGAAAGTATGGAAGGGAGCTCATTAGCATAAAAGGTGGAGTCACTTCAGAGAGTAAAGATCCATAATATCCATCGTGTCCACAAAAAGAAATAAAAATGAATCTGACTGTTGTCACTGAACCGACTATCAGACTCTTCTCTGCAGGAAGCTCAACTAAAGCTCAACAACCTTCAACACGATCTACTACAATCATCAACCACCAAACTATCATATCTTTTCCTGAAGTCTGATCACCGTTGTGATCTCATTAGCTTTATTTATTTATTTATTTGGAAAGGGCAGATCATTTTAAATGATTCAGACTCTGCTCACTTTCAAGTGTTACAGCCTGTTTCACCTGCTGCAGCTTCTTCTCTTTCTCCTGGATTCTCTGCCTGGATATTTCTACATGTCCTTTAGAGTCTGAGCAGAAAGTGTGTATCCTGTTTATATGAGCAGCAGCTGAAGGTTCATGTTCACTCTTGTTCTACATGTGAACACTATAAAGCTGGAACAGTGCTGCAAGATGGTGATTAAAGGTTTGCTGACTAGTTATTCCTGTTCATGAACCTTGGATTAACTCCACACTCATGTACTCTTATTCTCCTGAACTGATTTACTGCAGAACTATATATAATCGAGTCATGAAATTCACTTCCTTTTCTTTCTGCTGCAGCTGAGACTCCATCATGGACTTCATGTTCACTCCTCGAACACTAACAGCAGATAAACTGACTGACAGTCTGACAGTAGATCTGAATCAGTGGATCACTGAGAACAGATCTCTTCTTGTAGCTGTTTGGAGACTTTGACCAGGCTGGCGTGTGAAATGTGTCAGTACTGAACTCAGACTGTATAATGATGTAATAATGAAGGGGCTTAAACACAACACCACTTTATTAAACACAACATTTATTAGAACTATATACAAGAAACAGGTTACTGTACAAGCACACACACACACACACACACACACACACACACACACACACACGAACACACAGACGTACACACACACACACACACACACACACACACACATATAAACACACACACACAGCTAAAAGTCAATAAACACAATATTTGATTAGAACGGTATTTACATAAACATTACACACTAATAAAAACAATACTGCAATAATGATAATAGTAATTAATACTAATAATACTGTAGTTAATTAAAATAATTCTAATTAATTATAGTGAAGGGAGGAGGACTCGTGCTGAAGGATATAACTGTTGTTCAATTGAAGTTTCTGAAATGAAAACACAAGCATGTTACTGTACAAGCACACACACACACACACACACACACACGCACACACACATGCTTTACACACACACACAGAGCTAAAAGTAGCGAGTGTGAGTTGAACTTGTATGTTTGGTACAGATCTTCCGTTACTTTGCAGGTGTGTTTGGAAAACAACAGGGTTTGTGCTGAACTGTCACTTTAACCGATCACACACACATTCCAGAGACACCACACACACTATACACACTCTTTTACCTCGTTTACCTGCTTTCTGTTCAGAAGGTCACTAATCCTGAACTGCAGCTGCTGCTTCTCCTGCGTCTTCTGTCAGAAACAAACACACACAGTGATGTGATAAAAATGTGTTTTAAGAAATAAAGTAAAGAACCTATTCACACAGTTCTTCAAGGTCACTGTGAACCTCTAACACTGAGTCCAACAGGACGACATTCTGTGTTGGAGGACTCCCACACACTCTAGGGACTGGGAGGTGGGTGGACTGGGAGGTGGGTGGACTGGGAGGTGGGTGGACTGGGAGTGTTGAAATAGTGTTCATGTTACAAAACTTTTAAAGTGGAGAAAATGATGTTTTATAATCTGACATTTTCCCCTTTAACTTATGTAAGAGTGAAAATGTAAACAGTAAGCTACTTTACACTTTACCAAATCATAAATCTGAACAAAGACACAGGAAGTGGTTTCAAACTCACTTTGTTCATGAGTTCCGACTTTTGGACATCAGCCAGTTGAGCGCTTTCACTTTATACTGTGAAACGGAGCACGAGGCAGTAGCAGTTCAGAACGCTCAGCAGATAATATGTAATAACTAATAATAGCAATAATAATAATAACACACACACAGTCTTGCCTGAACAGTGTTCACAATTTTGTGACCTGTGTGCTGCATGTCTAGATGTTTCAGCCCCTGACTCATGCACTGAGCATAAAGCGAGTTAACAAGAACGCTTAACAACAGTAATAATAATATAAGCACACACAAGTGTATTACTAAAAGTAAATAATAATAATAAAATAAAGTAAAATAACAATAACTCCTTTTCTTCTCTGTACTCTGAACTAAGCTGTTCACCTTATTTTGTTTATCTGAGACCTTCGACTGAAGATCACTCTTTCTTGATGCCTGTAGAGGACAGAGAGGTATTCTTTATTCAGTATGAAGCTGATCTCAGATCCTTTTGTGTGGGTCGCTGTACTGCACCACTGTACAGATAACTGTGATACTAGTTCAGAAAATAAAGTGTCTCTCCAGACTCTCCCAGGGCTCAGGGTCTTCAGGTAAGAGGCTGCTCAGAGGTCAGAGGAGGAGGAACATCACTGGAGAGACAAGCAACATGTGTATTTTCCTTTATTTGAATGTACACATAGATTATGACATTTAACAAACAACAACAACAAATCTCCATCATCCATTATTATTATTAGAGACTATAAAACCCTTTCTGTTCCCTTTTTAGGCGAGCTCTTTAATGGAATGAACAGTGATGGAGTTTTAAATCATTTATATTTGTGTTTGAGGAAGATGATCAACAGCAAATAGACTTCACCATGGGGACTGCACACACACACACACACACACACACACACCTTGTTTTACTCCTCAGTGTGACTCTCCTCGAACTCCTCATCTCCGATGTGAAAAACAACTGAGGAGAGAAAAGCAGTGTTTCTCCATGTTCAGCAGAGCGATGAACTGTTGATCTCCACAGCTGGATGAACTCTTTTAGTATTAAGTCGGTTTAAAAGTGTGAACTCACCGGGTTTAAACCCTCCGCTGCTCTCAGTGTGGGACATTTTTGTGCTGGAACTAAAAAAGGTGTAAAATCAACAGATATGAAGAGTGTATCTGGGCTCTGTTCTCGTGCACGCGCAGATTAACGGGGTTGTGTTTAAACTTCACAACGTTCCGTCTCCGTCAGCCGTGACGTCACAGGTCGCCGCTTCAGAGCAGAGAAAAACGCCTCGTTTCAGATCAAAGGGTTTCATTTTAGTCAAAAACACAAACACGCGATCATAAAGCTGCAGGTGTTCTTAGTGTCAGGTGTCGGAGCAGCGCTGAGGTTAATGTGTTTAATGAAATAAACAATTCCTATAATATTTCTTAATCTAATAACAATAATGATCCATCAATTACAATTAACAACACAAACAGCAACTACACAATCATCAAGTATTAATAAAATCCATTAATATTTTTAAAACAAATATTAATATAGCATCTAATATGTTCAACAACAACAACAACAACATTAATAATAATAATAATAATAATAATAATAATAATAATAATAATAATAAATCTGACTACTAGACACAAACTGAAAAAAACTTGATCTCAGTTTCTATTAAAAAACAACCATAAACATATTTCCACACAACTATATATTATTTGTGGGATTATAAATAAAGTTATTATTATTATTAATATAATCACTAACAGGAAACAATTTGTCACTGAGCTGGAATTCAAGCAACTTTTAAAATGATAAATGTTTAACTCTTGTAAAGACATTTTATCAGTAGGATAGAAGTATAAAATTATAAAAGTTAAAATAAGTGATGAAATCTATCTGTAAGCTACTACACCAGAGATAAATTAAATTGAACTGGATATTTTATATAAATGATTCTCCCCTGTGATGCTCTTCACCACTGAGTCAGTGGCGGTCAGAGGTGCAGAAAAGTTTCATTTCTCTTTGTCTCTGTTGTGAACAGTTCTTCTGTCACTCAATAAGTGGAAGCCGCACTAATTTATAACCAACTCCCAGTTTCCCAAACCTACTAAAGCTTCTCTCTTCTTTTCTTTCTTATTATCAACTTGGGTCCTCCATTTCTCAAGTTTGTATTCATTTTATTTGTTGAGTGTGTGTGTGTGTGTGTGTGTGTGTGTGTGTGTGTGTGTGTGTATCTGCCACTATGATGGACTTTGCTCTATTAAAGCTAGGACAGACTCCAGAACCATGACCTGAACAAAGACAAAGCAGATAAGAAAACGAGTGAGTGAGTTTCATCATATACATCAAGTTAAAGGAACTCATATTTTAGAAGCACAGTTTTGAAGAGGTTTTCCAACTGAAGGCTCAGGAATAAACTCTACACTTAATAAATCACCAGCTCAGTCTTAGGAGAGTCCTCTAGACTGAAGAGCACTGAGCTGCAGCTGCATCTTGATTACAGCGTGTCCTCTGTCTCCCTCTAGTGGCCGGGAACTGTCTCACAACTGGACCAGCTGAAGGTGAGGATTTAAAAATAATTTAAATAAATATTTGTAAGAAATGAACCTTTGTTGCCCACTTCTGAAGGCCTTACGTGATTATAATTATTTTGAAGATCCATCTGTAGATGCTTTTCAGCTTGTAAATAACTAAGGGAAAAGAGAAATTTTATTAAAAAAACAACAACACATACTGAGCTCTGATGTTTTGTTCTGCAGCTCAAGCAGCTTGTCTGGTGATTTTTTTTCTATGTCTCACACATGGCTGGGTTTGGGTGGGAGCTGCACTGTCAGTGGATGAAAGGATGTATTTCATCTTTTCATATCCACACAAAGCAATCATCCAATAGTGAAAGTGGAAGAAATAGGCTATAATATAAAAATAATGTGTGATAATAAGTTCTACCCCACACAGCCAGAGGTTGCCAGACATTAATTCCTGATTCATGAAACAGGAGGAACTTTATCTCTGGACTGTAAAGTACTAATTTCACATGTACAGTATCAATGTTATCTTCACTAGTGCTCCATGATGGAGAACATATTCATGGAGAGAGAGGTTTGTTTGGACAGTAAAGGGTTTTCTCACAGCTATTTCTGCTCCATTGACCTGCTGGGGCGGTTGTTACTGTATCAATAGTAAATTGATCAAATAAATGATTGAAATATTATAAACAAATGCAATGTTTTATTTTAAAATAGTGATTATATACATTTCTGTGTGAAATGTGTAACATGTATGTATTTATGAAGTTTAACACCTGAAGCAGGAGGGAAGCTCTCGAGTGCTGAAACCCTCTGACCCTGTTCAGCATCACTGGACAGCTCATTTAACACCAGGGGCGACATTTAATCGTGATCCATAAACAGTTCAACACCAGCTTTATTCTCAACTCACAAACTCACACACTTCAGGGCTTTTCCTCACAGACAACTGGGGTTCTGTGTTGATGTTCAGACAATAATACAACATATATTAAAAGTTGACTTTAGATTTTACTGCAGTCACTGATTTAACTAATCATTTTGGTGAGTTTGGCCATTTTGGGTGCACAGTGATTTGCTGCAACAGATGCTCTTTATTCTATTTTATTTTGGGTTTCTTTTTTGTCCTGGAATTTGTTTTCAGCGAAAACTAATATTCTCCACCTCATTAATAAACTACATGCTACTGAGGCTGCTGGAAGCTTGCCTGTCAGAGCTGGTACACTAACCTCTGGCCTCTTTAACCCAAAGGTAGTGAGATGTGTGGTTCTCCACATCTCTCTCTGTTAATATAGAACAGCCCTGTTTCATCTGATGGCCTGCTCTTGTTAGCTCCTCCTGACCTCCCTCAGCACCAGGAGTGAAGCTTCAGCTCCAACACTCTAGTGACTCCAAAATTACTACAGTAATCCCAGGGCTGGCCACTTGTCTCAAGTCAGTGGGAATGTGCAGCTTCTATTTACAAAACACAATTCCAGATCGCTCCAGTGACTCCTGCAGCTCATGTTCAAAACTAGAGAATCTCAGATTACGTGAACACAAATGAAACAGAGAAATATTCCTGCAGATCAGGAACTAAAAAAGTGCTGCAGTCTATATCCAGATATATTTGTTGTTTATTTGTTTATTTCTAATTGAAATGAAATACTGTTCCTCCAGGACCCTGGTGCTACACATGAGACAACATCTAACATGACGCAGGAACACACACAAGACAAGTGCAGACAGGACTAACAGTGCAGACAGACACCAGCCTTGTAGTTACTAGACTGCAAACAGTCTAATGAGGATCATTGTTAAAAACGGTGCAGAGTCCAAATTAAATAGTAATAATAATAAAGTGTCTGTGTGCAAGAAACAGCAAAGAGGGGAGATAAATTGGTGTATGAATGGAGCTGGAGGATGAAGCATCAGTTATGACTCAAGAGTCTGATGGCCAGAGGATGGAATAATTTCCCATCCCTACACTAGAACATTTTAGTTTCTAAAGAACATCCAGATAAGAGGGTTTCAGTTCAGCATTCTTGAACACTATCTATAAATGCTTCTTAGGGAAGAATAAATAACACTGGCGACATGGTCTACTTTACCTTGCAGAACTTAGTTCTGAACCTCATGATACACATCTAATCCAGGTAATGAGGGCAATTAAAACAAAGAGGCTCAGAATAGGTCTGTTATTCCAAATAAATATTTTGTCAGTTTTCATGTCTGACATGATGGAAATTAATTTCTCATAATGGCATTATTTTGGTGGTGGGGTGGCTTAGTTGTCCTGTCTGAACTTCTTTGCCACTGAAGAGACTTTCATACTTTCAATCTGTGCATTGTGGTTGCTTTCAAGTTTCTATTCAGGAAAAGCCAGAAACCACCAATCCACAGCTCGACCTTCGTCCTTCCCTTTCTCCTCCTGCCTGTTTCACATCAAGACATAAAGAACTCTGTTGGCACATCAGCTCCTCCAGTCTTGTGCTGCCTGTGTGTTTTGTGTATTTTAAAATGAATGGATCTCACACTCTGCCTCTCATCCATCTCTCAGTCATGCATTATCGATCCCATTCTTCATTCTTCTGGCCTCACATGACTTTTACTTAAATCTATAATGTTAATTGTGAGTGTTTCAATAAATTAAAAAGCTGTGGCTTTTATTTTGAATGTCTGGCCCCTGTGTTTATCTGGACAGTATCTGAACCATGAATAAATCAACTAATCACAAATCCACAAGAACAGAATCTGTTTCAGTTTATTGTTTTTATAAGTTTTGTAAAGTCACCCTTACACAAGATTTCCACAAGCACGTATGTTGCCATGGCCACCACAGCAGTGTGAAATTATGAAACAGTTGAAAAAGTGCCCCGATAACAGCCGCAGTTTCACTACACTGCACTAGATCAATTCAATTCAATTCAATTCAATTCGATTTATTCTTGTATAGCGCCTTTTACAACAAAGTTGCCCCAAGGCACTTTACATTGGTGGTAGTAATAGATGTTAAAACCGAGGCGACCTACGAAGGAGGAACCAAAAAACTCCACTATGTGGAGAAAAAAAACCTTCTGAGGGTACAAGGTCAACCCGCTACCCAACCCCATTGGGTATACTAACAGTAAACAAGTTAATTTGGTTTTAAACTCCAGGATCAATGAGGAGTCCCAAGTTCAGCTATGCAGAAGTGAGGAGAGAGAGATGCATGCTGAACATGCACATCTCTTGATGAAAACAGACTAACATATATGGTATGCGCAATGGCGTCACTGATGGTGGATCAGTGTTGCAGGGATGGTGGATGCTTGCTTCCAGGCAACACACACACACACACACACACACACACACACACACATATTTGCTTGTTCAGCTGATGACGCAGTGATCAGAGTGTGTAGATGCCTGTAGGTGTATATAAACCTTTATAGTCTCTCATTGCAGATATAATATCACTGATGGAACAGCATTTTTAAGGTTCATTTTTAAAATTCTGTTCATTATTCTTCTTATTTATTTATATATTTAAACTAATTCAAATAGTGAATTACTTATGTAGAAAACATGATATGAACTTACAAGCTTTCAACACTCAACCCATCAGTGTGTTTGGAGCACCAAGTAAAGAAGATAGCTCATTTGGCCACACTGAGCGTCCGTGGCTAGGAACATGTGTCTATGGTACCACTTTTAAGTCACTGTAATTACTGTACAGAACAACTTTAATAAAGCATTAAATAACAGTGTAAGTACTGGTGATATTCACTGTTACACTCTCAGAATAAAAGATACACCTTCAGTACTTTACTTACAGAACACAATTCCATCATTTTCCCCTGCAGTTCACTAGTTTTTGCAGGGAATGTTCTAGCGACTGTGACCCCGAAACATTTCAAAACATACCAGCCCAACACACACTGCACTACGGCATCAGAGCGATCAGTCACTCAGTTCAGCAGATCAGCTGAGGAAAGTACAGAGTAGTTGGATAAACGGTGTGTTTGTAGCCTGATCTCTGGCCATCAGTCTTTCTACTCCATCTGTAATTCACCGTAAACACAGAGCAGCAACAGCGTCACCCACAAGCACCTGTGGCGACACCCACAGCTGAGCACAATAGCGGCTGGACAGAAGAAAATGCAAAGGTGAGGAAGTCACACTGCGCACTGAGATCAGTTAGGCAGAAGTGAGGAGAAAGAGATGCATGCTGGGAGCACACTGTCATGATAACAGAGTGTGTAGACACCTTTAGATATAAATATAACTTTATATCCTTTTTCATTGTAAAGATGATGACACTGATACTGATGCTCATTTACAGAGTTTATTATTATTTATATAAAATAAATGAGTGGAAATAAAAAAACTGTCAAAATCACAAAATATAGCTCTGTTTTCAGGCGTCTATGACAGTAATACATTAATAAAGCATTAAATAACAGAAAGCGTAACTAGGGTGATATTCATGTTACACTCCGGAAATAAAGATGCACCTTCAGACTTACTTCCTGCAGTTCACTTGTTTTTGCATAAATGTTCATGTTTTTTTTACCCCAAACATACCAGCCCAACACACACTGCACTACAGCGTCAGTGATGGTCAGTCACTAATAAGTGGGAAATTTAAGGAGGTTTATTTCCATTTCCATTTCCATGTGTGGAGTGACTGATGAACTGAATGCAGCGGACTGTGGGTTGTGTTCTGTGATGTAAACATAAACACATCTATATAGTATCGTATAGCAATAGAAATAGTGGGTGGTAAATATAAAATGAACTCACATTTGAAGGATCTTGCTGTTGCTGCCCCCCCCCATCCCCCCTTACCTTGCTGTTTGTCCCGAACTGCTCTTTATTACCCTAAAGTTGGTCTGAAAGTCAAAAAACTCACATTGTTGTTTGCAATCGTAAAAGCTTACATCCACACCCTACATGCTCGCCTCCTTAGAAACACTGGTGGAGGATGGGTATTGGAAACCTTTAAAACACATCAACCACAGTGACCAGTGTGCAGTGCTGGGTCTCAGCTGTGGACCAGGATGTTGACCATTTTAGTGTCTGAGGGTAAAGTTTGAGGCATCATGATTGGTCATCTACAGATTAAACTAAATGTCAGTAATTGTATTTGTGTCTGTTGCTGATGGTCAGATATGAGTCTCTTCTCAGCACCTCTACTTCCTTTCTGCTGATTAGAGTGCGGCTATATGTGTAGTTAAGAGTGATGTGGCTCTTCTCTCTTTGTTTGCACAGCAGCAAACAGAAGGTTCTAGATTAAGTAGATCAGATGTTGCCTGCAGTGTTTTTAGTGTGTATATTTGATTAAGCCCATCTTTTCCTCTCAGAGTAACACTCGTGTTTTCTGTTGATAAATATTCCTGTTAACAGTTTAAACGGTGTTCACATGAACAGATCAGCTGAGGGGAAAGTACAGAGTGAGTTTGGATAAACAGTGTGTTTATGTACAGATACTCTGGCCTGTCAGTCTTTCTACTCCATCTGTAGTTCACCCTTACACACAGAATAAAAGGCAGCGTCACCCACAAGCACCCTGTGACGACACTCACAGCTGAGCACAGCTAATGGCTGGATAGAAAGATAACAGAGTGTTACAGGGCACTCCAGGAAAGAAGGAAGCACTCGGCACGCTGAGAGCCCTCAAGAACCACAACATTAGGGTTTTCATGTGTCTGTAAAGAATGCCTGTTAATAAACAATAAATAAAGTGTAACTGCTGGTGATATTCACTGTTCGGCTCTCTCAGAAAAAAAAAGGTGTTTGGGGCGTTGGGGTGGAGACCGCTGCATCACTGGGGTGGTTCCCTCGGATCGCCTTCAGTACTTTAGTCAGGGGAACATAATTCCATCATTTACACTGCAGTTCTACCATTTTTGTTTTGCATCAATGTTAATTAATTTAATTTAAAAGTAAAATTTACATGTTTTAGTTTTGAAATACTTTGCTAAAAATGAAGCTGCATGATATGAATCAGAACCATTAATATGTAGCAGTTAACAATTTAACCACTGTTGCACTTTTAGGGAAAACACTATTGGGGTGTCCTGGTGGGGGGGGTACCTTTAGCGAGACTAGAGGTATTACCCTTTCAGGGTAGCTTTCAGGACACATTTAATTAGAGAACTTAATTCCACCATATTCATATTCATAGGTTAAGAGTACACATCTGGGAAGTACAGATGTGCAGTGATGCGCTGTCAGCTCTCTGAGGGAGATGGTCCTGGTCAAAATTATGATCTTTGTATAAGTGGACTTGTTCTCCTGTGTTCAGTAGGTTTCCTCCACAGTCTGAACCTGCATGTCAGGTGGATTGGAGGAATGCTGCATTGCCCATAGAGCACACATTTTGCAGACATGTGTTCTGTTTATAACACAAATATGACCGTGCAGTCGTGTCAGTAGAAAGGAAGCAGAGGCCAGTGATGAGTAGAGAACCATATCTGACCATCAGCAAACAGACACAAATAAACCACTGATGTTTCATTTCACGACCGCTATAACTGACCAATCATAATGTGACGAGATGTGAAGAGGAGGAAAGGCATGATGGGAATGTTTTTCCACGATAGCATCAAATTTACCCCTCAGACATTAAGACTGTTAACATCGTGGCCCACCTGATACTCGACACTGAACACTAGTCATTGTGCTGGATGTGCTTTAAAGGTTCATTTAATCACCCCTCCCCCCACCAGCATTTCTGAGAGGACAGTAAGAGGAAGTAAGCTAAACCACATTTCGCAGAGCAAGCATGAGGAAACACGTGTGGGCGAGTGTGTTTGTATGCTTGCAGGCCACAATCTGAGTTTACTGATGATCAGATAAATAATATTATAAAAAGATTTCCCACAAGCACCCTATGTTGCCATGGCCACCACAGCAGTGTGAAGTGTAAAACAGTTGAAAAAGTGCTGACCACAGCCACTTGTATCTCACTGCACACTGCACTGAGATCAGCTATGCAGAAGTGAGGAGAGATGCATGCTGGGGAACATACTGTCTCATGATGGAAACAAACTAACATATATGTAAGTATGCACAATGATGTCACTGATGGTGGATCAATCATTCAGGGATGGTGGATGCTTGCTTGAAACAACACACACACACACACACACACACACCACACAAATTATATTATAAGATTAGCAGTTGTGGACAAATGGCAACCAAAAAAAGTCAGATTACGTCTTAAAGCACTGTGTGAGCTTCTACCAAGGCAGGAGTCTTAGATTAAGCTCATCTTTAGTTTAAACACTGGTCAAAGGTCAGTTTACCTGATGTTTACATTCACTGGTTATTTTGCTATACAACACTGTATAGATTTCTTTTCTTCTACAGTTATCATCGTCTACAATCTTTTGATCAATCTCCATATTCCTTGGAAACACAACTTCGCAGCAGCATCACTGACCAGATGTTATCTGAGTATCTGACCGCGTCTAGGCAGTTTCATAGTATGGTTATTATTTCGGATGCTGAAACATAATACAAACCTGCAAACCTCATCAGTTTCATTTACAGATAAACAATTTTTTCATGGTTTATTTAAGAAACAAAGGTGAGCACTGATAAAGTAATAGATGAGTATTATTTATGTACAAGAAATGAGTTTGTGAGTTTAATTTAAAATAATGAGCCTTGAGGAAATGCATGATTAGTTGAACACTAAATTAGGACATATGCACAAAAGAAAATATACAAATATATTAATATATGAATGATTTTACAGTTTTACATGGAAAATGAGGTCAACGTTAAACAGCAATAAACAATAATGATCCCTTTATTGCCATATACGCATTAATACACAGTCAATATTCTTAAAAGACATCAAATATGTGAACAGGACATTTATATCAAATCAGAACCAAAAAGAGTTTGTGTGTGTGTGTGTGTGTGGGTTCAGTTCCAATCCACCTCAGCACCCAGCACTACTACCACTGGGTTCCTGAGCAAAACGCCTCAACCCCAAGTTGCTCCTGGGAGTCTGTCCCTGTAGTCAGGAACTGTGAGTCATAAGAGCGTCTGCTAAATGCAGTAAATGTGTGTGTGTTAATTCAGTTTAATGCTGGCATATTCTGTCTCCAGTGTCCATCGGTGTAGGGCGGTGTTGTTTTTGCTGGCGACTACGGAGAAAGTCGTCACTAAATCCTGCTGTAAATACACAACAACAAACATCATTAAAGCCCAAACTCACCTGTACAACAGACGCTCAGAATGATACTCACCAGCTCTTCTGCTTGTTGACACTTCAGGTTCACGTTACTGTACAGCATTTCAGATCTACCTGTAAAGCATAATTTTAACAAGTCAATACGTTTTAAACACACACACACACACACACACACACACACACACACTCACACAGAACCTGCATCCTGCACTGACAGATCTAGGCTGATAAACATGCGGTGCTAGATGTCATTTGAACTCGTGAGAGGTCGTGACAGGTTATCGCAATGGTTCCTTTTACAGCAAATTAATGGATACAATCTGTCTTGATAACTCATGACATCACTTAATTTTATGACATCATATTTTTATAGCAGAATTAAGTCAATGTTATATTGTAGTGAAGTGAAAGTGACTATTTGTCATTAAATCTGGCACACAGTGATACACACACACTGTGCAGCACGGGCAGTTGTTCAGTGCCTTGGGAGTAGTGTCGGGACCAGTGCCTTACAAAAGAGACCTCAGAGCAACCTACTTGTCTGAGAGTCAAACCCATAACCTTCTGATTCTGGGGCCTAGTCCCTAAACACTAGAGCATTGCTGCCTCTTACTGCAGTGACACCACACCTTGTACTGACACCTATGAATTCAATCCTAAATTCATTCCTGAGGGACGTGTATGTCCTCGTTTCAGTGTTTTACCACCTACTCCAGGGCACAGAGAGCTGGATGTTAGTTAAGGGATGAAACCCATTTCTGATTACAGTGTAGAAAACTGAGCAGTGATGGAGGGCTGAAAAATAACATGGACTTCGTGGATTAAATTTTCAGAAATTCTCATATTATCAATTGCATTGGACTGTTTCTTCAGGAAAATCTCTCAGGAAAGCGATCAGTCTAGGTGAAAGTGAAAGTGACTATTTGCCATTGTGAAACAACACAGCACACAGTGAACCACAACAAAATGCAACCATACTTTTAACCCACACACTGTCCATCAGCTGTGGGTAATTTTTAAAATATTTTCCCTGCAAAAAGGTGTTTGAAGTTTCTTCCAGTCTTACTGTGTCTCTGATCTCCTCTGTCCTGTTTCTCTCACAGCTCTCCATCTGCACTTTTCTCTGAGTAGGAATCAAGCCAGACTCTCACACACTGCACAGAGCTCCAGCACGGAGTGTGTTCATGAGCAAAACCAACAATGTGAGTGCATGTGTGTTTACCTCTGAATCTCCAGCAGAAAACCCCTCCAAGTACCAGCAACACCAGTACAACCCCACAACCTTTCAAACCAACAGTAGAGTCCGACCCCAGTCCCTGTGTGAAGGAAAGTGCATTTATTTAGGTTACATAACACTCTCTGGTACTGAGTGAATCTGAGATTATCAGTAACATGAAGAAGGTATTAAAGTGGTGCTTCTAACCATAATTAAGTAAGATTTTATGAAAATTCTACAAAAATGGTTTAACTTAATTTTACAAAGGTTCTTTCCTTTAAAAAAATCACTTAAAATGTCACAGTTACAAAACAATTTCAGTATTTCCAGATTTCAGTTCAAGTGGATGACAAAAAGGACTTTTATTCTGACATACTGGCCATGATTTAGATAGATATTAATATATGTAGTTATAACTTTAAATGACAGCATTGTTCATGATCACCTGCTAATATCTAGATCAAATTTCACTTTTTTTGAAAGAGAAAAAGGACTGAGAGCTGAAATAAAGGATACATGATTTGGAGATCTACTGCCCTATAACATTTCAGCAAAATAAATATTGAACAATAATTTAAATAAAATCTGATGCTATTTCCTTATTTCTCATTGATGCTTATGTGTTGAAGTGGCAAAATGATAGCACCTTTTTTATTCTGTGAATAAAAACATACTTGAAAATGTAGAAGTGACTGGTCGGGATGTACTGGTGACTCTTGGAACAGGCTTTGTAGATTTGTGAAGACAACTGCTCTCACTGTAAACCATCAATCGTCCTGCTGACATTCAGATCATAATTTTACAAAACTGTTGTATGAATATTTTTTTTTCTAGGAAACACTTTTTTCATGATTTCTACTTTAATTAACTGGAACAAGAATGAGGTTAGGTATTGGCTGAATAATACAGCCTTATCCATAGTGTGGTTCTGAGAACGGATTTACAGGATTAACTCGAACAGATACTAGAACCCCCCTCCTTGAACCGCCACCTTATCGTGGTGGAGGTTTGCGTGCCCCAATGATCCTGGGGCTATGTTGTCAGGGGCTTTATGCCCCTGGTAGGAAACACCAAAATTAAACAGGTCTAGAGTGAGGAAGACAAAGAGCGGTTCAGAGGACCTCTGATGATGCATAAAACCTTGGAAGACGTTCTCCTCGCACGGGCCATTGGGTCACAGGGGCCTCCCCTCTGGGCAGGCAGGAGGTGGGGCCCGCTGGCGGCGCCTGGTGGTGAGGCCCTTCACCCAGGGCCCGGCGGGCTTGCCGAGAACAGCGTGGGTCCCCCTTTACATGGGCTCACCACCTGTGGGGAGGAGGGGCCAAGAGGTCGGTGCATTGTGAGCTGGGGTGGCAGCCCAGGGGGCCTTGGCGGTCAGTCATGGCTGCAGAAGCTGGCTCTAGGGGCGTGGAATGTTACCTCTCTGGTGGGAAGGAGCCTGAGCTGGTGCGCTGAGGGTGAGAGCAGTTCCAGCTAGATATGGTTGGACTCACCTCGGCGCACGGCAGACTCTGGAGACCAGTCTCCTTGAGAGGGCTGGACTCTCTTCTTCACTCTGCGTTGCCTTACGGTGAGAGCCCGGCTTGAGTGTGGAGCACACTTGTGCCCCGGCTGGCGCCAGTACATTGGGGTTACCTGTAGATGAGAGGTGGCGGCCCTCCTTCCGGAGTCGAGAGGGCGGGTCCTTAGTGTTGTCTGCGGCAGCATCGCGCCAAACAGCATCTGGACTACCCACCCTTTCTGGGGTCTCTGGAGCGCTAGAGGCGTCCCTCTGAGCGACTCCTGCTCGTTCTGCTGGGGACTTCAATGCTCGCGTGGGTAATGACAGTGACACCTGGAAGAGGCGTGGTGGGAGGAATGGCCCCGATCCTGAACCAGAGGCGGTGTTTGGTTATTGGACTTTGTGCTGGAGTCACGGATTGTCCTGCGAACACCATGTTCAGGCATAGGATGTCCACATGTGCACCTGGCACCCAGGACACTGGCGCAGTTCAATGATACGACTTTGTGGTGCGTATCATCGGACTTGCGGCCCATGTCATGGACACTCCGGAGTGAGAGGCGGAGCTGTCAGCGACCATCACTGGTGGTGAGTTGGCTTACCGTTGGTGAGGAGGATGCCGGTCAGACCTGGTAAAGGCCCAAGCATATGCGTGAGGGTCTGCTGGGAGCGTCTGGCAGAAGTCCCTGTCAGGAGCTCAGCTTCAACTCCCCACACTCCGTCAAAAAGCACAACCCGTCCGGGAAGTGGGGGGATATTAGTCTGAATGGACCTTGTTCGCACCTCCATTGTCAAGCGGCTGACGGGCTGTGGCGGGAGGTGGTCGGTGCCTGCTCGGTGGCAGCCTAGAACCCGTTGGTGGACACCAGCGGTGAGGATGCCATCAAGCTGAAGAAGAGTCCTACGGGCCTTTTTGACCAGTGGGGCTCGGGCAGCTGATGGTACCGACAGGCCAAGCGGAATCTTGGCTCTGGTGGTTGCTGAGGCTTAAAAGCTTCCGGGCATGGGAGGAGTTTGGAGGCCTGGAGAAAAGGACTTCAAGCGGCCGAGAAATTCTGGTCCACCATCCGGCGTCTCAGGAGGGGAAAGCAGTGCGGTCAGCACGCGGTGTATAGTGGGGATGGTGCGCTGCTGACCTCATTCGGGGCGTTATTGGTCGAGTGGGGAGTACTTGAAGACCTCCTTAATTCCTCAACATGCAGCAGGGAGGAAAGCAGAGCCTGGGACATGGTGGACTCTGCATCTCTGGGGTCGAGGTTGCCAAGGTGGTCAAAAAGCTCCTTGGTAGCAGGGCTCCGGGAGTGGATGAGATCCGCCCAGAGTTCCTCAAGGCTCTGAGATGTTGCTGAGACTGTCATGGCTGACCGCCTCTGCAACATCGCATGAGACAGAAAACCAGGAATGATGCCTCTGGATTGGCAAACCAGGGGTGGTGGTCCCCCTCTTTAAGAAAGAGGACGAGGTGTGTTCAGTATCGAGGGATCACACTTCTCAGCCTCCCAGGGAAAGTCTATTCAGGGGTCCTGGAAAGGAGGGTCCGTCGAATAGTCGAACTTACTCCCAGATCAGGAGAACAATGTGGTTTCGTCGGGTCGCGGAACAGTGGACCAGCTCTACGCATAGCAGGGTCCTGGAGGTGCATGGGAGTTGCCAACCAGTTTATGTGCTGTGGACTTGGAGAAGGCATTCGGCCGTGTCCCTCGGGAGCTCCTGTGGGGTACTCGGGAGTATGGGGTGCTCCGGATTCCCTGTTAAGGCTGTCCGGTCCTGTACAACCGGTGTCAGAGCAGTCCGCATTGCGTAGTGGTCGGACCTGTTCGGTGAGGGTTGGACTCCGCCAGGGCTGCCCTTTGTCACCGATCCTGTTCATAACTTTTTTATGGACAGGATTTCTGAGAAACGCAACCAGGAGGCGTTGAGGTCTGTTTGGTGGGCTCAGGATTGGGTCTGCTTTGCAGATGGCGTTGTCCTGTTGGCCTCATCATGCCGTGACCTTCAGCACTCTCTGGATCGGTTCGCAGCGGTAGGCGGCTGGGATGAGAATCAGCACCTCTAAATCTGAAGGCCATGGTCCTCAGTCGGAAAAGGTGGAATGCCCTCTCAGGATTGGTGAGACCTTGCCCCAAGTGGAGGAGTTTAAGTATCTTGGGATCTTGTTCACGAGAGTGAGGGTGACGGGAGATCGACAGAGCGGATCGGAACCTTCTGCAGTAATCACGAATGCATCCGGTCCGTCATGGTGAAGAAGGAGCTGAGCCAGAAGGCAAAGCTCTCAATTTACCAGTCGATCCACGTTCCCACCCTCACCTATGGTCACGAGCTGTGGGTAGTGGGCGAAAGAGCAGATGCCTTGAATACCAAGCGGCGAAATGAGTTTCCTCATGGGGTGTCTGGACTCTCAGCAGAGATAGGTGAAGCTCAATATCCGGGAGGGAGCTCAAGTAGAGCACGCTGCTCCTCCGCTTGCCGAGGAGGAGCCAGATGGTGGCTCGGGCATCCTGATTAGGATGCCCCTGGAGCGCCTCCCTGGTGAGGTGTTCGGGCACGTCACGGAAGGGCCCGGGGAGGGCCCAGGACGCGCTGGAGAGACTATGTCTCGGCTGGCCTGGAAGCATGTCCGCCCGGAGGAGCTGGAAAGTGGCCGGGAAGTCTGGGCATTCCTGCTGGAGCTGCTGCCTCCGCAACCCGACCTCGGATAAGCGGAAGATGGATGGATGGAGATACTAGAACCAGAAAGAAGACCAAGCCTACATTTAAACCTAGAACCTCCAGACACAATAAAACAACAAAACAACACAGGATAAATAAATTACAGCCCAGAATGCCCAAGAAAATGATACAAAATTGATGTGGTTTTAATCAAACTGCATTTAAAAAACATTTAAAATAAACATGTCAAAAAGTTAACAAAAAATGGAATATGTTTAGTAAAGCAAAAACATACCACTGACTTTATTAAAAATGGAAATGCAGGTTTAATTGTTTCAACCATATGCACAGTACAGCGTTCCTCCAGGACCTGGTGCCACATAAGACAACATCTAACATCACATAGAACACTTATAATATATTTATATATTGGTGTATGTTAGATGTTATTTTATTCTTTTTTATTATATCTAATGTTTAATATCTGACACAACCACAATTAAAAACAAAAAAATGAAAACCAATCTGAACTCTAAAAGTCCTGCAAGCTAAAACCTCTTATCTGAATCCACCAGCATCACCAACAAAAAGAAAGATATAGTTTTGCTTCAAAAATACTCATCGACTGCCGAATAAAAAACTGCAGAGTTGATTCATACAAATAACATCATTCTAACCAAACTAAACATCACAAAAACAAGACACAAAATGAGACACTTCAGTCAGTAAAGCAACCTTGAATCTACACTCACTGTAAAGATTATCAGATCCACTGATCATGTAGAGGCTCTCTGGAATTTAAACCATTTGTGTGTGTGTGTGTGTGCTCGCATTCCTATCAAACTGGGGACGTGACCCTAAATGCACACCAATAAAATGGGGACTTGTGTCAATATGGAACTAAATCGAGTCCCACAAAGTTAATGGTTGCCTTTGGATATTTCATCATTCTGACCCCCAAAATGTCAGTAGTCCCCACCCACAACTAAACCAGGAACAGTGTGTGTGTGTGTGTGTGTGTGTGTGTGTGTATGTGACTGAGTGTAAGTGTGTAAACTCCACCTGTAATGGCTGTAAACAGTTGGTTAACACACTTTGTCATGTGAATCATAAGCTGAGGTTTTATTGGTTGAACAGACCCATGATGTAGTGTTATTAGAGCCCTATTTCATGGAGTCCAGGGTGTGGAGACAATCACAGTTACACAGCTTATGTGAGTTTCCCTTGAAACATGATGTTTTAAAGGCTTTCACCACAAAAAATATTTTATTTAATAAACTGAGTTTGTGTATAAACCTTCAATAGAAGTGTTAAAGTTAAGAACCTGTTTTCAGTTTAGCAGTTTGTATCAGTAATTAACTAATTCTATGTAGCTCTTGGCACAGCTAAATCAATTATTTAGCCAATATTGGATTGTCTATAGAAATTCATGCAAATGCAAAAATACATTTTATAGGAAGGATTTTTAGAATTGATTAAAAGCTTAGAGTGTTCACTGAGGGGGAAAAGTACTGTTCAAAAATTTGTGACCCAACCAATGATGCCATTATTCACATTACAAGCTGTCATGACAAAACAGGTCTTGAAGTAAGATACATTGATTCCTTTAAAGGTGAGCAAAGCAAATAAATTCACTTTTAAGTTGGTTAAGTTTGATAAACCAATCAGTATTGATAGGGTGTTATTTCAAAATAAGGCAGGGGAGTCTTTGGTGTCAAACTTTACTAAGGGAGTTCATGCTGGAGTATAGAGAGACCTAGTCACTTCAGAAGAAAGCCAAAGAGACAGAGAAGTCTATCACAAATCTTAAAGGATTTATGTGTTCGACTTCATCTGGCACGGAAAGCTCTGGAGGTGAGAGAGCACACACACTCCTGAAACACTTTTTGTATATAATTTTTTATACATAGTCAGTTCTTTTGTTCTATAGTCAGGATCTGTGTAATTTGCATGGTTTCCCTTAAGTGTAAGAATAAATTATGTTGCTAGAAAATTCTCTCTCTGTGTGTTTCGCCGTGGTCTGAAAATATGTCTGATTGATAGACTGATGTATTAATGAACTGATGGATGCTAGATTGGATTAAAAACAGTGTAACACTATGATTAGTGTGTTACATCCTTAAAATGTAACATCACATATCATGCTTTGGCAGCATTGACTTCATGTTTCCAGAAACATAGCTTTAGTTCTGCCCCCTTTGTGAATGACAGTTATGTGTTTACATTCTGTGTCTTTATTATTTAAGAATTATTTTGCTAGCTTTTATCTAACGCTTTTATCATGAATATTTTAGTATTTTTAAATGTGCAACAGCTGTCATTTTATGTGTGATTTTTTTAAACAGCTAATACATCAGAAACACTGGCAGTGGCGGTGTTTAGAAGTCAAAGTCATTCTGCAGTTTTGGTTCACTGTATAAATGAGTGCATGGATAAAGTCCAGATATCTTTAAATTCAAGAGAATTTTGATATATATATGTTCTAATCTTTTTTGACCTTAACCTCAATAGATACAATGGCCTGTAGAACATTTATTTAATTTCTCAGTTTACTACTGTATAATTAATTACATGTTCCTTATCTCATAATGTACAATCATTGCTGTATGTACACATCTTGCACAGTTAGTAAGAGTTGTCTTGGCTAAAAGAGGAAGTAGAGTAGAGTAGAGTAATCTTTTATTATCCCATGAATGGGAAATTTGGGCGTTACAGGGCTCTTATAAAAGTGACAGATGTAAAGAAAAGAATGAAAAAAAGATTTATAAAAATAATTATAAGGAAAGAGGACAAGTACAGGAGAAAGAAAGAAAAGAAAAGTACAGGAATATAATAATAAATTATCTATCTATATAAATATAAATATATATACACATATCTACAAGAATAATTGTGACCAAATATACAGTACAAGATGCAACTTTTAAACTTTAATATGGTTTAAATTGGAGAAAAATGACAGTAACAGTTGCTAAATATCTTTTTTAATAATTCCATAAATATACTATGACTAAGAACATATGTTTGTCACTAACTTACTATTTGTTCCAAATTCAGTAATGGTACTTGCAGAGATGATGGGTCTCTTGGAAGATACTAGTTAATGATGACCACATTAACTAACTGCAAAATGAAGAAAATGATTGTGGAAGAAGGCCACATTCCCGTGCCCTTTTTGCTTTAAGGGACATACATTCTGGGAGGAGATCACATATAATTATGGAGATATCGATTTTCCTTGGAGATGCAAAGTAAGAATGACATGCTTTCTGAAGTAAATTTGATACATAATATTCAACATATTTTTTCCATTTTGTAAATTAATCATTAAAATTAGGAAATTAGGAAATTAGGAATAAATTGTTATTCGTGCTTATACACACTGTCTCTGGGTAATCAGTGCAATGCTTTTATAATAATTTAATAATAATAATAATAATTTTTATTTATATAGCAGCTTTCTCAAACTGAAGCTCACTTTACAGAGAAAAAAACAGTTAATACAAACACAAAGACAGAAAACAAATAGCAGAATAAGAGGAAGTGGAACTTGGAGAAGTGGAATGGCACAACTGGACCGACCTGTTTTTGCTGTGTTTTAAAGAGAGACAGAGAGGACGTGAGCGCAGGAGTTTGAGGAGAATTCCAGAGTTTGAGGCAGCAACACTAAATGATCTACCCCCCATGGAAATCCCCAGTAACCCTGTGCCGGAGGAGTGAAGTGAGCGGGTGGGAGTGTATGAATGGAGTAAATCAGAATTATGAAGGCAGATCCATGAAGGGCTTTAAATGATGAGAAGCAGCTTGTATTGAATGCGATCGATATGGGCAGCCAGTGAAGTTTGTGGAGAATGGGGGTGATATGTTCAGATTTTTTGAAGAATGTGAGAACACGAGCTGCAGAGTTTTGCACATACTGGAGCTTGGCTAATGTTCTACTTGGGAGACCAAAGAGTAAGGCATTGCAATGTCAGGCAGGACATTATAAGCATGAACAAAGTGACTCTGTATCCTTCAGAAAGAGATGAAGCGAAGAGTGAGATGTTTTCTGAGTGATAAAGCATTTTCACAACTGTATTAATGCTTGAGATTCAAATGACAGAATTAGGATCGAATATGCGCTAAATTCGGATGTGGGTGAGGGGCGTAACAAGAGCATTTTCAATGGAAGTAAACTGAAATTTTGTAGTTTAGTGATGAAATTTGGAGCCAACTAATAAAGTTCTGTTTCGTCAGTAGTGAGCTTGAGAAAGTTGGTAGGTGAGCCATGGATTTTGTGTCATGAATGCGCTGTGGGGAAGGGGCGGAGGCGGCTGAAATGGAGGGTGTGTGTAGATTTAGGTGTCGTCAGCATAGCAGTGAAAACTGAGGCCATGGAACACAATAATATGACCGAGGAGAATGTAAGTCCATGAATAACATGGGTCCAGAACAGATCCTGAGGACACCTGTTTAACTGGAGCAGGAGGTGATCCTGGCCATTTATGGAGGCGGATGAATTGCTGTCTGTGTCAGTGGAGATAAGGCGAGAACCAGAAAGAGCGGCAGAGGCCCAATGGCTGAAGGCGGGAAAGAAGGTCTTATAATTGACAGTGTCAAGAGCGACTTAGATCCAGCAAAAAAAAGAATTAAAGGAGGATACTGAGAGACAGGTCGCACTGAGTAAAAAGGTCATTGGTGACCCTTAGCAAAACAGTCTAGAATTGCTGTGGAGATGAATGGAAACCTGACTAAGCGGCTCATATAAATTGTTAATGTAGATGTTTCTGCAGCTGAGCAGCTACAACCCTTTCAAAGGAGCTTTTAAAATAAAAGGTAGATTAGAAAAGGTCTGTAGCTGCTCAGATTGCAGGATCCAAAGTGTTATTTTTCAAAATAGGTGCCAACAATGGCCAGTTTTCAGGCCCAGTGGCACAACACCAGGAGAGTGAACAGTTTATAAAAGGTATGGAGATGGAGGCAGAGATGGCAGACAACAAGCAGGATTTAGAAGTAGGTGCTGGTCAAGGATGGAGTGAGAAGAGCGATTTTCCTAATTGAATTCAGTAACAGAGTTTGAGTTTGTAGGTGAAAAAAATGAAGAAAGGACTCACATGGTGAGAACCTGAGAGAAGGTGCTGGGGCTGAAGAAGTTTACTCACACTAGTGAACAGGGCCTTGGGCTTACAGCTGCTGCTGTTGATGACGGAGGAAGGTAAGGTGAGCGAGCAGCGTTAAGGGCAGATCTATATTTTGCATGTGATCAACATGTACAGCTGAGAGTGCACCGTGAGGCCTGATTTCTTATACAGCCGTTCAAGTCGCCTCCCAACAGCTTTCATGGACCTCAGTTCAGGGGTGAACCACGGAGAGTAGTGAGAGGAGGGTACAGCCCTGATTTTGTGGAACAACTATCTAAAATGGCAGAAATGGGCGGTTGTATAAATTTCAGAATGGCATCAGGACAGGAGAGGTTAAAGAAATTTGAAAGAGGAGATGTAAGCAGGTCTGAGGTGAACCCATGAATGTCAACAGATTTCAAATTTCTATATGAAATTGAATTGCACACATAGATTATCTAAGGTTGAAGTTGAAAGCTAATTCGATACAATGAGTGATCCAGAAATACCAACAGAAGAACAGTTTACAGGAAACGTTTTAATCCCAGATGAACAAATCAGATCCAGTATGTGTCACGTATGTGTGAAGTTCATGCTGAATGGAAACATTCAGAAGGGCAAAATTCGATGGCGTTGGAGAGACAGTGTCTACATGAATGTTAAAGTCACCGAGCAGGATGATGTTTTCAAGACAGGGTGAGTAAGTGTGAGAAGTTCACTGAGGTCCGAAGAGCGGAGAAAAGGAGGCATTAGAGGTGGTGATCGTCAGTGTGAAGTGGTTTAGTACTGACAGTTCTGAACACAAGATATTCAAAAGATGAGATAACATGGAAGTCCAGAACCTTAACTTGCACCCCATCCCGAACGACAGCAGCCAGGCCTCCACCTCAGCCCTTTCCACGGGGCTTACACAGGTCGCTGTAGCCTGCAGGAGTGAGCTTGTTCAGTTCAGAAGTCGTTGCTGGGTTGCCATGTTTCCCAGTCGAGTAAAAACATGTCCAGTTTTATCAATATCAGTTCTCTAAAGTGAGAGCTTTGTCAGTCAGTGAGCGGATGTTTAAGAGTGCTAAACTTGTGCTTGTTATCACGGGATGATGTTCAGAGTCAGGGTGGTTGGTGTCCATGTTCAGAGCTCTCCGGTGATTGAGTGGACTCCACGGTGAGACGCAGTAGAGAGCGGGCGGTGACGGTCAGGCCGGGAGGACCAGACTGAAGGAACTGCAGAAGGAGAAGTGTGATGAATGAAGAGCTGAATTCTGGAGGCGCGGTGAACATAACGGGGACGGCGGGCGATTCCGAGCGCTTGGCAGAGGCCGTATGAGCTCGAGTCCAAGCGAGCCGGACTGTTCCAGTCCCGGAGCTGAGACGGCGTGTATTCTAGCAGTGATTAGCCAGCCAGACACCAAACTTCCGGAGCAAAACGCCTGGCTGATCAGATCCGTAAACGACCAGAACACCGAACCACACACACTCCTCACTGTTCACGTTGCAGAACCCGCAGCCCTCACCCACCAGCAGTGTTGAGACAGCCGTTTAGTAGCGTTCGGAAGGCAGACCGGCCGCACAGAACTGGACGAACAGAGAAGGAGAGCGTGGAGACTCACTCACCAGCTCTGAGCAGGTGCAGGGTGAGCAGGGAGAGGACTCGCAGAACAGGGGTGAGACGAGGACGTGGGTCTGGGTCGCTACTCAGAACACGGAGTTTACACACGATGAATGTCCGGATAGTCCACACAGGCGGCGCTGGGCAAGAAGTAAATCCAGCGCAATCCAGAGCATTAGCGCGAGAAGGATGATGTAGTGTCCAAACGCTGAGCAAAGTCAGATGAAAATCATCATAGCAACTCACTAACACAGAGTGAGAAATATTGGGATACAGGGCTGAAAGACTAACAAACAAACAAACTTTCCAATGGAAAGCGGCAGCCGAACGCGCGCAGCAGTAACGCGGTGTGAAATTGCCAAGAATACGGGGGAGACTTCCGGTTGCAACATCTCCTTAGTTTATCAAAATAAAAGTCCGGTTTCATCAATCGATTATTACATTTCAGTCCATTTACATAAAGAATAATAAATATTGCCATGATATTACAATGGCATCGACGTGATACCATATTTATTGATTAAAACGTACAAGAAAATATATAAACCAGGAAAGAAAATGCATAAATCTCTGGTTTATATACATTTCCACTTGAACTAGTTCTAAAAAATCTATAAAGAAACAAACCTACTCAGGTACATTCTACTAACTGTACTTTAATACAAGCAGTCTTAGATATATCAAATAGCGTCCATTGAAAAGTTTGCTGGGTTTAAACATAGACACAAAGAAGCGATAATTCTGCCTGATTTCACATAAGGTCCAAATGTATATACATTACATCAGTAAGTTGTGTCAGCATCAGACCTACTCAGTACATTCTACTAACTGTACTTTAATACAGACAAGTGTCAGATATATCAAATAGCGTCATTGAAAGCGGGTTTTATACAGACACAAAAAGCGATAATTCGGCCTGATTTCACATTGGGGCAAATTTATATTCATTACACTTCATTAAAGGATTGTGGATCAGCATCAGACCTACTCAGGCACATTCCTACTAACTGTGCTAATACCAACAAGTGTCAGATATGTCAAATAAGCGTCATTGAAAAGTTTGCTGGGTTTTAAACATAGACACAAAAAGGCGATAATTCTGCCTGATTTCATATTTGAGCAACAGTTGTACAGTTTTTCAGAACATAAAAGAAAATACATAATAACCAATAAACTAAAACCTTGCATCTCTCCTGGGTCAGAAAAAACAAAACAAAAGAAACAACAAACAAAAGCCAAACCCTCCCCCAGTCATTGCATAACCTTCAAGCAACAATAGAAACAAAAATGACAGGGATCTAGTCTCTCTCCCTAAATAACTCATAACCTGGAGAAAGCAGCAAATATGGCACAGACCTTTTCCAGCTTAGTCAAAGGAAACAATAATGAAATAAATGACAAGCTGTGTACAGTGAAGTTTACACTTTGCGTAACAATCACTGAACACTCCAAACACCACAAGGTGTCTCTACCACACACACACACACACACACACACACACACACACACACACACACACACACACACACACACACACACACACACACACACACAGCTTCATCTTCTGCTCTCCTTGGTCTTTCTTCCAGTCCAGTTCCACTAAAGCCCAGGTGCTTCCAGTTATGGGGGGTTGCCCTAAGCCTGCAGCCAAGGACCTGGAAGAACACACACTAACAGAGACACACAAGCGGAAGACAGAGAAGAGAAACAAAGAGAGAAAGAGAAGATAGAAAGAGAGGATCCAACTGGTACAATTTTTCACTAGGACTACAACACAAATCTAAATACAGGAGTACATAAATCTAAAGCTTCACTCTGCTAGATGAATATGACATCACTGAAGTTGTATACAGGTGTGTTCTGGTTCATATTCATAACTGTTCTCATGTCTTCAGCAGAAAGCCTCGTATAATTTCACAAACAATGACTTTGCAAATAAACAAACATATAATCCACAACTGCTGTTATCCGTTTGTTTTTCAAAAAATGGGCAATAATGACAAATTTCAATTTCAAATTGTAGCTCTATCACATCATTGTGCAGTATTAGGTATTGAGCTATTAAGAATTTTTGTAGTACTGTGAAATTTGTTTAATTTCCGCTGTGTATGCATCTAAAAAGTCCATGATGCGTGCATGAATCGTTATAGATTTTTCATTTTTACTGAACTTATGCATGTCAAATGATACAATTACCCAATGACATGAGTGTATGTTAAATGACAATTACATTATTAAAACACCAGTTATTTCTGTTTTTAGGTGGACTAGGAAGGACTTCTATGTCTTTGCAGTAAAGACTCATTAATGTTTGACTCACAAATATACATGGCATTATTAAAGTGTCCTTTTTATTGTCTCTTAGAAGCTGCATGTCCATCTATTATTATCCTGTCATTTAGCCATTTCCCACCTCTAAGAATGTCGATGTCTTCTTTTGAAAGACTGCTGTTTAGTGTGAGCTCTGTCGGCACACGTGTGTGTTGTGCATTTGAATACTGTAATTTACAGTCAGCTGTACAGGTATGACTTGTCACTGTTGAGCCAACAGTTTTGTAAAACCACTTCTTACGCTGACATCATAGGCCAAAGGCAAAAATCTGCATTAGAAAATTAACTTGTGACAATATCAAGGAATACTGAACAACATTATCATCATTTAGAGTTCCCATTCGTTGTTTGAATTTATTGTATAAATTGAAGTGTCGGGTTCTGTCTGAAAACACAATAAAGCAGCTCTTATTGTATATACATTTTCCTTAAAAATTGAAGACAGTTTTAAAAGTTTTGGTGGTGCATCCTTTGGAATTTAAACTAATTAAAAGTGATTGAGTAGATGAACAATATTCACTGCTGACTGTCAAACAGCTACAGAGCATTTTTGGCAAGACAGCATCGTACCAGAGTGCACCTATATAGGTCCTTTCTGGGAAATCTCAGTCACTGTTAAATATATTCAGACCTGTTTTGAAAGAACACCATCTCTGTACATTTAACGCCTTCAAGATGTACATAGATATGAAGATTAAACCGTCATTTGCAAGAAATTTGCAGATAGTGTTGCGAAAAATAAACTGTCCATTTCTGATAGACCTTGCTAAATCTTATACTGCTGAAAAGTGTTGTTGATTTGAATTGATCAGATGTTTGTAATACAGCGACTGCATTGTGCAAGTACTCTGATGATATACTTGCAGCTTGTCTAAGCCTGTGACTACACAACTAGCTTGGTAAATCTGGCATAAAACAATATGGCAGCTGTGCAGACAGCTTCATGCTGCTTTAAGCTCATTCTGGTAATTCAAGCCTTCTGTTAGAAAGAACCTGAAGATTCACTGTTTATATGCGACTGCTCTGTTAATGAAGGTACTTGTTTTTGTAACCTGAGTTACTTTCATAAAAAATACAGTACACCACTTGTTTGTTCTTCCATGTTGAACGAAGGTTCCAAAGGAAATATTAAGGTCATTGACTCTAATTCTGCAATTTATAAGTCTTTAAATAACAAAGAGCAATAATGTCCATTATGTTGGAGATTCCTGTATGACAGGAAATGGATTTTTAATCTATAGGTCTATATGTATTCCCCCAATCTTCCAAACAACATTCTATTGGGACAGGCTTCAGCCTGGGTACGAATAGGTTTGCCCTGAAAATCCTGCTCGGCATAAATAATGAGAACATCTGGACTACTGGTGGCGTCCTCTACTGGAGACAGAGAGGTCAGTGTACAGGAGCACAGAGTCTTCTGAGATGTGTCTTGTGTCTCTGTTTCACTCTGTATGACTTCACTCTGCAGGACGAGGACAGGTGGACAAAGACGGCAAGGAGAGACAACAAGAGGTCAGCTCATCATGTCTTGTTAATCAAATCCAATATAGTGGCGACCAGGCTGGAGCTTTATTGTAATTTGCTCTGTGCTGCTAAACCAAACTCATAGGAGAAAGTTCTGTCAAGAGCTCAACTGGAGGATCAGCAGTTCTTTATTTTAGTGCTGGACATCATGGGGGTGTTTGTTTCCCTTCTTAACAATCCTGCAGAGAAGGGGGCTTTCTCAGAATTAGGAGGGTGCAGGTTGTTGGATGTGGCTTGTGCATCTGGAATATCTGGAGCTTTGGAGCTTCTAGAGGGAGTTTTTTGTGTTGATGGTGCCGTACATTTAAACACACACTTAAACCTGATCTCAGATCTGTTGAAGAGCTGGTCTGAGAGACTTTTTAAGAAGCAGAGAAAGATGTTATAACAGTACATTCGGCTGAAACTGATTTTGATTCTATCTGTGTATCAGGCTCTCAAACTTAGTGTTTATTAACATTTGTGTTCTTTTTCAGTGAACTACTCTACCATCACCCACAGCAACACCAAGAGTGACTGATTCTGAAGATAAAACAGAATACGCCACCATTACAGTAAATTAATCACACCATCCAAAAAATTGTTACGATATATTATTTTATGATTCATTTATTTTCATATTATAATTTTTTACATTATTTCTTAATTAAACACTTTTAAAACATTGGCAAATATATAAATATATAAAGCTTCATCTGAACATTGATGGTTTCTCAATTTCAAATAGATTATTTTTGTAATAAACAGAAAAGGCAGGCAATCATTAAAGCTAAAGTCTAGTTCTGTATTTTGAAGACAGTTCTAACAGTTCTCTTTTAGTTCTCTTTTAGGACATAGCGATTACCTACAGGGCAAATTTTCAAACAGGAATTCAGTTCAGTTAATAACTTATTATCTTATGTTTGACAGATTTAATGTTTATCCAAGTATAAATATCAGGGCAGAACTTCTGTGAGCATAAGTGTATTTAAAATTCAGTCCATTTATGCCTCTGTTTTTAATGTATTATATTTCATTGTGATGAACTTATAGTGAGCATTGGTCCAGTGGTCCAGTTGCAGGATACTTGCCTATGGACCTATGGCTCAAGAGGTCCCCGGTTCGAATCCCACCTCTGGCACTACCACCACTGGGTTCCTGAGCAAGACCCTTAACCCTGAGTTGCTCCAGGGGGGGCTGTCCCTGTAATTAGGACATGGAAGTCACTCTGAATAAGAGCGTCTGCTAAATGCTGTAAATGTAAATGTGAGCAAAAGAATAAATGCTGTGTTGAAAATCTTTTTTTTATTTAATTTTATTATTTAATTGTGTACCATCCAAATATGTATCTATTAAGACCCACATTTTGCACAGTAATAACTAAATAAAGCCATATTTAATAAATTATTAATATACATTAATGTTCTTAGAGGTCAAGCATGTTTTGCATGTATTTTGTTCATTCTGTTCTATTGTAACGCTGCAGTGTCGTGGGCTGGAAATCAATGCAGATCCGAGAGCTTCGTACTGAACTTTAATAACAGAAATAACGTGCACAGAACTCATAAACTAAATAAACTGAACATAGCATGTGTAAAACATAACATACATAAACACAAAGGCACCACTCCTGGGGCACCAGACCCTGCCTCATCCCCAAAAAGGAGAGAGGTCAACAAAACGTCCTGCCCTTACAGGTTAACCTGAACAACTGCAGCAAAAACCCGTCTGCTTAAGCCGACGTAGGTAACTGCATGGAGGTCCTGTCCACCCTGGCTGACACAACCGACCGCGCCGAAGCCTCATCCAACTGGGTTGATGGCAGTGACAGTGCCAGTGCCCCGCCCACCTAGGGTGACATGGACGGCAATGCCTGGTCTCCACCTTCCTGGGCTAGCCTGGGTGACAGCCTGACTGATGAGTGTGTCGCCAACCTCGCAGCCGCCTCCTCTGCAGTGAAGATGGTGGATGTCTTTGAAATCCCACCTTGTGTTGATGAATGAACCGGCATCGCAGCCTCATCTCTTTAGGGGCTAACGCGGGAGCCGGCTCCACAGCCTCGCCCTCCTGGTTGCTGGAGCTGGAACTGGCACAGCCTCGGCCAATCCTGGGAAGGGAGCGGACATCACAAAAACACCCTAGGTGCCACTCAACCTCTATTGTCTCAGCCTCCAGCACCTGGAAGGTCCAGTGGTTCTTCGCAGACATCCAAACGGAGCTCTCGGCTCGTGACGTCCATTTGTGGCGGCTGGTCATTTCTGTAACAGCGGCAGGGTGCGTGTAGGACATTAATGCAGAGCCAGGAGTCAGGAACAAGACTTTATTATCCATAGTTACTAAACCAAGATACAATTAACTCTTGTAGCGACCAAAACAGGAAACCAAGAACTACAATAGCGACCAAAACGAGATACCAGGAATTACCAAAACCACCATTAACGTGAGGCTTTGCTCAAAAGAACAGAGGGCCCGCTACTGCACCCAAAACGAAACTCACCCGTGACATCTATGATTAGTTGTGCACTTCTGCAGAAAATAACGATGTCTTGGATTTAAAAGTGTAGGTTGATTATGGAGCTGAAAATTATGTACTGAATTCTCAGAAACAAAAACAACATATGTGAGTGAAAAAAATGTCCTCATAAGCCAGATAATCCATCACTGTGACAAGTGTGAGAACATATTTGGGATGACAGCTAAACTCCCAAAGAAAATACTTTTAAATATGAAAAACCCTTAAGAACAGATCCACTTCAACACTTTGGTTGTGTACAGCTTTTTTCTCCACCAGGGAGCGCAGCTCTTATTTATGTTCCTGTCAATCATTCATTCAGCACCAGCTGCCCTTTCTCACCAGACTCACACAGTTATGAGTTTCTCCCAGAAATTGAAACCAACAAGATGATCAGGTCAGCGTCTCCACAGCAAATCAGCTAAACAGCCCTGCGTATATTTACAGTTTTAGATCCGACAACAGGTCCTTCACCTGTCTTCACAACATTTTATGCTTTTTCTCAAAATAAAGTAGAACTAGGTTAAATCTTAATTAAACATCTGTTTAACTGTCAGAGTTCACATGAGTGGATTTATAAGTTTACAATGAGTGTACAGACTAAAGAAAAGTGGATCTTCGGTCTAAAGTGAAGATTTGAGCTTGATCTGCTGGTTCTTGCAGGAACTGTCACCCCAGAACAACATGGACAGAAAAAACAGGTGACTTACATAAACACGACCTTTTAAAAAGAGAGGTATTGAAAATTACATTATTTTATTTAACACATTTTTTGTGATCGTACATATTTAATTATTTTTTCAGAGAAAACACTCTATTACTGAGCAATATTTCATAACGTATTTTATTATTTATGTTTAACCATATTATACACATTATACAGTGGTCATCCTGGAGGTGTGTTTGGGTTCGTTTCATGTTGGAATACTGCCCTACGGCCCAGTTTCCGAAGGGAGGTTTCTTGTTCTGCTTCAGTATGTCATTCATGGTTCCCTCAATGAGCTGTAGCTCCCCAGTGCCAGCAGCACCCATGCAGCCCCAAACCATGACACTCCCACCACCATGCCTCACTGTAGGCAAGACACACTTGTCTTTATACTCCTCACCTGGTTGACACCATCTGAACCAAATCAGTTCATCTTGGTCTCATCAGACCACAGGACCTGGTTCCAGTAATCCATGTCCTTTGTCTCCTTGTCTTCAGCAAACTGTTTGCAGGCTTTCTTCTATCATCTTTAGACGAGGCTTCCTTCCGGGACGACAGCCATGCCAATTTGATGCAGTGTGCGGCATATGGTCTGAGCACTGACAGGCTGACCCCCCACCCCTTCAACCTCTGCAGCAATGCTGGCAGCACTTATACATTAATTTTCAAAAGACAACCTCTGGATATGACGCTGAGCAAGTGCACTCAGCTTCTTTGGTGGACCATGGCAAGGCCTGTTCTGAGCGGAACCTGTCCTGTTAAACCGCTGGATGGTCTTGGCCACCGAGCTGCAGGTCAGTTTCAGGGTGTTGTGATCTTCTTATAGCTGAGGCATCTTTATGTAGAGCAACAAATCTTTTTTTCAGATCCTCCGAGAGTTCTTTGTCATGAGGTGCCACGTTGAACTTCCAGTGACCAGAGAGAGAGTGTGAGAGCGATAACACCAAATTTAACACACCTGCTCCCCATTCACACCTGAAACCTTGTAACACTAACGCGTCACATGACACCCGGGAGGGAAAATGGCTAATTGGTCACAATTTGGACATTTTTCAGTTGGAGGTGTCCTCACTTGTGTTCCCAGTGGTTTAGACATTAATGCTGTGTTGAGTTATTTTGAGGGGACAGCATATTTACACTGTTCTACAAGCTGTACACACTGACTACTTTACATTGTATCAAAGTGTCACATCTTCAGTGTTGAACCATGAAAAGATATAATAGAAAATGTACAGAATTGTAAGAGGTGCACTCACTTTTGTGACATACTGTTTATTCAGTGCATTTCATAATTTTAAAAAAAGGTTGGAGAAAAAATGATTCGCTGAAAAAGGTTCAGATATAGTGAGTTGGTTTTTATTTATCATTTATAAAAGTGTGTTGAACTTTTTTTCCTAAAATGTTCTCTTTATTCCTCTGTTATGAAGAGGATTTGAGTTTTAGTAAAATGATGTTTTTCCTCAACTTAATTTACTCCAGTTATAGTGATCACAACACAAAAATAAACAAACACTCTTCCTGCACTGACCTCAACACCACACCTGGGAAACACAACACACACACACACACACGAACACCGTGATCATTACAGAACTGTGCAGCTGTTTAACACTCTCTCTCCAGGAAGTCTCATATCACTCCTGACTGAAGAGGATGGAGGAGTGCACAGGTGTGATATTAAAAGCAGTTTGAATGATTGTGACCTTACAGTGATCAGACTCACAGAAAACAGTTTCACTTTTTATTTCTAATCTAAGGAATATATCTTTCCTGAGTTTTCCTGCACTCAGACTGAGAGAGAGCAGCTCTGAGATCAGTTTCCTTTTCCCTGAAACGAGGAAGCAGAGTGGAAGTGGCTACATGTTGAAGATCTGGAGGAACATCAGCTCCCCAGGAAGACTTTTGAGCCGAAGGTGTCTTTATACACTCTTACTCAGAACTCAGTTCAGTGTTTATGTTGCTTCTCTCAACTTTATTTCTTGCTGATAGAACCTGAGAAAGGCCATTAAAACAGTAAGAAATGTGTATTTCTGTTAATGCAAGAGTTTTTCTTTAAACGCACATTTAAGTCCAAACAAGGCTGCGTGGAAACATCACAGAGCTTCAGTTCAGTTTCCAGGATTGTAGAAAATCTGTTACTTCAATAGGAAAAATATGATCCCGACAAACTGGAGCGCTGAACTGATCCTGATGAACTGAAATCTGGTTTCAGTCTGATGTCTACACCTAAATCTGGAATGTAAAATAATACTTTAAATGTCCATCAATATTTATAACATACAAATAATGATTTAATAAAAAAGAGGTTTAAACAAAACACAGCTTTATTAAACACAACATTTTATTAGAACTATATACAATATATACACAACACAATAATAAACACAACACTGTAATAATGATAATCAGAACACCAATAATAGTTTAGTTCATTAAAATAATTTTAATTAATTAAGGTGAAGGAGGAGGAGTCTGTGCTGCAGGATCTGAAAAGAAAAAAATAAGAAAGCAGGTTAATGTACAAACACACACACACACACACACACACACACAGTTGAAAGTATCTAAACAGCATTTTATTAAAACAATCTATACATAACAATAATAAAAACAATACTGCAATAATGATAGTAGTTATTAATAAAAAAATAATACTGTAGCTAATTAAGATCATTTGAATTCATTATAAAGAAAGAGGAGGACTCATGTGCTGTAGGATACACGCTGTTCAGACAGAAGTTTCTGAAATGAAAAAAAAGATGATGTCACTACACAAGCACACACACACACACACACACACACACACACACACACACAGAGCTGAAAGTAACGAGTGTGAGTTAGTTTTGTATGTTTGGTGAATCTTCCGTTACTTTACAGGTGAACACTGTGTTTGGAAAACAACAGGGTTTGTGCTGAACTGTCACTTTAACCGATCACACACACATTCCCGAGACACCACACACACTATACACACTCTTTTTTACACATTTCGTTTACCTGCTTTCTGTTCAGAAGATCACTAATCCTGAACTGCAGCTGCTGCTTCTCCTGCATCTTCTGTCAGAAACAAACACACACAGTGATGTGATAAAAATGTGTTTTAATAAATAAAGTAAAGAACCTGTTCACACAGTTCTTCAGGTCACTGTGAACCTCTAACACTGAGTCAACAGGACGACATTCTGTGTTGGAGGACTCGTGTCCCACACTCTAGGGACTGGGAGGTGGGTGGACTGGGAGTGTTGAAATAGTGTTCATGTTACAAAACTTTAAAGTAGAGAAAATGATGTTTTTATAATCTGACATTTTCCCCTTTAACTTAATGTAAGAGTGAAAATGTAAACAGTAAAGCTACTTTACACTTTACACCAAATCATAAATCTGAACAAAAGACACAGGAAGTGGTTCAAACTCACTTTGTGCAGGAGTTCAGACTTTTTACAGATCAGCCAGTTGAGCGCTTTCACTTTGCTCTGAGAAACAGACACGAACAGTAGCAGTTCAGAACCTTTCAGCAGATAATAATAATAATAATAATAATAATAATAATAACACACAGCCTTACCTGCACGGTGCTCACAATTTTGGCGACCTGTGTGCACACGCTGTCTAGATGTTTCCATAGACCCTGAAGCTTGATGCACTGAACATAAAACAAGTTAATAAACAACAACAACAAAAATAATAAAAATACCAACACATGCAGTTATTATTAGCAAAATTAAAAAATAGTAATAAAGTAAAAATAATAATAAACCTCTTTTCTTCTCTGTACTCTGAACTAAACTGTTCACCTTGTGCTGTTTGTCTGAGACCTCCGACTGAAGATCCTCTTTCTCGGTCACCTGTGGGGACAGAGAGGAGTGTTCTTTATTCAGTATGAAGCTGATCTCAGATCTGTGCTGTGTGGGTCGCTGTACTGCACCACTGTACCAGATAACGGTGATACTGGTTCAGAATAAAGAGTGTCTCCTCCAGACTCCTCCCAGAACTCAGGGTCTTCAGGTAGAGCTGCTCCAGGGTCAGAGGAGGAGGAACATCACTGGAAGACAAGCAACATGTGTATTTTCCCTTAATTTGAATGTACACACTTAGATTATATGACATCTAACAAACAACAACAACAAATCTCCATCACATCCATTATTATTAGAGACTATAAAACCCTTTCTGTTCCCTTTTTACAGGCGAGCTCTTCCAGCATGGAATGAACAGTGATGGAGTTTTAAATCTTTTATATTTGTGTCTGTATTTTTTTCACACACACACACACACTTGTTTTACTCACTCATTGTGACTCTCCTCGAACTCCTCCGCATCTCCGATGTGAAAAACAACTGAGGAGAGAAAAGCAGTGTTTCTCCATGTTCAGCAGAAACTGATGACCTGTTGATCTCCACAGCTGGATGAACTCTTCAGTATTAAAGTCGGTTTAAAGTGTGAACTCACCGGGTTTAAACCCTCCGCTGCTCTCAGTGTGGGACATTTCTGTGCTGGAACTGAAAAAGGTGTAAAATCAACAGATATGAAGAGTGTATCTGGGCTCTGTTCTCGTGCACGCGCAGATTAACGGGGTTTGTGTTTAAACTTCCACAACGTTCCGTCTCCGTCCAGCCGTGACGTCACAGGTCGCCACTACAAAGTAGAGAAAAACGCCTCGTTTCAGATCAAAGTGTTTCATTTTAGTCAGAAACACAAACACTCGATCATAAAGCTGCAGGTGTTCTTAGTGTCAGGTGTCGGAGCAGCTCTGAGTTTAATGTGTTAAATTAAATAAACAATTCCTATAAATAATATTTCTTAATCTAATAACAGTAAGTAAAGTCAAGTAGTTTGTATTGTGATTTCAGCCACATACACGGAGCACAGTGAAACGAAATAACATTCCTCCAGGACCCTGGTGCGACACACAAGACACAACAATAAGGATCTATCAATTACAATTAACAATACAAACAGCAGCTACCATAATCAATTATTAAAATCAATCATAATAGAAAACTAATATTAATATAGCGCTTATAATGTTTATAATAATAATAATAATAATAATAATAATAATAATAATAATAATAATAATATAAGTATTATTATTATTAACAACAACAACAACAACAACAACAACAACAACAATAATAATAACAGGTGAGGGTGACACTGTGTAGACAGGCTAATTATTCTAGTCAGATTTGTTAGAAAGTAGGTCAGTTTTTGCTAATGACCAATCAAGATAAAGTATATAAACCAGCTGTTCACAAGGTCTCTCCCTTCAGTGGAAAAGCCAGTCACAGTCATCCTGCTGGTACAGCCAGGTTTGTTATTAGACTGATATTAATCAGGTTGAAAATCTGATATTCATTAACTGCTTTATAAATGTTTATGTTGTTGTTGAGTGAGAACATCTCGAATGTGTACAGAAAACTAACTACTAGACACAAACTGGGAAAAAACCGCGATCTCGGTTTATATTATAAACAACTATAAATATTTTATTTCTACACAACTATATAATTTATCAGTGTAACAGGAAACGATTTTGTTACTGAACATTTTAAAAACTGGAAAACAGAATCCAGCTGTCACGCCCACCGCTGTACCCAAGCCAGGGGAGAGGTCCCCGTCCCCAGAATACTGACCGGGCTTTCACGTTCACCCTTAGTTTAGTTAACAACCACTGATCACCAGCACCTGGAGAACCACTTACTAATAGCCTGCCAGTCCAACCCAGCATTGTCTGTTCACCGTCCTCCCTGACTGTCTGTATTGTGAGTTACGGCTTTGTTTGGGTACTTGTTCTGATTAAAACGTGTCCTAGTTGGAGCTGCGTGTGTGCGTGACGATGACAGAAGAACGGACCCCGGGCAGCCGCCCCGCCTTTCCTCCTCCGCCGTTCGCCCAGCCACCAGCTCCGCCGGTAAGCCACATCGCTCTTCCAGAGCGTTACGCGGGCGATCCTGGCTAATGTGCGGCGTTTTTGGTCACATTTAACATGTACTTTGGACAATATCCCTGGTTATCAAAAGCAAATCAAAGCAGTGATCGGAAGGCTCACCGGTCGCGCAGCTGAGTGGGGAACGGCTGTCTGGGCAAGTGGTGGCGAAACCGTGAATACGTACGATCGCTTTTCGTCTGCGTTTCGGGCAGTATTCGATCACCTCACTCACGGCCAGTCCAAAGGGGATCGCTTGCTGCGTCTGAAGCAGGGGACTGGCTCCGTCGCTGATTATGCCCTCAACTTCCGCATTACCACGACCGGAAGCGGTTGGAGCGACCCCGCTCTGATGGCGGTGTTTCGGGCTGGCCTCCACCCTGACATCCAGAGGGAGCTCGCCTGCCGAGACGAGGGTTTGACTCTGGACGAACTCTTCACCCTGGCCATTCGTCTCGATCAGCATAGACGCAGAGGCTCCGGACCCACGTGGGAGCCACGCCTCGGCAGGGCCGCAGCGCCCCCCGTGGCCACAGCCATCAGTCCACACAGCGACCTCAGTCCCCCAGAGCCCATAGATCTCGGCAGGATTCACCTCTCTGAGGCAGAGAGGGAACGTCGAATCCACAATAAACTCTGTTTGTACTGCGGTGAGTCAGGACATTGGTGAAAGGACTGCTCCCTGGCTACCAAGAGACGCACAGTATTTAAATCCTTGCCTGATTTATCTAACCAGTTTTCAGTTAAATTATCTCTACGCTCTGCTGACATGTGTCTTTGTGTTTCAGCGCTGATAGATTCTGGGTCGGCTGGCAACTTCATCTCCTCCACGTTAGCTACTCAACTTCGCGTCCCCCTGTATCCCCTTTCCCACACCGTGTCCGTAAAGGCAATCGATGGGCAGCAGCTGAACCTAGGTGGGGTGTCTCAGGTCACAGGCCCTCTCACCATTCAGCTGTCAACTCACACTGAAACACTATCCCTGTTTGTGTTGCCACTTTCTGATCATGGGATCGTACTTGGCATCCTGTGGCTGAGGTCCCACAACCCTGTCCTAGACTGGAGGACAGGGGAAATAAGGTCCTGGTCCCCAGAGTGCTCTTTGCACTGTAACCCCTCCCTCCCGTTCCTCTCCACATCAGTGGAGAGCCCCCTGGCTCACTTACTGTTGTCTATCCCAGTAGAATACCGTCCGATGAGTGAGGTGTTCAGTGCAAAGAGGTCCACTCAACTCCCTCCTCACTGGCCATGGGATTGCGTGATTGAACTCCAGCCGGGGGCCTCTCCTCCTCGCTCTCGCATCTATCCCCTCTCCGAGCCCGAGACGAGAACGATGGAGGAGTATATTGTCGAGGCACTCCGACAGGGGTTCATCATGCTGTCCACATCGGTTTTTCTTTGTGCAGAAGAAGGACGGCGGACTCCGACCCTGCATTGATTATCGGGGACTGAACGCCGTCACCGTTAAATTCCGCTACCCTCTCCCACTAGTACCGTCAGCCCTCGAGCAACTTCGGGGGGCCACCATTTTTACCAAACTGGATCTCCGCAGCGCGTACAACCTGGTAAGGATTCGGGAGGGCAACGAGTGGAAGACGGCCTTTAGTACGGCAACAGGTCACTATATGTACAAAGTAATGCCGTATGGCCTCAAGAACGCCCCCTCCGTCTTCCAGTCGTTTATCAACGACGTCCTGAGGGACATGTTGGGTAGATTTGTAGTCGCTTACATAGATGACATCCTGATTTACTCCAAGGATTATGACTCACATGTTGCCCAGGTACGCAAGGTCCTTTCTCGCCTCCTCGAACACGAGTTGTACATCAAGGCGGAGAAGTGCCAATTCCATCTCTCAGAGGCTTCCTTCTTAGGGTACCGAATCGGGCCAAGGGGAATCGAGATGGAACAGCAAAAGGTGACGGCAGTTACTAGCTGGCCGGAGCCCCGCTCCATAAGACAACTGCAAAGCTTTCTCGGGTTTGCAAATTTTTATAGACGGTTTATCTAAAACTTTAGCGCCATGACAATTACGACATCGGAAACAGGGACAAAGAACGACAAGGCTGATGCCCTCTCGCGCCGTTTAGAGCCGTCAGAGAGGGTGTCCCAGCCGGAAGCCGATATTAGCCCCATCCGTAGTGGCAGCTCCAGTACAATGGGACATCGAGTGGGACATCGAGCGGGACATCCGTCGGGAGGCCGAGGGCACCTCGGTCCCGCCAGGGTGTCCGCCTGGTTGGACCTTCGTGCCGGAGCGTTTTCGAACCCTCTTGATTAAATGGGCCCACACCTCTCCTGCCTCCGGTCATCCGGGCATTCACCGCACAGGGGAACAGCTGAAAAAGAAGCACTGGTGGCCCACCTTGATGCCCAATGTTCGGACACTTGTCCGCTCCTGTTCCACCTGTGCCAAAACTAAGACCCCTCGTGAGTTGCCAGCCGGTAAGTTATTACCTCTGCCAGTACCCACCCATCCGTGGACTCATGTGGCCATCGATTTGGCCACGGATCTACCATGTTCCGGGGGTTACACATGCGTATTGGTGGTGGTGGATCGGTTTTCGAAGGGATGTAGATTCATCCCCTTTGCTGCTCTCCCGTCTGCTCTACAGGTTGCCGAGGCTCTGTTCCAGTATGTGTTCCGGTATTATGGGTTCCCGGAGGACATTCTATCTGACAGAGGTCCCCAGTTCACCTCACAAGTCTGGCGAGCCTTCTTTCGGCGATTGGGGACCTCCGTCTCGTTGTCTTCTGGTTACCATCCCCAAACCAATGGTCAGGCTGAACGAACTATACAGGATTTGACTAGATTCCTCCGGGCGTACTGTCACCACCGGCAACACGACTGGGCCGAGTTCCTCTATTGGGCAGAATACGCCCAGAACTCCTTGCGTCATTCCTCCACGGGGATGACCCTGTTCGAATGTGTGTTGGGTTTCCAGCCTCCCCTCTGCCCCTGGGATCCCACGCCCACGGATGTCCCGAGCATCGATGCGTGGTTCCAAGGGGCTGAGTGAGTATGGGAGAAAGCCCACACACACATTGAATGGGCAGTGCGTCGATTCCGCCAACAAGCCGACAGGCGTCGACGGGAGGCCCCCGACTTCCACGTCGGAGACAGGGTGTGGCTCTCCACCCATGACCTCAATCTGCGGATGCCTAGTAACAAACTCAGCCCCCGGTTCATTGGTCCTTTCCGAATAGAATCCCGAATCAACCCGGTCACTTATCGTCTCAGACTACCCGAACACATGCACATAACCCCTGTTTTTCACGTTTCCCTCCTCAGACCCGTCATCCCGGGGCCCCTGGCCGCACCGGTGGGAGAGGCTGAACCCCCTCCCATCATCACCGAGCAGGGTCAAGCCCATAAGGTCCACGCACTCCTGGACTCCCGACGACGTCGAGGGGAGCTACAATACCTGGTGGACTGGGAGGGCTACGGGCCGGAGGAACGCAGCTGGGTCAAAGCCAGGGACATCCTCAACCCTCAACTCCGGCTCGACTACCACCGCAACCACCCTAACCGCCCTGCTCCCAAACCAAGAGGCCAACCCCCTCGACGCAGCGGACCCCCTCAACGCCCCCCAGGAAGGGGGAATCCTGGAGTGCGCCAGACCGGGCATCCGGAGGCTGCCCCTGGAGGGGGGGGTGATGTCACGCCCACCACTGTACCCTAGCCAGGGGAGAGGTCCCCGTCCCCAGAATACTGACCGGGCTTTCACGTTCACCCTTAGTTTAGTTAACAACCACTGATCACCAGCACCTGGAGAACCACTTACTAATAGCCTGCCAGTCCGACCCAGCATTGTCCGTTCACCGTCCTCCCTGACTGTCTGTATTGTGAGTTACGGCTTTGTTTGGTTACTTGTTCTGATTAAAACGTGTCCTAGTTGGAGCTGTGTGTGTGCGTGCCTTGCTTCCTGTGTGTGACTATGACACCAGCTTTTAAATGATTTTTGAATGAACATTTTGAACTCATGTAAAGACATTTAATGCAGAAGAATAGATATACATCTATAAAAGTTTAAAATTAAAGTGGTAATCCATCAAAAGTTACTACATCAAAAATAAATCCAAGTAATCTGGATATTTTACATAATAAATGATTCTCCCATTGTGATGCTCTTTCTGCACCTATAGCTGTCAGAGGTGCTGGTGGATGTTGATGGTGAACCTTAACACAATAAACTGTGGAGACTTTAGTGGAAATCCCTTTACTTTTGTCCCTGTCTCACAGTGCCCCACATTCCTGAGGTCACAGAGTTTGTTGACCTAAATCTGACCCCAGAGGGTAGCAAGTAGCTGACCCTGCACTTAGTTCCATTCTTACTTGTTTGCATCATCTCATGACCCACCAGGGAACATCCGGCAGGAAAGAGTTACAGCTCTGCTTAGGCAGCTGCATGCATAAAATAGGGACACATCCGGGGAAAAACACTTTTAAATGGGGGCCTGGATGGGTGGAAGCTCCGAATTATAGTTGGAAGACGAGGCAGGACTGTGAACAGTGAGAAGGCCTAAGTCTAATGGTGGGAAAAGGGGCAAAGGTGGGGAAACTGAGGTTTCAATCATGACAGCATTGAATATTATTGGTGGAAAACTAATAATGGGATGGATTCATGCAAATTTTAAAGGGGTTTGAAATGTATTTAAAGTCCAGAGTTGGGATGAGCATTTGGAGCTGCTCCCACGGGACCATGCCTGCTGAAACTCTTCAGTAAATTGGTTGTGCTACATCTCTCTGACTTCGCTTGATTTTTGACTTTGTTTGGTTTCTGACTTAGAAAAAGTTTCAGACTTAGGCTCACACTTCAATTTTCCACGACAAGACCAAAACAGTAGAATCACAAAGAAAATGAAGCTTCAGATGATTGTTGTTTCTAATTTATTGGATTGCTGTTTGCTGGTTTCTTTTAAGGAATCAAATTTGAGGTTTTACTTAAAAAAATGTTTAATAAATCCAAGTAAATTTATGAATGATTTTATCTGTTTAAACTCTTATTCAGTATGACAGCAGCAGTGTGTTTTAAGAACCATTTTCACTTTATTATTCCGTTTTTTATTTTTGTGTTCAATTTGTTCAATAGTCAAATGCCTTTATGGAATGCCTCTGGATACAATAGCAGAAACACAAGAGGAGAATAAAAACAAGCCATTATTAAAAGGAGAAACCAAACATGACAATTTAGACTGAGAAGTATTTCAAAATCTCAAAATAATTTAAAACAGTTTATTCTACGTGAGAAGAGCAAGAGGAACAGATGTGACAGATTTCATATTACCTGCATTTCTCATGTTTGTATGCATCTGTGTGTGTGTGTGTGTGTGTGTGTGTGTGTGTGTATGTATGTGTGTGTGTGTGTGTGTGTGTGTGCAAGCGAAACCCAAAGTTGCCAGTGGTTGCCAAACCCAAATTATTGAGTAAAAACGTGTGGAAAGTGGAGCGTTAAAAGAGTTGGAAAACAAAACCCAAGAAAACCCCAAAATGGGTGGAAAATGAAACACTGTCTGGGCCTCTAAACAGGTTCTGAAGAAAAACTTGCAGGTGAGACTTTTTTAGGGGACGGGGGGGACGAGGGGGACTTCTCTCATTCTGAGAGATGAAACTTGAGGAAAACTTGAGAGGAGGAGAAGAACCAGCAGACACAACGAGAAAGTTGTTGATGGTTAAATTCTGACTCCAACGTTGAGAGACCAGGGAGACTGTGGACCTTTGCCAAATGATACATTTAAATTATAATTTTAAAACAACCAGTAAAGACTAAGTGGATTGTTGGCGTAATAAAGGTTAATAACAGCTGTAGTGAATTCTTCTTTCTGTAATTCACTCCCTGACCACACAACAACTGTCTGACTCCCCCGAGCACCCGGGCACTGTGGGTGTGAACGTGGGTAAAATGTCAGTGTGTGTACGTGGTTTCTGACACACACAGTGCTGGTGGAGCTCAGTCTGAAGTTGTGCTCAGCTGTGAAATCTTTATTTGTATCAGAGGTGATCTTCTCTTCATGAACATGAGGGTCTTATAGTGACTTAGTGAAAGTGAATATGTGTCATTGTGAACACAGCACAGCTCACAGTGACGCTCAACACAATGCCTCCTCACACACTGTGCAGCAGGGAGCAGCACCCGGGGAGCAGTGATGGGGATGGTATCTTGCTCAAGGGTACTTCAGGGCAACCTACTGGTTCGGGATTCAAACCATGACCATCCCATCCTGTGGTCTATTCCCAAACCACTAGGCCACCCTGCCCCTTTACTTCTTCTGCACTGAAGAACAGCTGGTTATGAGATGAGTGTCTGATTCCTGCTGCTTGTGTTTTTGCTGAGTGATAAATATGTGTGTCGCAAAATAAGCAGCAGCAACGTCGTTGTTGGTTAATAAGTGTGAAATGAGTGTGAAAGGAAAGATCATAAAAGGAGACGGAGCACATTTTCTCACAAGCCAGATGATGCTTGGACCCTTTGATATTTCAGACTTTAGCCAGCTTGAAAATATATACTGAACATATCTGTATCTCTATATGTTACTTGTGTCGTTGTCTTGTTATTTTAATGTTTTAATTTGAATATTTCAGTGAAAAGATTCTTTATTTTTAACGTGCAGCTTGTTTAAATCTCTCTAAGGAACTGTGAAACGACACAGTGAGTGTTCTCAGAAGCTCTGTGTGTGATCAGCATGTTTCCTCATGAGTCAGAAACACTGACACTGTGTGAGATTATATTTCAGTCTGTGGGTGAACTACAGCCACCCGTATGACCTGCATTTGAACTCAGCATTTTGTTCTAAACTTAATATTGTTTCAAGTTTATGTTTCAAATGTCTTGTTTGTTTGTTTTTTCTTCTTACTCAAGTCAACATTTTATTTCAATATCAGCCACAAGAGTTGCTAGGAATTTGGAGCAAGATAAACAAATACACACACACACAGTAACCAGATCCCAAATAGTCTGCACGTTTTCACATCCAAAAAATTTAAATTATAAAATTCAAACATTCCAGTTAAAATCTAGTTTTAATCTAGTTCTCTTGCGTAGGCATGCAGACATATAGAGACAACATTTTGATTTGTGCTTTGTACATTTTAATACTAATGTTAGAAGGACTTTTTTAGAACGGACTGCTTTTTTAATGATTAGATTGAATCTTAGGTCATCTTACACCACAGAAGTCAAAGACCCGTTAAACCATTAAACCAATATTGAACTGTTAGGTCAAAACCAGTAATGACACACACACTGTCATGGTAGATGGCGCTCTACTCTGACTGAGCACACCTGGGACAGGATTTATAAGCCCTAAGGTGCCAGAGTAGCGCGTCAGTCATTGCAGATGTATGTGTGAACCTGTGACTAGAGTATCGGTCACGTGTGGGCGCTTTATGTATATGTTGGATAATAAAGAGGAGATCCTGATTTCTGTCTACGCATTTATGTCTGGACCACACCTCCACCACCCTGTTACACACAGACACACACATATGCACTCACATATGCACACACATATACATACACATATGCACAAATATACGCACACACACATTGGTCAGTTTTGCAGAGCAGTGCACCACAAAAGAGGAAACAGCAAGTGTTCTCATGACTCAGAGATGCTTTTGCAACTTTTAAGAAGCTGCTCTTCTCACAGTCTGAGCTGCAGGACATTAGAGTGTGTTCAGCTCCAGTGAAGAGCTGCTGAGAGAGTTGTGTACTCAGTGTGTGTGTGCAGCACTAGTGTAGGGCTGGGTGTGTATCTGTCAATGTGCTGTGAAGTCAGTGTTGTTTTACTAGTGAGAATGTTGCTGAGCTTTTATCTTCTCTTCATGGAGCTTCTCGTCACTGAAGGTGAGTGAATTTCTCTTCTGGAAATGTAAAGGCATTGAAGTCACTTTAGTGAGAGTGTTCAGTAGATGTGTCTGTGACTGTCTGTTGTACTGATAATAAAAACAGTGTTAAATTCCTGTGTTTGTAGTTGTTTCTGATACTTTTTTCATCTTTTTATGATGATGTTAAAAATAGACAGCTAAATATTGCACACATTTTATTACAGATTATCTTTACATGCATTCACATGGAGTCACCAGGTTGTTCTCCTCAAAGAAGAGCCTTCAGTAACTTCAGTAACTGGGAACATAATTCTGCCGTATTCGACTGCAGTTCAATTTTTAAAGTTGCTCAGACACCCAGCCTGAGTTCTGCTTCCTATTTTGCTGTTTTCTTTAAAACAATAGGTCATGAATTCTGCCCCTTTCCCAAGAAAAAACATAAGTAAGGTTCACCTCATGGACCATGTTAACCTTCAGGGAACTTTTACACTGTTTGTATCTTTATAAACAACAATGTGCCTTCTTTCTGACCTTCTTTCTGTTTCATTAAAGAACAGTTTTGGTCAATGCTGCACGTGTGTGTGTTCTATATGCAGATGTGCATTTTCACTTATGTGTTAACAGAGCCTGTGATTAACGTTAACTTACTGATGTGCTTTATTTCAGGCTGCACTCTGGTTAAAAATGACAGAAAAGTCGAAATCACAGCACATGCAGGAGGGTCAGTACTGCTACCCTGCAACTGCTCAGACCTTAACAGCAAACCAGAGAAATTCAGCTGGAAGAAATACAACACCACACCATATGAGATATCCAGAGAGAGTGATCAGTACAGAAACAGAGTTCAGCTGTTTAACACTCACTCTTCAGGAAATCTCTCTCTACTCATATCACTTCTGACTGAAGAGGATGGAGGAATGTACAGGTGTGATCTTGGTGGAAGTGAATACACAGACATCACACTCAAAGTTGAAGGTAATATATTAGACCTGCACTATTGCACTAGTATTTGCACTAGTGTTTCTAACCGGACCCAACACTCGTGTTTTACTGGATATTTTTTAATTCTTTGACTAAATTCTAGACGATTCATTCAAAATGTAACTTAAACTCTTATATTGGATTAATTGTTACAGACAATTATAAAAATTGGCCTTAAAATAAATGTTAAAAAATGTAGGTCCTTGCTGTTGCTCTATTCCTTCACTGTAAAACCCTCCTCTTCCTACAGCGACCTGAGCTAGTACAGGGGGCAACAGTCTAAACAGCCCTAATTCATCCACAGTACCATCTCAAAAGAATAATGATAGAAAAACCTCATTCTCTCCAACTGAACGTAAGAACAGTTTTGTTGTATTTCACTGGTTTTGTCAGTTCTGTCTCCATCCATCCACCTTCTCTCCACTCTGGTTCCACCTTAAAGATCATTGTAATCATTGTTTCTGGAGTTAGAAGATGCAAGTTCATTGGTTGTTGGGTTTCTTTAATCTTTCAATGATATTTTCTAGTCTAGTTCTCCTCTTGTTTCATTTTCCTTTTTCAATGAACTACAAGGAATTACTCTTCCACATCTCTGTCATGTTAGGGTTCCCCACTTGTGAAATTTGTATTTATTGCCAGCTATATAAGGGTGAATATAAAGGGAAAACATAGCAGTGTCAAAGCCAAACTCTTTCCCATTTTTCTTTCCCATTAACATGTATGGATTTGCTATGCATGTTTTTAAAGGCAGTGACAAAAAGGCAGCATTTCTCAAATACTTCTTCATCCCTGTTCCTTTTGTTCTTCTGCTGGCACTTGGAGGAGTCATCTATTGGAAATGCAAAGGTAAAGACATACAGATACAGAAATGAAAAAGGCTGTGTGCAGTACCTTTGTCACACTGCTGATGTTTTGTTTTGTTCTGCAGGATGGAGAGGAAAGCAGACAGATGAAAGAGAGCAAAGAGGGATAAACAGAAAGCAAGAAACAGAGGTGGGTTCACATAAAAAAGGTGTTCTTCTTCTTCCTTCACCTGCTCACACCACAGCAGATCCCCATTGCAGATCATCTGTTTCCATTTCTTCCAGTCCTCTGCATCTTCCTCCTTCAAACCTTCTGCCTGCATGTCCTCTCTCACCACATCCACAAACCTCCTCTTTGTCCTTCCTCGTCTCCTCTTGTCTGGCAGCTCCATCTTAAACATGCTTCTGCCAATATAATCCTTGCCTTTGCTCTGGACATGTCCAAACCAGCACAATCTTGCTTTCCAGCTTTGTCTCCAAAACATCCAACCTGAACACACTAAGGTGTCAGAACTAAAGTGACATGACAGTCCAGGAATAATAAGTTCAGGAGGACATTTGTGACAATAGAGTTACAAATTTGGTGTAAAATGAATGAGATTTTTTTTTCATTTAGACATTCTTTATTCCATCTACCCATATTTTTCTATTTGTAAATATATATGTTTTTCTTGCTGATTGTTTCATATACACAAGCTGGATTAATACGTTTAGAGTTTATAAGTTTTGCAATGGTCTCTCTGACTAAGGCCCGTCAGACAGTTTAGCATTTTAACTGGTTCATTTGGCTCTTAGAAGACTGAACCAAGGAGATATTTCACTTTCAATGTCGTTACTTTGGATTCAACAGTCAGTGAATGAATCAGCTGCACAGTGTCCTTTAAAACAACCTTTTTGCATGTTTTGCAGTGGAACATGCAAAAGCTGGTGTTTTAACTATTATTTACTTGTAGGACCCAGCGTTGTACTCCGCTGTATCTCACAGTGACACCGTCAGATCACCCACAGTGACAGACAGTGGACATGAGACAGAATTTTCCACCATCCAGTTCAACACTGTTAGTGTAAGTAGTTCAATATTGGGTATTAACATGTGATACGGTGCAGTTTGTTGAGAACGTTCTTCTCTGACAGTTTATTCTTGTGCTTGTTTTAAGATTAGCACATCATGCTCAGGGTTTGTGGAAGTGTTTCTTTTAGCTTTCCCAGTTAAGACATTAGAGCATCTACCTGAGTGAGGTTTACTGGGAATGGAAAAATACTTTATGATGTGTTATGTGAGATAAGAGGAAGTAGCAAGTAGTAGGAAGTAGTGTTGTGAGTATTAAAATGGAAATGCTGTCAGCACTTCATCATTAGTGTAAACTGGGACGTGTGTGGTTTTGTCTTGGGACGTGTGAGGGGGTGGCAGCTCTTTATATTTTCCATGTTCACAGTTTCTTCCCTGTTTCTCACACAAGTAAAAAAAAAGTCATTAAAGTCCTTCACGGTGGGAACTACACGGTGACTAATGCTAGAAGTGCAGGTCTGGTATCAATATAAAGGGGAGGGGCAATGAAAACTGGCAGCTTGGTGTGTGTGTGTGTGTGTGTGTGTGTGTGTGTGTGTGTGTGCGCGCGCGTGTGTGTGTGTGTGTGTGTGTGTGTGTGTGTGTGTGTGTGTGTGTCTGTGTTTGTGTGTGTTTGTGTGTGTGTGTGTGTGTGTGTGTGTGTGTGTTTATAATTTTATTTTCCTCTTGCAGGACCAGGTGTTGTACTCCACTGTATCTCACAGTAACACTGTCGGATCAGCTCCAGTGATTCACTCTGAAGAAAAGACAGAATATTCCACACTCAAAGGAAACTGATTTCACCTGTACACACATTCACCCCGTCTATTTTATTGGTTCATGTTAAAGCTTGTTTAACCTTTAATTTGCTGTAATTTAAAGTAAAATCTGTACTTAGGCTTATTTAAAGAAAGTAAATATAGTTTTTGATGAAATGTGAACAGTGTCTGTAAGTGTCTTATAAAAACACGAGCTCCACAGAACTAAGCAGTGTGTCTAACAGCACTGTGAAAGGGTGTGTGAGAGAAGAGGGAGCAGTAAGTGTGTTCACACTTGATAAAGCAGTAAAAGCTCTCAGCTCCTTCCTGTGGGTGTGTGTGGTGTGTGAGAAGGGGGTTACTACACGGTCACAGTGGTCACAGTGCTCAAGTGCTTTTAAACAGCTCTGCAGAATCATTATTGTTATTATTATTTATTTTCTCATGAATGGTCCTGAGATGAATTGCCCTTCACGGTGCTGGAAATACCGTTGCTATGGAGAGACCAGCCCGGAGAGCAGAACCTGGTGTTGGGCGAGTGATCAACAATGCCTGTTGCTCTTTCAAAACCACTTACAGTTTTCTGCAACGCATCATAGAGGAGAACAGGTCACCTCCATCGAGCTCACTGAAAAACAAAGAGTGAACTCATTATTGCACTTCTATCGTATTTAATCTCACCATAAGTGAACGTGAAAGTCACTATGTGTCATTGAAAAAAGCACAGCACACAGTGAAATGCAATGAAATGCATCCTCGGCACTTAACCCACACACACCATGCAGCATGGAGCAGCCATATCCAACACCTGGGGAGAAGTGATGGTGACGGTAACTTGCTCAAGGATACCTTTGTCAACCTACTGGTCTGGGATCAATTCAATGAGCTTCCAGTCTTTGCACCGGGTGTCAATACTTTCCTATTCCTGTCTTACAAGTAATTATTTTTCTCAATAAAACAAACAAAAAAAAATTATGTCTCACTTTATTTCCACACATTGATTTGTTTCTATGCTAGTCTCAAACCACTACACTATGTGGCTTAATGTTTAGGGACTAGGCTGCAAAACTAGAAAGTTGTGGGTTTGCATTTCATTGTGATTCACTGAAGACACACCACACTCGCAAATTGGACATGACACCACACCTCTTCATTTCATGCAGTCATTTATAAAGCTTTTATAAATATGTGAGCTTGTGTGTGTGTGTGTGTTTCGCTGTGGGCTTGTATCTGCTCTAAAAAATGTACTGCAAAATGGAAGCAGAAGTGATATCATGACCTACAGGATGTGGTTTCGTGTGTTGTGAAAAAAGATTTTCAGTTGAATCTTTTTTTTCACACAGCTCGTCTGAGCTGCAGGGACATTAGAGTGTGTTCAGCTCCAGTGAAGAGCTGCTGAGAGAGTTGGTGCTCTACTCTGACTGAGCACACCTGGGACAGGATTTATAAGCCCTAAGGTGCCAGAGTAGCGCGTCAGTCATTGCAGATGTATGTGTGAACCTGTGACTAGAGTATCGGTCACGTGTGAGCGCTTTATGTATATGTTGGATAATAAAGAGGAGATCCTGATTTCTGTCTACGCGTTTATGTCTGGACCACACCTCCACCGCCCTGTTACACACATATGCACACATATACGCACACATGCATTGGTCAGTTTTGCAGAGTGGTGCACCACAAAAGAGGAAACAGCAAGTGTTCTCATGACTCAGAGATGCTTTTGCAACTTTTAAGAAGCTGCTGTTCTCACACTCTGAGCTGCAGGACATTAGAGTGTGTTCAGCTCCAGTGAAGAGCTGCTGAGAGAGTTGTGTACTCAGTGTGTGTGTGCAGCACTAGTGTAGGGCTGGGTTTGTATCTGTCAGTGTGCTGTGAAGTCAGTGTTGTTTTACTAGTGAGAATGTTGCTGAGTTTTTATCTTCTCTTCATGGAGCTTCTCGTCACTGAAGGTGAGTGAGATCTGTTTCTCTTCTTACTGATGAACCAAAAATATAAAAATTACGAACCTCAAAAATGAGTGTACAACTAGGGTGAGTTTTATTTTTTCCATATGACAGAAAATAAAAGTTAATGCAACATTTTAAACCTGTTTTCATTTTCCTTTTTTCTTTTGCTATGAGGAAGACTTGCTTCTTTCATTTGTTTCAGTAAAACGGTTCTCAACTGTCTCAACCTGATTTACTCCAACTGATCAATAACTGTGATCACAACATGAAACACAGACTGTTTATAAACTTTATCTCTCTGATCTGTGTCTCTGCAGGCTGCACTCTGGTCCACAGTGAAGGACGACAGTTTATAACAGCAAACACAGGAGAGTCAGTACTGCTGCCCTGTTCCTGCACTGACCTCAACACCACACCTGGAAAACTCACCTGGAAGAAATACAACACACACAGAGATGAACATGAAGAGATCTCCATTAATAGTGATCAGTACAGAAACAGAGTTCAGCTGTTTAACACTCACTCTCCAGGAAATCTCTCTCTACTCATATCACACCTGACTGAAGAGGATGGAGGAGATTACACCTGTGATATTAAACCTACATGGAATGATGGTGACCATACAATAATCAGACTCACCGTTGAAGGTAAAAGACTTTTGCTTTTTATCTCACATTTCTAATCTAATATATGTGGGATGAACTTCAGTGAGATGGAGGGTGCTGAAAGTGTTCTGTAGTGAGGTGGTGTGGGAACAGTGTTCTGTAGTGAGGGTGTGTGAAGAGTGTTCTGCGTTGAGGGTGTGTGTGAACAGTAGTTGTGTAATGATGTCTTCAGGACTCTTTCTTTGCTACCCAGTAGAACTTTTTAAACTGGGGTTTTGTGACCAGTTCATTTTCATGAAAGACTTTTTGTTTCATGTCATCATTCCATTGCTCATCTTTATTTCCTGTCTGATCACAGGTCACCTCTGTGCTTATTGGCCCTGTTTATTGTCTTGTGTTTCTTCACCAATGTTTATTTTTAACGTTTATCCTTTTATATAAACGTTTTCACCTGCTTTATTTCTTTAAAGAGCTCATGTTTTTATCAGGGCTGCAATGAAGTCAAGCTTGTTTTTGTGATGTTATCCATCATTGATGTTCTACTCTGGACACAATGAGGGGACACAGAGAGACAGCAGGTGTAGATAGACTGGACTACAGGCTGGACTACAGGCTGGATTACAGGCTGGATTTGGGCAGGACAGGAGCATTTTGATGGGAAGAGCAGTTGACTGGAAAAAGTGGAAAAAGATGTGGATGCACTATAATTATTCAGTGACTACAACAACATTGATTTTACTTTAATTGCATTTGTTGTTACAATGTTGTTACACAGTTATTAGAGACACTTGAAATGTATTTTTCTGAATATTCATAAATATTTCTCTGGAATATATTCAGCTGTTTAATGTTGGAAGTGCTTGCAGTGCTGAGCACAATAGTTAATGTTGATTTGTAGACTAAATCATTTTTATTCATCTATAAAACTAATGAATAAAATAAATACTAAAGCTTCAGTGAGTATTATAGTTTTACTGCAGAGAGTCCAACTAAAACAACCAAATCTGCTACAGCTGTCAGGAGCCCCTTCCCTCCCAGTCGAACACCTTCCTTTCCAGAACCTGAAGGTAAGCTCTTCATCAAAGCTTTGTTGTGTTTTTTTTTTTTACTTTTATTTGATCTTTAAAATAATCACAGTTCATCAACTTGGTCAGGAGTTTGATGATTGATGTTTGTTGATAATGAAACAAACCCCAGGGTTTCTAATTTCATAGACAGAGAATTTTCCCCGCTTGTCTATTCCCTCATCTGTGTTCCGGTTCTACTCCTGATGGTTCTCGCTGGAGTCATCTGTTTGAAACATAGAGGTATGTATGTGGCGTAAACTAAGAAGTAAGTTTACTATTTTCCTAACTGTTCCTTTTTTACAGGTCACCCCACAGGTTCTTTAGGTTCTCCTTGGGCTACAACCAGAACCCAGTCACAAGTTATTAGTTTCACCCCCCCCTTTATAACAAATCTAACTGAGATTTTGGTGGCAAAATTCCACAAATTCCACACGCAAACACACACACACACACACACACACACACACCCGCATGCACGCAAACACACACACACACACACACACACTCGCATGCACGCAAACACACACACACACACACACCCGCATGCACGCAAACACACACACGCACACACACACACACACACACACACACACACACACACACACACACACACACACGGATGCACGCAAACACACACACACACACACACACAAAGCTTCAGTCCAAGATGTGTGCTGTGTGTCTGTGTCTCACTCTGAATGTCTTCATTCTGCAGGACGAGGACAGACTGACAAAACATGCGAGAGAAAGAACCAGGAGGAGACACAGGTCAGTCCATTTAATCTTCTTCCATACATTTAGACCTGTGAACTACATATTAAAAAAATAATAATGTCCAGTAGTAACACAACAGTTATAGTAATTTATTTTAAAATTCTTTGAATCAAAAATGAGGAATTCTTGTCAGGAGCTTAACTTCAGGGACAGTGAGGACTGTGTTTAGAAGAGGAAGTCACAGGGATTTCTTCCCTTTGTAAGCAGTACAGCAGAGGAAGAGGCCTTCACAGAAATGGGAACTGTCATACCATCAGTGCAGTCAAGTCTAAGACCAAGACTAAATGCAATCCTAATCTTAAAACTAGTAGTAGTGGCTTTGTGGTATATTTTTGCTCCTTTGTAGATCAACATGATCTACTCAGCAACCCACAAAACACCAGCAGTGATTGGCTGTGGAAAGTACACAATATGATCATGTGATTCTTTCGTCGCTGTGAAGACCACAGCAGCACTTAGCCACTAAATCCCACACCCGGGAAGCAGTGTTGGGTACAACACCTTTTTATAAGGGCACCTCAGGGCAGCCTCCTGGTCTGGGATTCAAATGCACAACTGATCAGGGTGGCTAGTCACTAACCACTAGAGATAAAAAAAAACTGCTAGAAGGGCTAGTTTGGTATGATTGTAGAATTTCGGTGAAGTCAAACTAAATAAATGAACTCAGCTAATCTGCTGAACATCTGCTGATTCTGTCACTTGGTTGTTTGGGTTTAGACAGTCTGTGAAACAATGTCATGCTGTGAATGTTTATGTGTTCAAATGTTTGATCTACCTGCAGGATCCAGCGTTACACTCCACTGTATCTCACAGGGACACACGGACCACCTGGCAGTGATGGACACTGGAGATAAGCACTGGTGACATTCTACCCTCCTAGTCAACAGTGAAAGTGTAAGTAACTGAAGTTTGTGGAATGAGCAAGTACAATTTGTGAGTAATTTTAAATTCAAAACATAGAATGAAAAGTTTGACTGAAAGTTCAGCTGTTTGAGTCCCTTAAGATTGTATGTTATCGTCAGGGTGTGTGGGGAAGTGTTTCTTTCAGAGTATGTAGATGGGATTTTCCATGTTCAGTTTCTTCCCTGTTTCTCATACAAGTAAAAATAGTCATTAAAGTTGTCATGCTAGAAGGTCCGGTCTGGTATCTGTATAACCGGAACTCTGCAAATTGCTGGATCAAATTCTGGCCAGAAAAGCAAACGGGTCTTGATGGGTTTTAGACGATCTGAAGCGCTGTAGTGTTTGTTTGTATTAACATTTATGTTCCACTTGCAGGACCAAGTGCTGTACTCCACTGTGTCTCACAGTAACACAGTCAGACCAATCACAGTGATTCACACTGAAGAGAAAACAGAATACGCCACCATCAGAGGAAACTAATCCCATCCATACACTCTTCCCACCATCTCCCTTTTACTGGCCTAATTTAATGTGAAAATATTTAACCTTTAACTTGTTGTAATTGTAAAATATGTTTACAAGTTTCTGAAGAATTTAATAAAACATTTGCTGAAAGTCTTCATTTGTGTCTTCATCCATGTGGAAATGTTCAGTGCCACCGTTTTTCAAATGCTTTCTCTTAAAGCCTTACAGAAAGCATTTGTGGTTGAAAGAAATGGCATAAATCTGTTCCTCTTTCACTTCCCTCTCTCTCTCTCTCTCTCTCTCTCTCTCCTCTCTCTCTCTCTCTCTCTCTCTCTCCTCTCTCTCTCTCTCTCTCTCTCTCTCTCTCTCTCTCTCTCCCTCTCTCTCTCTCTCTCTCCTCTCTCTCTCTCTCTCTCTCTCTCTCTCTCTCTCTCTCCTCTCTCTCTCTCTCTCTCTCTCCCTCTCACTCTCGCCCTCTCTCTCTCTCTCTCTCTCTCTCTCTCTCTCTCTCTCTCTCGCGCTCTCTCTCGATCTCACTCACTGATGTGTTCTCTGCATTAGTTGCACACATTAGTTGTCTTTCATATATAGTTTATAACATGATATTTAAAAGCACCGGATGTTTATATGTTAAAGCACATCATAATCAGGGTTCAAATGTAGTGAAGTGTTTAGGCTGTAAGAAGGTGGAGTTTTGAAACCATTCTTTAGTGCCAGTAAACTGCAGGTTTTTTTCTTTATGAATGATCCTGGGCTTAACTGCCCTTTATGTGTCTCAGTTTTGGATTGCAGAGCGCTCTCCATGGTGCTGAACACAGACAGGCCAGTGTTACTTCAACAAACAAAAACTCTTGTTGACCAGCATCATTCTGAGGACTGGGAAAGAGGGAACCACCCAGTCAGAAAGATAGACATAGATGATCGTGCCAACAATGTGGGATCAAACTCATAATCTTTTAGGGCAACACATTTTTGTCCTACTATAAAGGAGCTTTTTAACAATTGTAACTGATCACATGATTATTTTGTAACATATTGTGTGTGTGTGTGTGTGTGTGTGTGTGTGTGTGTGTGTGTGTGTGTGTAGGTGTGTGTGTGTGTGTGTGTGTGCATGTGTGCGTGCGTGTGTGTGTGTGTGTGTGTGTGTGTGTGTGTGTTTGGGGTATGTGTGGAAATCCCAGTGTATAAATGGATACAGAAGTGTTTTCATGCATGTGGTTTATGTCTAAAAAAAACAATTCTCCTGAAACCTAAAATAGAGTTCCTGTGGAGTCTGTTCTCTCACAGCTCCTCTGAGCTGCAGGACATTAGAGTGTGTTCAGCTCCAGTGAAGAGCTGCTGAGAGAGTTGTGTACTCAGTGTGTGTGTGCAGCACTAGTGTAGGGCTGGTGTGTATCTGTCAGTGTGCTGTGAAGTCAGTGCTGTTTCACTAGTGAGAATGTTGCTGAGTTTTTATCTTCTCTTCATGGAGCTTCACATCACTGAAGGTGAGTGACATTTTTTTCTTCCTACTGGTGGCATAGAAACACTGTCACTGTGATTACTATGAAAAAAATATCTCCTATATCTCTGTCAATATTTGGTGATCAATGTACAAATACAATGTCATGGGGTTTGCTCTGGGGGCAGCGAGTGGTTAGGGCATTGGCCACATGATCGGAGGATCAGGGGTTCAAACACCTTCCCAATAGATTGCCCTGAGGTACCCTTGAGCAAGGTGCCGTCCCCGTCACGCTCCTCCCTGAGATGGGCTGGCGACCTGTCCAGGGTGCGTCCCCCGTCCTCGCCCTGTGTGAGCTGGGATGGACTCCAGCTCTCCCCTGTGACCTTGTTGGGACAAGCGGCAGAAGATGGATGGATGGATGGATGTGGTTTGCTCTGACAATAACACTCAATATTCATGAAGTGTAGAATAAATAGCAATTAATATCTAATGAACTTGATCTTAGCCTTATAGCTCCTCATAGCCATATCCTGATAACCTCTTTATTATTTGTTTGTATTATTTGTTCGGTTGGTTGGTTCTCTGTCTTGTATAGAATTTCTAGATACTTATCTGACAAGTCTGAGATGCAAATTCCAAAGCACTAGATAGAGGTTTTTAAAAAGTAAGTCATATGAAATAAATAACAGGTTCTAGGCATTATGCTGTAAATGACAGTATAAAAAACAAAAGAATGCTATATATGTACTATAATCATAATCATTTATGTCATTAACTTGATCTGACTGAAACGTTTCTGCAGGCTGCACTCTAGTAAACAACGGGGCAACTTTTGGCATGACAGGACACACAGGAGAGTCAGTACTGCTGCCCTGTTACTGCACTGATCTAAACACCACACCTGATTCATTCTCTTGGAAGAAATACTCCACAAACAAAACCACATGGGAGGAAATACCAAGTGAAAGTGATCAGTACAGGGTTCAGTCTGTGACTGCTCCCTATTTCTCCCTGTTTCTATCAAACCTGACTGAGAAGGATGAAGGAGATTACACGTGTGTTTCCAAAGAGACTGGATACATATACATCAGACTCAGTGTTGAAGGTAAACACTTTGAAAGAGTAATTCAGTTCCATTAGGAGAGCTCAAGGATTTTATTTTTGTAAACATTTATTACAACAGTATTTGGTGGTGCAGTGGGAAAGTTCTCAGTTTGATCATCAGTTGGGCGGTTCACAGATGCCGGTGTGATTGAACTCTGTGTTTATTTATAAGTAATAACTTATCATGAAACACATTAAGTGGAATATGATCTACACGGTTCCTTAAGGAACTAATCATTTTAGCATCTTCCCCTTTCAGTGGAATCAGAGCTCCTGTGAAAAGCCGAGTAGACACATTGAAAACATTCAGACCCCAAATCTCATCATAGTGTAACATCTGGTGGGTTGAACGAGCACTTAACTAAACGTGTTCCTAACACAACTGAACCGAACAGGAATCCAGAATGACTGACGCTCTGCTCTGACTCTTTGGGATCATTATAGCATTGAGGCAATGAGGCACACCTGACGTCATAATGAGGCACCAGGTGTGCCCAGTCAGGACAGAGCACCACAAACCACAACACACAGGCTGCCCAGCTCAGAATCAATCTCAGTGCTTTCTCACTTCTCATCTTTGAAGTAGAGGAGTATAAATAGTTGATCAAAGATGTGGTAATGAAAAGTTTTTTTGTGTGTTTGTTTTTTTACTTGTATCTACTCAGTGCAACATGTGACTGAATGTGAGTAAAACTTGTTTCCTCTTATTTCTGAGGACATGAAAACACAGTACAATCTCTGTTTGTGCAACAAACTAAACTGGGTAATGTGGAAATGTGTTTCTACAGGCTGCAAACTGGTACACAGTGGAGGAACATTCAACTTCACCGCTCATACAGGAGAGTCAGTACTGCTGCCCTGCTACTGCGCTGACCTGAAGACCAAGCCTGAGAGTTTCACCTGGAAGAAACAAAGGAGCACATGGGAGGAGATCTCCATTAATAGTGATCAGTACAGAAACAGAGTTCAGCTGTTTAACACTCACTCTCCAGGAAATCTCTCTCTACTCATATCACACCTGACTGAAGAGGATGGAGGAGTGTACAGGTGTGAACACACCGAATGTGAACATATAGACATCAGACTGATTGTTGAAGGTAAAAACTATTTCATTTTAATGTCTATTGAACATACACATCTAGTAAATCCCAACTTGAAATGTTTTCTATTCATTGGGTCTTTTCATCCTCAAATTCTAACACTGCGTAAATGGCAGCTGTTGATTAAATATGAAGTATAAAATTAATTCTGTGATGATATGTTCATACCATCTGTAAAAGGGGAAAAAAAATCTCATCATGATACCAAACAGTAGTGGCTATATTTTACAATTTGATTAAATGATTTTTATATATTTATTTGATATATGTTTTTGATTATCTTAACCTTTCTGTGGATGAACTATGTGTTTTTACAGACTGCATACTTGCAAACAGTGGAAGAACTTTTTACCACAAAGCAAACACAGGAGGGTCAGTACTGCTGCCCTGTTCCTGCACTGACCTCAACTCCACCCCTGAGAAACTCACCTGGAAGAAACTCAACACACACACAGATGAACATGAAGAGATCTCCATTAATAGTGATCAGTACAGAAACAGAGTTCAGCTGTTTAACACTCGCTCTCCAGGAAATCTCTCTCTACTCATATCACTCCTGACTGTAGAGGATGGAGGAGTGTACAGGTGTGGTACATTTGGAGATCATCATATAGACATCACTCTCTCTGTTGAAGGTAAAAACTCAACAAGAATGAATTATTTCTGAACATTTTGGTTAAAAACTAACCTTAATTATTTGTATCTTATTTAGAAACAATCTTTCTAAAATGTTGCAGATTCTCCACAGTCTCTGCCCTTCATCCCCTTCGCCTTGGTGACTGTGATCTTTCTCCACATTATAGTAGCTGTGGTCTATTACACCAAGAGGACCAAAGGCACAAACTACTCAATCAAACTGTGACAGTATTTACATTTTTCTCTCAATGTGATAAAAATAGAACATTTTCTCTGTCAGGTTCAGGCAGAATCTGCTTCAGCACTGATGGTGGAGATGGGGTGGGCAGTCTGTAATGTGCAGTGATGACAGTACAGTGTTGTGTTTTCAGGCTTGTTTTAAATCTAAAGTCTCTCCTAGAAATCTATATTTGGTGTTACTGATAATGCTATGATTTTAACAGAATTCATTTGTGATCAGCTTTTCAGTCTCTGAAATGGTGGGCGGGCCTGTGCATTTGATCTGGGGATGAAAAGAGTCTACAGTGAAACTGATAAATACCCCAGTTAGACAAGATTCCATTTTCTAAATAAAAAAAAACTATGTCAATATGAATAATTCATTTTTAGAACAACTTACATTATTGAGAAGAGCTTGACCCTCTCGTGCCCCCACACTCCTGAACCAGTCCAAGAAGAGTTTGCACAGTAAAGGGCAGCATCAAGATTTTGATTTACACCAATCCCACTTTACATTACTTCACATCCATGTTTGAACACTTTACACAACAGAGGCGTCAGGCTGGCGTGTGAAATGTGTCAGTACTGAACTCAGACTGTATAATGATGTAATAATGAAGGGGTTTAAACACAACACCACTTTATTAAAGACAAAATTTATTAGAACTATATACAGAAACACAACACAATAATAAACACAACACTGCAATAATGATCATCAGATACTAATAATAGTTCAGTTCCATTCATCCATCCATTATCTGCCGCTTGTCCCAAACGGGGTCGCGGGGGAGTGCTGGCGTCCAACCCAGCGCACACAGGGCGAGGACGGGGGGCACACCCTGGACAGGTCGCCAGCCCATCACAGGGAGAATAGTTCAGTTCATTAAAATAATTATAACTAATGAAGGTGAAGGAGGAGGAGTCTGTGCTGCAGGATCTGAAACAAAGAAACACAAGAAAGCAGGTTAATGTACTCACACACACACATACACACTCACACACACACACACACACACACACACACACACACAAAGCTGAAAGTAACTAAACACAACATTTTATAAGAACAATATATACATAAACATTAAACAATAAAAAACAATACTGCAATAATGATAATAGTAATTAATACAAATAATACTGTAGTTAATTAAAATACACACTGTTGTTCAGACAGAAGTTTCTGAAATAAGAAAACAAAAAAGCATGTTACTGTACAAACACACAGACACACACACACACACACACACACACACACACACACACAAAGCTGAAAGTAACGAGTGTGAGTTAGTTTTGTATGTTTGGTGAATCTTCCGTTACTTTACAGGTGAACACTGTGTTTGGAAAACAACAGGGTTTGTGCTGAACTGTCACTTTAACCGATCACACACACATTCCCGAGACACCACACACACTATACACACTCTTTTTTACACACTCGTTTACCTGCTTCCTGTTCAGTAGATCACTAATCCTGAACTGCAGCTGCTGCTTCTCCTGCATCTTCTGTCAGAAACAAACACACACAGTGATGTGATAAAAATGTGTTTTAATAAATAAAGTAAAGAACCTGTTCACACAGTTCTTCAGGTCACTGTGAACCTCTAACACTGAGTCAACAGGACGACATTCTGTGTTGGAGGACTCGTGTCCCACACTCTAGGGACTGGGAGGTGGGTGGACTGGGAGTGTTGAAATAGTGTTCATGTTACAAAACTTTAAAGTGGAGAAAATGATGTTTTTATAATCTGACATTTTCCCCTTTAACTTAATGTAAGAGTGAAAATGTAAACAGTAAAGCTACTTTACACTTTACACCAAATCATAAATCTGAACAAAAGACACAGGAAGTGGTTCAAACTCACTTTGTGCAGGAGTTCAGACTTTTTACAGATCAGCCAGTTGAGCGCTTTCACTTTGCTCTGAGAAACAGACACAAACAGTAGCAGTTCAGAACCCTTCAGCAGATAATAATAATAATAATAATAATAATAATAATAATAATAACACACACACAGCCTTACCTGCACAATGTTCACAATTTTGGCGATCTGTGTGCACACGCCGTCTAGATGTTTCCGAAGACCCTGAAGCTCGATGCACTAAACATAAAACGAGTTAATAAACAACAACAACAACAATAATAATATAAACACACACAATTATTATTAGCAAAAGTAAATAATAGTATTAATAGAGTAAAATAATAATAAACTCCTTTTCTTCTCTATACTCTGAACTAAGCTGTTCACCTTGTGCTGTTTGTCTGAGACCTCCAACTGAAGATCCTCTTTCTTGGTCACCTGTGGGGACAGAGAGGAGTGTTCTTTATCCAGTATGAAGCTGATCTCAGATCTGTGCTGTGTGGGTCGCTGTACTGCACCACTGTACCAGATAACTGTGATACTGGTTCAGAATAAAGAGTGTCTCCTCCAGACTCCTCCCAGAACTCAGGGTCTTCAGGTAGAGCTGCTCCAGGGTCAGAGGAGGAGGAACATCACTGGAAGACAAGCAACATGTTTATTTTCCCTTTATTTGAATGTTCACACTTAGATTATATGACATTTAACAAAAACAACAACAAATCTCCATCACATCCATTATTATTAGAGACTATAAAACCCTTTCTGTTCCCTTTTTACAGGCGAGCTCTTCCAACATGGAATGAACAGTGATGGAGTTTTAAATCTTTTATATTTGTGTTTAAGGAAGATGATCAGCAACAAATAAGAGCTGGCACGCGCCAACACTGCTTCACCATAGGGACTGCACACACACACACACACACACACACACACACTTGTTTTACTCACTCAGTGTGACTCTCCTCGAACTCCTCCGCATCTCCGATGTGAAAAACAACTGAGGAGAGAAAAGCAGAGTTTCTCCATGTTCAGCAGAAACTGATGAACTGTTGATCTCCACAGCTGGATGAACTCTTTAGTATTAAAGTCGGTTTAAAGTGTGAACTCACCGGGTTTAAACCCTCCGCTGCTCGCAGTGTGGGACATTTCTGTGCTGGAACTGAAAAAGGTGTAAAATCAACAGATATGAAGAGTGTATCTGGGCTCTGTTCTCGTGCACGCGCAGATTAACGGGGTTTGTGTTTAAACTTCCACAACGTTCCGTCTCCGCCCAGTCGTGACGTCACAGGTCGCCACTTCAAAGCAGAGAAAAACGCCTCGTTTCAGATCAAAGTGTTTCATTTTAGTCAAAAACACAAACACGCGATCATAAAGCTGCAGGTGTTCTTAGTGTCAGGTGTCGGAACAGCGCTGAGTTTAATGTGTTTAATGAAATAAACAATTCCTATAAATAATATTTCTTAAGGGGTTAGCGGTGACCTGGTGGTTCGGGCGTTGGCCGGAGGATCGGGGTTTCGAACCCCTTCCCAATAGGTTGCCCTGAGGTACCCTTGAGCAAGGTGCCGTCCCCGTCCCGCTCCTACCTGCGATGGGCTGGCGACCTGTCCAGGTTGCACACCAGCACTCCCCCGCGACCCCATTTGGGACAAGCGGCAGAAAATGGATGGATAATATTTCTTAATCTAATAACGTCAAGTCAAGTAGGTTTGTATTGTGATTTCATGCACAGGACACAGTGAAACGAAATAACGTTCCTCCAGGACCCTGATGCGACACATAAGACATAATAATGATCTATCAATTACAATTAACAACACAAACAGCAGCTACAATAATCAATCATAATAGAAAACTAATATTAATATAGCGCTTATAATGTTTACAGTTGTTTACAATAGGTATTATTATTATTAACAACAACAATATAATAATAATAATAGTAATAATAATAGTAGTAGTAATAATAATAATAATAATAATAATAATAATAATAATAATAACAGGTGAGGGTGACACTGTTAGACAGGATAATTATTCTGGTCAGATTTGTTTGAAAGTAGGTCAGTTTTTGCTGATGACCAAGATAAAGTATATAAACCAGCTGTTCACAAGGTCTCTCCCTTCAGTGAAAAGGCCAGTCAAAGTCATCCTGCATTTTCCAGGTTTGTTATTAGACTGATATTAATCAGATTGATAATCTGATATTCTATAACTGCTTTATAGATGTTGATGTTGTTGTTGAGTGAGAACATCTCAAATGTGTACAGAAAACTAACTACTAGACACAAACTGGAAAAAAAAACCTGATCTCAGTTTATATTAAAAACAACTATATAATTTATCAGTTATCATTTTCATCATTTTTATCATTTTCACTTTATTATTCCGCTTTTTTTTTTTTTTGTTTGTTAAATTTGTTCAATAGTCATATGCCTTTGTGGAATGCCTCTGGATATAATAGCAGAAACACAAGAGGAGAAAAAATACAAGCCATCATTAAAAGGAGAAACCAAACATGACAATCTAGAGTGATTATTTCAAAATCTCAAAATAATTGAAAACAGTTTATTCGATGTGAGAAGAGCAAGAGGAACAGATGAGACAGATTTCATATTTCCTGCATTTTTCATGTTTATATGCATCCGTGTGTGTGTGTGTGTGTGTGTGTGTATGTATGTATGTGTGTGTGTGTGTGTGTGTGTGTGTGTGTGTGTGTGTGTGTGTGTGTGTGTGTGTGTGTGTGTGTGTGTGTGTGTGTGTGCGTATGTGTGTGTGCGTGTGCAAGCGAAACCCTAAGTTGCCAGTGGTTGCCAAACCCAAATCATTGCGTAAAAAACGTGTGGAAAATGGTGGGTTAAAAGAGTTGGAAAACAAAGCCCAAGAAAACCCCAAAACGGGTGGAAAATGAAACACTGTCTGGGCCTCTAAAAAGGTTCTGAGGAAAAACTGGCAGGTGAGAATTTTTGGGGGGGTGGGGGACTTCTCTCATTCTGAGAAATGAAACTTGAGGAAAACTTGAGAGGAGGAGAAGAGCCAGCAAACACAAAGAGAAAGTTGTTGATGGTTAAATTGTGACTGCAACATTAAGAGAGAGAGCAGGAAGGCTGTGGAACTTTGCCAACTGATACAATTAAATTATAATTTTAAAACAGCCAGTAAAGACTAAGTGGATTGTTGGCCTAATAAAGGTTAATAACAGCTGTAGTGAATTCTTCTTACTGTAATTCACTCCCTGACACACACAGTGCTGGTGGAGCTCAGACTGAAGTTGTGCTCAGCTGTGAAATCATGAGGGTCTTATAGTGACTTAGTGAAAGGGAATATGTGTCGCACAGCTCACAGTGATGCACAACACAATGCCTCCTCTGTTTTTAACCCACACTGTGCAGCAGGGGGCAGCACCCGGGGAGCAGTGATGGGGATGGTATCTTGCTCTAGGGTAGTTCAGGGCAACTTTTTAACATGCAGCTTGTTTAAGTGTCTGTAAGGAACTGTGAAACGACACAGTGAGTGTTCTCAGAAACTCTGTGTGTGATCAGCATGTCTCCTCATGAGTCAGAAACACTGACACTGCGTGAGATTATATTTTGGTCTGTGGGGGAACTACAGCCACCCGTATGACCTGCGTTTGAACTCTGCATTTTGTTATTGTCTGCACATTTTCACATCAAAAAAATTTAAATCATAAAATTAAAACATTTCAATTCAAATCTAGCTTTGATCTAGTTCTCTTGCATAGGCATGCAGACATATAGAGACAACATTTAGATTTGTGCTTTGAACATTTTTACACAGGGGCAGCGGTGGCCTAGTGGTTCGGGCGTTGGCTGCAGGATCGGGGGTTCAAACCCCTTCTCAGTAGGTTGTCCTGAGGTACCTTTGAGCAAGGTGCCGTCCCCGTCACGCTCCTCCCTGCGACCTGTCTAGGGTGTGTGTGAGCTGGGATGGACTCCAGCACTCCCCTGTAACCCTGCTTGGGACAAGTGGCAGAAAATGAATGACTGACATTTTTACACTCATGTTAGAAGGACATTTTTAGAACGGACTGCTTTTTTAATGTTAGATTGAATTTGAGGTCATCTTACACCACAGAAGTCAAAGACCCGTTAAACCATAGCAATATTGAACTGTTAGGTCAAAACCAGTAATGACACACACACTGTCAGGGTAGATGGGGTTCTACTCAGACTGAGCACACCTGGGCTTCATTGGGACAGGATTTATAAGCCCTAAGGTGCCAGAGTAGAGCGTCAGTCATTGTAGATGCATGTGTGAACCTGTGACTAGAGTATCGGTCACGTGGGGGCGCTTTGTGTATATGTTGGATACGCGTTTATGTCTGGACCTCCACCGCCCTGTTACACACAGACACACACATATGCACACAAATATACACACACATATGCACAAATATACGCACACACACATTCGTCAGTTTTGCAAAGCGTTGCACCACAAAAGAGGAAACAGCAAGTGTTCTCATGACTCAGAGATGGTTTTGCAACTTTTACGAAGCTGCTGTTCTCACAGTCTGAGCTGCAGGACATTAGAGTGTGTTCAGCTCCAGTGAAGAGCTGCTGAGAGAGTTGTGTACTCAGTGTGTGTGTGCAGCACTAGTGTAGGCTGGGTGTGTATCTGTCAGTGTGCTGTGAAGTCAGTGTTGTTTTACTAGTGAGAATGTTGCTGAGTTTTTATCTTCTCTTCATGGAGCTTCTCGTCACTGAAGGTGAGTGAGATCTGTTTCTCTTCTTGGTGAATTTCTCTTCTGGAAATGTAAAGGCACTGTAGTCACTTTAGTGAGAGTGTTCAGTAGACATGTCTGTGATTGTCTGTTGTACTGATAATAAAAACTGTTTTTATATAGCAGTGTTTCTGATACTTTTTTCATCTTTTTATGATAAACAGCTAAATATTGCACACATTTTATTACAGATTATGTTTACATGCATTCACATGGAGTCACCAGGCTGTTCTCAAGGATGAGCCTTCAGTAACTAAGCCTGAGTTCTGCTTCCTATTTTGCTGTTTTCTTTAAAACAATAGGTTATGAATTCTGCCCCTTTTTCCCAAGAAAAACATAAGTAAGGTTCAACTCATGGACCATGTTAACCTTTAGGGAACTTTTACACTGTGTGTATCTTTATAAACAACAATGTGCCTTCTTTCTGACCTTCTTTCCGTTCCATTAATGAACAGTTTTGGTCAATGCTGCACGTGTGTGGTTTTATATGTAGATGTGCATTTTCACTTATGTGTTAACAGAGCCTGTGATTAACGTGAACTTACTGATGTGTTTTATTACAGGCTGCACTCTGGACAAAAATGACAAAATAGTCGAAATCACAGCACAAGCAGGAGGGTCAGTACTGCTACCCTGCAACTGCTCAGACCTTAACAGCACACAGGAGAAATTCAGCTGGAAGAAATACAAAAACACATGGGTGGAGATATCCAGAGAGAGTGATCAGTCCAAAAACAGAGTTCAGCTATTTAACACTCACTCTCCAGGAAATCTCTCTCTACTCATATCACTCCTGACTGAAGAGGATAAAGGAGTGTACAGGTGTGATCTTGGTGGAAGTGAATACACAGACATCACACTCAAAGTTGAAGGTAAAATATTAGGACCTGCACTATTGCACTAGTATTTGCACTAGGGTTTCTAACCGGACCCAACACTGGTGTTTTGCTGGATATTTCTTAGTTCTTTGGCTAAATTCTAGACGATTCATTCAAAATGTAACTTAAACTCCTATATTTGATTATTTGTTACAGACGATTATAAAAATTGGCCTTAAAATAAATGTTAAAAAATGTAGGTCCTTGCTGTTGCTCTGTTCCTTCACTGTAAAACCCTCATCTTCCTACAGCGACCCGAGCTAGTACAGGGGGCAACAGTCTAAACAATCCTAATTCATTCACAGTACTATCTCAAAAGAATAATGAAATTAAGAACAGTTTTTTGTATTTTAGTGGTTTTGTCAGTTCTGTCTCCATCCCTCCACCTTCTCTCCACTCTGGTTCCACCTTAAATATCATTGTAATCATTGTTCATGGAGTTACAAGATGCAAGTTCATTGGTTGTTGTGTTTCTTCATTCTTTCTATGATATTTTCTAGTCTAGTTCTCCTATTGTTTCATTTTCCTTTTCCAAGGAACTCAGTCTTCTCCATGTTTGCCTCTTCTGTGTTCCAATAAATGCAAATGAAAGCGTGAAATGTTTAGCATGACGTTTCCATCTCCTGTCTTCATTACTGGTTAGGCACTTCTAAACACAACCCCTGACTTTTCATTGTGTCTGTCCACTTCCTTTCTCTTCTAGTTTCAATTTTAGATCCAGACCCCTCCTCTTTCCCCACATCTCTAACTTTATGTAGTTTTAGGTGGTTCATGAGCTGCACTTTAAAGAAAGTGGTTCTTCCATAGTTTCCCCAACCAGGTTTTGTCTTGTCCACCTGGTCCTGTCTTTACTCCACATCTCTGTCATGTTAGGTTCCCCACTTGTGAAAATTGCATTTATTGCCAACTTCATAAGGGTGAATCTAAAGGGAAAACATAGCTGCGTCAAAGCCAAACTCCATTTTCTTTCCCATAAACATGTAAGGATTTGTTATCCATGTTTTTAAAGGCAGTGACAAAAATGCAGCATTTCTCAAATACTTCTTCATCCCTGGTCCTTTTGTTCTTCTGCTGGCACTTGGAGGAGTCATCTATTGGAAATGCAAAGGTAAAGACATGCAGACACAGACATGAAAAAGGCTGTGTGCAGTAGATTTGTCGCACTGCTGATGTTTTTTTTGTGGTTTTGTTCTGCAGGATGGAGAGGAAAGCAGGCAGACGAAAGAGAGCAAAGAGGGATAAACAGAGAGCAAGAAACAGAGGTGGGTTCACATAAAAAAGGTGTTCTTCTTCTTCCTTCAGCTGCTCACACCACAGCAGGTCCCCATTGCAGATCATCTGTTTCCATTTCTTCCGGTCCTCTGCATCTTCCTCCTTCAAACCTGCTGCCGGCATGTCCTTCCTCACCACATCCTCAAACCTCTTCTTTGTCCTTCCTCGTCTCCTCTTGCCTGGCAGCTCCATCTTAAAAATACTTCTGCAAATATAATCTTTGTCTTTGCTCTGGACATGTCCAACCCAGCACAATCTTGCTTTCCAACTTTGTCTCCAAAATTTCCACCCTGAACACACTAAGGAGTCAGAACTGAAGTGAGACAACAGTCCAGGAATAATAAAGTTCAGGAGGAGATTTGTGACAATAGTGTTACACATTTGGTGTAAAATGGATGAGATGTTTAATCATTTGGACATTCTTTATTCCATCTAGCTCCCCTATTTTTCTTTTTGTAAATATATATTTTTTTCTTGCTGAATGTTTCATATACACAAGCTGGATTAATAAGTTTAGAGTTTATAAGTTTTGCAATGGTCTCTCTGACTAAGGCCCGTCAGACAGTTTAGCATTTTAACTGGTTCATTTGGCTCTTAGAAGACTGAACCAAGGAGAGATTTCACTTTCAGTGTCGTTACTTTGGATTCAACAGTCAGTGAATGAATCAGCTGCACAGTGTCCTTTAAAACAACCTTTTTGCATGTTTTGCAGTGGAACATGCAAAAGCTGGTGTTTTAACTATTATTTACTTGCAGGACCCAGCATTGTACTCCACTGTATCTCACAGTGACACCGTCAGATCACCCACAGTGACAGACAGTGGACATGAGACAGAATTTTCCACCATCCAGTTCAACACTGTTAGTGTAAGTAGTTCAATATTGGGTATTAACATGTGATACGGTGCAGTTTGTTGAGAACGTTCTTCTCTGACAGTTTATTCTTGTGCTTGTTTTAAGATTAGCACATTGTGGTCAGGGTTTGTGGAAGTGTTTCTTTTAGCTTTCCCAGTTAAGACATTAGAGCATCTACCTGAGTGAGGTTTACTGGGAATGGAAAAATACTTTATGACGTGTTATGTGAGATAAGAGGAAGTAGCAAGTGTTGTGAGTATTAAAATGGAAATGCTCTCAGCTCTTCATCATTAGTGTAAACTGGGACGTGGGGTTTTGTCACACACAGTGAGGGGGTGGCAGCTCTTTATATTTTCCATGTTCACAGTTTCTTCCCTGTTTCTCACACAAGTAAAAAAAAATGTCATTAAAGTCCTTCACGGTGACTAATGCTAGAAGGGCAGGTCTGGTATCAATATAAAGGGGAGGGGCAACGAAAACTGGCAGCTTGGTGTGTGTGTGTGTGTGTGTGTGTGTGTGTGTGTGTGTGTGTGTGTGTGTAATAGTGTTTATAACTTTATTCCCTTCTTGCAGGACCAGGTGTTGTACTCCACTGTATCTCACAGTAACACTGTCGGATCAGCTCCAGTGATTCACTCTGAAGAAAAGACAGAATATTCCACACTCAAAGGAAACTGATTTCACCTGTACACACATTCACCCCGTCTATTTTATTGGCTCACTTTAAGGCATGTTTAACCTTGAATTTGCTGTCATTTAAAGTAAAATCTGTACTTAGGCTTATTTAAAGAAAGTAAATATAGTTTTTGATAAAATGTGAACAGTGTCTGTAAGTGTCTTATAAAAGCACGAGCTCCACAGAACTAAGCAGTGTGTCTAACAGCACTGTGAAAGGGTGTGTGAGAGAAGAGGGAGCAGTAAGTGTGTTCACACTTGATAAAGCAATAAAAGCTCTCAGCTCCTTCCGGTGTGTGTGGTGTGTGAGAAGGGGGTTTTGACACTGTCACAGTGGTCACAGTGCTCGAGTGCGCTGCAGAATCATTATTGTTATTATTATTTATTTGCTCATGAATGGTTCTGAGATGAATTGCCCTTCACGGTGCTGGAAATACCGTTGCTATGGAGAGACCAGAACAGAGTACAGAACCTGGTGTTGGGCGAGTGATCAACAATGCCTGTTGCTCTTTCAAAACCACTTATAGTTTTCTGCAACACATCATAGAGGAGAACAGGTCACCTCCATCGAGCTCACTGAAAAACAAAGAGTGAACTCATTATTGAACTTCTATTGTGTTTAATCTCACCATAAGTAAAAGTGAAAGTGACTGTCATTGTGAAAAAAGCACAGCACACAGTGAAATGCAATGAAATGCATCCTCGGCACTTTACCCACACACACCATGCAGCATGGAGCAGCCATATCCAGCACCTGGGGAGAAGTGATGGTGACGGTACCTTGCTCAAGGATACCTTTGGCAACCTACTGGTCTGGGATCGAACCCATGAGCTTCCAGTCTTTACACCGGGTGTCAATACTTTCCCATCCCTGTCTTAAAGTAATTTTTTTTCTCATCCATCCATCCATCCATCCATCCATCCATCCATTTTCTTCCGCTTATCCGAGGTCGGGTCGCGGGGGCAGCAGCTCCAGCAGGGATGCCCAGACTTCCCTCTCTCCGGCCACTTCTTCCAGCTCCTCCGGGCGGATCACAAGGCATTCCCAGGCCAGCCGAGAGACATAGTCTCTCCAGCGTGTCCTGGGTCTTCGCCGGGGTCTCTTTCCGGTGGGACGTGCCCGGAACACCTCACCAGGGAGGCGTCCAGGCGGCATCCTAATCAGATGCCCGAGCCACCTCATCTGACTCCTCTCGATGCGGAGGAGCAGCGGCTCTACTTTGAGCCCCTCCCGGATGACTGAGCTTCTCACCCTATCTCTAAGGGAGAGTCCAGACACCCTGCGGAGGAAACTCATTTCGGCCGCTTGTATTCGCGATCTCGTTCTTTCGGTCACTACCCAGAGCTCGTGACCATAGGTGAGGGTGGGAACGTAGATCGACCGGTAAATTGAGAGCTTTGCCTTCTGGCTCAGCTCCTTCTTCACCATGACGGACCGATGCAGAGCCCGCATCACTGCAGAAGCTGCCCCGATCCGCCTGTCGATCTCCCGCTCCATTTTACCCTCACTCGTGAACAAGATTCCGAGATACTTAAACTCCTCCACTTGGGGCAAGGTCTCACTCCCAACCCTGAGAGGGCACTCCACCCTTTTCCGACTGAGGACCCATGGCCTCAGATTTAGAGGTGCTGATTCTCATCCCAGCCGCTTCACACTCGGCTGCGAACCGATCCAGAGAGAGCTGAAGGTCACGGCATGATGAGGCCAACAGGACAACGTCATCTGCGAAAAGCAGTGACCCAATCCTGAGCCCACCAAACCGGACCCCCTCAATGCCCTGGCTGTGCCTAGAAATCCTGTCCATAAAAATTATGAACAGGATCGGTGACAAAGGGCAGCCCTGGCGGAGTCCAACCCTCACCGGGAACAGGTCCGATTTACTGCCGGCAATGCGGACCAAGTTCTGACACCGGTTGTACAGGGACCGGACAGCCCTTAACAGGGAATCCGATACCCCATACTCCCGGAGTACCCCCCACAGGAGCCCCCGAGGGACACGGTCGAATGCCTTCTCCAAGTCCACAAAGCACATGTAAACTGGTTGGGCAAACTCCCATGCACCCTCCAGGACCCTGCTAAGGGTGTAGAGCTGGTCCACTGTTCCGTGACCTGGACAAAAACCACACTGCTCCTCCTGAATCCGAGGTTCGACTATCCGACGGACCCTCCTTTCGAGGACCCCTGAATAGACTTTCCCCGGGAGGCTGAGAAGTGTGATCCCTCGATAGTTGGAACACACCCTCCGGTCCCCTTTCTTAAAGAGGGGGACCACCACCCCGGTTTGCCAATCCAGAGGCACCATCCCCGATGTCCATGCGATGTTGCAGAGGCGTGTCAGCCATGACAGTCCTACAACATCCAGAGCCTTGAGGAACTCTGGGCGGATCTCATCCACTCCCGGAGCCCTGCCACCAAGGAGCTTTTTGACCACCTTGGCAACCTCGACCCCAGAGATGGAAGAGTCCGCCTCTATGTCCCCAGGCTCTGCTTCCTCCTCGGAAGGCATGTTGGTGGAATTAAGGAGGTCTTCGAAGTACTCCCCCCACCGACCCACGACGTCCCGAGTCGAGGTCAGCAGCGCACCATCCCCACTATACACTGTGTTGACCGTGCACTGCTTTCCCCTCCTGAGACGCCGGATGGTGGACCAGAATTTCCTCGAAGCCGTCTGGAAGTCCTTCTCCATGGCTTGCTGATGAACCAAAAATGTAAAAATTATGAACCTCAAAAATGAGTGTACAACTAGAGTGAGTTATATTTTTTCATGACAGAAAATAAAAGTTAATGCAACATTTTAAACTGGTCTTCATTTTCCTTTTTTCTTTTGTTATGAGGAGGATTTGCTTCTTTGATTTGTTTCAGAAAACGGTTCTCAAATGTCTCAACACGATTTACTCCAACTGATCAATAACACAACATGAAACACAGACTGTTTATAAACTATATCTCTCTGACCTGTGTCTCTGCAGGCTGCACTCTCGTCCACAGTGAAGGACTAAAGGATGTAACAGCGAACACAGGAGAGTCAGTACTGCTGCCCTGTTCCTGCACTGAACTCAACACCACACCTGAGAAACTCACCTGGAAGAAATACAACACACACACACAACAACATGAAGAGATCTCCATTAATAGTGATCAGTACAGAAACAGAGTTCAGCTGTTTAACACTCACTCTCCAGGAAATCTCTCTCTACTCATATCACTCCTGACTGAAGAGGATGGAGGAGATTACACCTGTGATATTAATGCTCACCATACAATGATCAGACTCACTGTTAAAGGTAAAACACTTTTGCTTTTTATCTCACATTTCTAATCTATGTGGAATGGACTTCAATGAGATGGAGGGTGCTGTAAGTGTTCTGTAGTGAGGTAGTGAGTGTGTGTGAAGATTGGTCTGTAGTGAATTTGTGTGAAGAGTGTTCTGTAGTGAGGGTGTGTGAAGAGTGTTCTGTAGTGAGGGTGTGTGTGAAGAGTGTTCTGTAGTGAGGGTGTGTGTGTCGAGTGTTCTGTAGTGAGGGTTTGTGTGAAGAGTGTTCTGTAGTGAGGGTGTGTGTGTGGAGTGTTCTGTAGTGAGGGTGTGTGTGTGGAGTGTTCTGTAGTGAGGGTGTGTGTGAAGAGTGTTCTGTAGTGAGGGTGTGTGTGAACAGTAGTTGTGTAATGATGTGTTCAGGACTCTTTCTTTGCTACCCAGTATAACCTTTTAATCTGGGGTTTTTGTGACCAGTTCATTTTCTTGAAAGACTTTTTGTTTCATGTCATCATTCCATTGCTCATCTTTATTTCCTGTCTGATCACAGGTCACCTGTGTGCTTATTGGCCCGGTTTATTGCCTTGTGTTTCTTCACTAATGTTTATTTTTTATTGTTAATCCTTGTATAAAAGTTTTCACCTGCTTTATTTCTTTAAAGAGCTCATGTTTTTATCAGGGCTGCAATGAGGTCAAGCTTGTTTTTGTGACTTTGTGATGTTTTCCATCATTGATGTCCTACTCTGGACACAATGAGGGGACACAGAGAGACAGCAGGTGTAGATAGGCTGGACTACAGGCTGGACTACAGGCTGGATTACAGGCTGGATTACAGGCTGGTTTTGGGCAGGACAGGAGCATTTTAATGGGAAGAGCATTTGACTGGAAAAAGTGGAAAAAGATGCGGATGCACTGCTATAATTATTCAGTTACTACACCAACATAGATTTTACTGTTATTGCATTTGTTGTTACAATGTTGTTACACAGTTATTAGAGACACTTGAAATGTATTTTTCTGAATAATACAATAGTTAATGTTGATTTGCAGACTAAATCATTTTTATTGATCTATAAAACTAATAAATAAAATAAATAATAAAGCTTCAGTGAGTATTATAGTTTTACTGCAGAGAGTCCAACTAAAACAACAAATCTGCTACAGCTGTCAGGAGCCCCTTCCCTCCCAGTCGAACACCTTCCTTTCCAGAACGTGACGGTAAGCTCTTCAACAAAGCTTTGTTGTGTTTTTTTTACTTTTATTTGATCTTTAAAATAATCACAAGTCATCAACCTGGTCAAGAGTGTGGAATTGATTGACTGATGTTTGTTGAAATATTTAAATGTTTCTACCAATTTTTCTGATTTCATAGACAGAGATTTTTCCCCGCTTGTCTATTCCCTCATCTGTGTTCCGGTTCTACTCCTGATGGTTCTCACTGGAGTCATCTGCTGGAAACATGGAGGTACGTATGTGGTGTAAACTAAGAAGTAAGTTTACTATTTTCCTAACTGTTCCTTTTTTACAGGTCACCCCACAGGTTCTTTAGGTTCTCCTTGGACTACAACCAGAACTCAGTCACAAGTTATTAGTTTCACTCCCCCCTTTATAACAAATCTATCGGAGACTTTGGTGGCAAAATTCCACAAATTCCACACACACACACACACACACATACACACACACACACACACACACACACACACACATACACACACACACACACACACACAAAGCTTCAGTCCAACGTGGACTGGACACTGCACACAACATATGCATGAACACTGAGTATTTGGAGATGTGTGCTGTGTGTCTGTGTCTCACTCTGAATGTCTTCATTCTGCAGGACGAGGACAGACAGACAAAACATGCAAGAGAAAGAACCGGCAGGAGACGCAGGTCAGTCCTTTTAATCTTGTTCTATACATTTAGTCATCTGAACTACACATTACAAAGCTAAAAATGTCCAGTAGTAACACAACAATTATAGTAATTTATTTTAAAAGTCTTTGAATCAAAATTAAATGGGGAATTCTTGTTAGGAGCTTAACTTCAGGGACAGTGAGGACTGTGTTTAGAAGAGGAAGTCATGGGGATTTGTTCCCTTCTGTAAGCAGTACAGCAGAGGAAGAGGCCTTCACAGAACTGGGAACCACCAGACCATCAGTGCAGTCAAGTCTAAGACTAAGAGTAAATGCAATCCTAATCTTAAAATCCTAAAAAAACTAGTAGTCGTCGCTTCGTGGTATGTTTTTGCTCCTTTGTAGGACAACAATCCCACCTCCAGCACTACCACCACTGGGTCCCTGAGCAAGACCCTTAACCCTGAGTTGCTCCAGGGGGACTGTCCCTGTAATTAGGACATGTAAGTCGCTCTGGATAAGAGCGTCTGCTAAATGCCGTAAATGTAAATGTAAATGTAAATGTAACGTGATCTACTCAGCAACCCACAAAACACCAGCAGTGATTGGCTGTGGAAAGTACACAATATGATGCTATGATTGTTTCGAAGACCACAGCAGCACTTAGCCACCAAATCCCACAACCAGGAAGCAGTGTTGGGTACAACACCTTTTTATAAGGGTACCTCAGGGCAGCCTCCTGGTCTGGGATTCAAACGCACAACTGATCATGGTGCCTAGTCACAAACCACTAGAAATAAATAAAAAAAATGTTAGAAGGGCTAGTTTGGTATGATTGTAGAATTATACCAGTCAAACTAAAGTCAAACTAAATAAATGAACTCAGTGGAACATCTGCTGATTCTGTCACTTGGTTGTTTGGGTTTAGACAGTCTGTGAAACAATGTCATGCTGTGAATGTTTATGTGTTCAAATGTTTGATCTACCTGCAGGATCCAGCGTTACACTCCACTGTATCTCACAGGGACACAGACGGACCACCCACAGTGATGGACACTGGAGATAAGACAGGACATTCTACCCTCCTAGTCAACAGTGAAAGTGTAAGTAACTGAAGTTTCTGGAATGAACAAGTGCAATTTGTGAGTAATTTTAAATTCAAAACATAGAATGAAAAGTTTGACTGAAAGTTCAACTGTTTGAATCCCTTAAGATTGTACGTTATCGTCAGGGTGTGTGGGGAAGCGTTTCTTTCAGAGTATGTAGATGGGAACATACATTTTCCATGTTCAGTTTCTTCCCTGTTTCTAAAATAAAAAAAGTCATTAAAGTTGTCATGCTAGAAGGTCCGGTCTGGTATCTGTATAACCGGAACTCGGCAAATTGCTGATCAAATTCCCACAAGAAAGCAAACCGGTCCTGTTGGGTTTTAGATGATCTGAAGCGCTGTAGTGTTTGTTTGTATTAACATTTATGTTCCACTTGCAGGACCAAGTGCTGTACTCCACTGTATCTCACAGTAACACAGTCAGACCAATCACAGTGATTCACACTGAAGAGAAAACAGAATACGCCACCATCAGAGGAAACTAATCCCATCCATACACACTTCCCACCATCTCCCTTTTACTGGCCTAATTTAAGGCTTTTTTAACCTTTAACTTGTGTAATAGTAAAATATGTTCACACGTTTCTCAAGAAGTTAATAAAACATTTGCTGAAAGTCTCTATTTGTG
>CM029370.1:3507487-3532200 GCA_017165825.1 Hepsetus odoe
TGGCTGGTTTTTCTTCGTGAAAAAGAAGGACAGAGGCTTCGCCACATTGACTACCGGGACTAAACACAGTCACCGCTAAGTATCGCTACCCATCACCCCTTGTCCCCGCAGGGCCCCTAGCAGCGTGGGTATAAATAGTCTCACCAAACTGGACCTAGCTTCTACAACCTAGTGAGGAAGAGGAGAGGAGATGAATGGAAGACGGTGTCTGTGCACACAGTCAGGTCATTATATGTACTAGGTCATGCCTTGGCCTGGCGAATGCTCCTTCCGCCTTCAATCATTCATTAATGATGTCCTGAGGGACACAAGTAGGACGCTGTGATTGTCTATCTTGGATGACATACTCATATATTCAAACTTACAAGACACATGTCTCGTGTGGTACGATCTGTGTTCTTCGACTCCTCTCCCAAGGAGTTGTATGTTAAAAGCGATGAAACGTGAGTTCCATCGCTTTCTGAGATCTCCTTCCCGATACCATATTGGCCCAAGGAGAATGAACCACGAAGGGTAGAGGCAGTAACCCAATGGTCATTCTGACAGTGAAGCAAAGCGTAAAAGTTTTCTGAGCTTCACAGACCTTTATCGCTGATTCATAGCGCGCACTTTGCATCGTGAGTAGCCCCTTTAACGCCCCTCTCATGAAACCTTCCCGCCTGTCCTGGACACATGCGGCACGGAGAGCGTTTCAGGAGCTAAAACAGAGCTTCACTTCTGCACCTCTCTTTCGACTGCCAGACCCAGAGATCCCCGCTTTGTGGAAGCGATCGCTGATGTGGGTTTGGGGCTGCATAGCACCATGGCAACCAGAGGAAGTTGCTCTCCTGCGCCTTTTTCACGTAAGATTTCTGAGCCCGCAGAGGCCATTTATGATATAGGAAACCTTGAACTTCTAGCAATCAAAGCACTGGAAGAATGATACATAATAGAGGGCGCTAAGCACTTTCACGTCCTCACCCCGACCACCGTAAACTTAGAATACATCCGGCAGGCAAAGCGTAATTAAAACTCCAGGCAGGCAAGATGTGGGCATTGCTTCTTACGCGACGGACTTTCACATAACTTATCGCCCGCCTAAAAATCAAAAAGCAGATGCTCTTTCACGATATACTCACAGTGAGAGCTGAAACCCAGAGCCAGAAACCCATTCTGGCAACGATCGCAGTACGCCCGGTGCAATGGGATATCGTAAAGGGACACGTAACGGGAGGCCAGACGGTCTCCGCCCCGCCGACTGCCCTGGACTGGATCTAGCAGAAAGGCTACGACAACCGGTTGATCAGGTGGGGTTCATACTTCCCACCTCAGGGCACCCCGGCGCCTTTCCTCGCACTCTCAAAAAGGTGACGCAGTGGCCAGGCCCACGCGGCCCATGACGCTTCGCCGGCACGCCCGCTCATGTACCGCCTGCGCGCGACCAAAACACCACGAGGAACGCCCTGCCGTAAGCCAGTAACCCCATCCCATACCCCGACGCCTCTGCTCACCTATAGCCATCAACCTAGTCGTAGATCTACCACAGTCCAAAGGTTATACATGTGTGTTAGTGGTGGTAGATCGGTTCTCGAAGGGGTTTATCCTTCCCATCTTACCTCGCGATCAAATCGCTGGAGGCCCTATTTCAGCATGTATCTGCTATTACGGCCTACCAGAGGACATTGTGTCTGACCGTGGTCCTGCCCACCCGGTGGCAGTCGCTCTTTCAGCAACTGGGAGCCACGTCGAAATTACATCTGGCCATCATCCTGAATCTAATGGCCAGGCAGAAAGAACCGTGACTTTCTTCATGATACTGCAGCAACAACAACACGACTGAATACTTGTGTTGGGCTGAGCAGCAGAATTCATTACTGCCACCTCCACGGGATGACCTCGCTTGGAGTGCTAGGCTATCAACCTCCCCTCTGTCCCTGGGATCCTACACCCACAGATGTACCTAGCGTTAACACTTGGTTTCATAAAGCACGACAAGTCTGGGAAAGGGCCCATGCGCACATTGAACGGGCTGTCCGCCGTTTCCACCTCCAAGCTGACAAGCACCGAGGGAGACCCCACAATAACATTCAGGGACAGAGATGGCTCTCCACTGGGACTCAACCATGGCCGTTTAGAGTCGTAAACTTAGTCCTAGATTCATCGGGTCCTTTCTGATTAAGTCCCAGGTCAACCCAGTTACTTACCGTCTCAGATTGCCCTCCCACATGCAATGCAACTCTCTTTCCATGTCTCTTAATCGTGTGGTACTGGGACCATTGGTTTCACAACCGGCTGATGACCTCCACCAATCATGGCAGAGACGGGCAGCGATCAGAAGGTGCACGTCAGTGGACTTGTGCACTCCTGGACTCGGTGGCACCAGGCGAACTGCAGGCCACCTGGTGGACTGGGAGTGAGTACGGCCTGAGGAGCGGAGCTGGGTGGCGAGCCAGACATCCTGACCCCTAACCCAAGAAGACTTCCATCGGGGTCATCCCACCGCCCGCCCAAGGCCCCGGGTACCACGCTGCCACTCCCAGCCAAACCCGCTCTCCTTCCAGCGGGGACGCCGGAACACGCGCCGAGCAGAGTGTCCGGAGTCCACCCTGGGTACCGTCACGCGTTCGCACATGCCTCGGTCCCGATCACCGAGTCTCTGACCATGTTTTCCAGCACACCCAATCACCATCACCACTTAACTCACACCTGGCTAGCTTAGATTTAAGGAGTTCCAGATCAACGGTGACCGCCTGCTGTTCTTGTTGTAGGGCTCACCCGCTTCTTTGTATCCCCGCCGCTCATTTGTTCCTCGAATAAACCCTCTAATATCGCCGCCGTGCACTTGCGCCTCTTTTCCCCTCCGCAACATGACAAAGAGGAAGGTTCAGGAAGAAATGGAATCAGATGATCTGCTGTGGTGACCCCAGACAGGAGCAGCTGAAAGAAAGAGTGAAAGTCTTTCAGGAAGTAAATGTTGAAGATGTGATGAACACTGGTTTTCCAAAACTGGAGTTTAGATCCCCAGTAAAGGGGTCATTATAGATCACGGTAGCTGTAAACTGCATTCAATACCAAGAGCATTAGTGAGGTCAGGTCATGATGTTGGATGATTAGTTCTGGGTCACAAGCACCCAACTGCAAAATCAACATATATCAGACTCACCTGAGCCCAGAACCCCAGAGATCAGATGTCCAGAGCTGGAAGAGTCCAGTTCTAAGGGGGTTTTATATCTGACTGTGTTGTGTGTACAGACAAAGGGGACAGAAAGATCATGGATCATGACATGATCATAAAGTTTTGTTCCATCAGAAAAGATCACCATAAATGTGTGCAGTAACTAAGTACAAATTTAATATGGAGCCTGGAAAGAAAGGTAACCAGGCAGCAGGAAGTGATTTCCAGAGAACGGAACTAGAACACTAGAGTTTAACAAGAAGGCTGATCAAATCAGAAGTCTATAAATTAACAGGGAAGATCCCTCAGAAATACTCAGGGAGAGAAAACAGCAAATCAACATTAGCATGCAGGATCAGCATCAGTGGCTAACCACCATGTAGGGCACATGTTAGCTTCTAACTCACACAGAGAAACTGGTCAGATCCTCACGACTGAGTTCAAAAGACAGCAGATAAAACAGAAAAGCTCATCTGGGAACTGCAGCCGGAGTTCTGGAGGGAAATCTTCGGGACAGTGGAGAGTAGAGGAGACAGGAACTCTGCAACTCTGTGAAGCTCAGTTAACTGAGTCAATGCCAGCACACCCACAAGGTGGTGCAGAACCTCTTTATGTCCCCCAGCTGCCAGTGGGTCCATGCAGTTGTTCATCATGCAGGAGGACAGTCAGGTGAGCTCTCTCATGACAGACCAACACTGGTATTGGACACTGTGGTCTTGGAGTACTCAAATGGGAAAGTGTTCACCTACATCTGTAACGTGATCTATGCTGTCCATCCCTCCATTATTTCACTCAGATCATATATTCTATAATCACTGAAAACAATAAGCTAAGAATGAACAACGGTCTCGACATGTGACTTGGCAGCAGCTCAGAACCTGCCCCAGCAGCACAGCAGGTGAATAGGATCAGCAATTCTGACAGTGATCACCACTCAGATCTCAGCACCAGTAAGTTGTGAACTGGGATCCAAGCAATTGACTACAGTGACCCCTAATATCTCATGCATGGATCAACACCCTATCAAGATCGTTTCCATCTTGCATACCAAAATTAAGTTTAATGCAAGATTTAAGTTTTAAGAATGGATTTTTATTTTATAACTTAATATCATAAAAATACCAAGAACTTGGGATAAAACATATTATAGCATGTAAGATATACAACATGCATAAGATTAAAAATTAAAAAACATTGTGTATAAATATATTTTTTACTGCATAAAGATGTTTTTTTTTTGATGATTTTTTTTTTGTTGTTATTGCGACAAAAACAAGTAAAATAATCCAGTTAATGTATCCCTTCCTAGTCTTTAGATAAAAACTGATTCAGTTTAATACCTGAGACCAGGTATGTTGACTCTATGTTTTTCTTCTGGGTGTGTTTGGATCTGGGAGCCAGTTTCACTGTTCTGGATTCAGAGCTAGTTTGTTGATAAGCAGTGTTGGGATACAGGAGAAACCTTAACTATATTAAGTGTGGAAACCAAACCCAGAAGGTTTATTTTTAGTCATTTGCTTTAAAATAATTAACATTTACCATCTTAACACTCACTCTGCATTTAAACAGACAGTCAGTTATCCTCGACTGAAACAAAGATCAGTTGATCAGTAGCTGGTCTGTTGATCAGGTGTGTGAGTCCATTGGCTGAACATCAATATGGCATGTAATTCACTATCTGGTTTGTTGAGATGTGTAGTTCGGTAGTTTGTACATTGATCTGTGTAGGTTGGTAGCAGGTGGTCTGCTGATCAGGTGTGTAGGTCAGTTGGTCTGCTGGGTTTGCTGTGCTGGTAGCTGCCTGCTGATCATTGTGAAACTGCTTTTGGTGAGTTGTGCTGGTCATAGGTGGTCTGTGAGATCATTAGCTGCTCTGTTAATCTGCAGTGTGTTGTAGCTGGTCTCTCTGAGATTCAAGCTGGTTTTCTACTGGAGGTTCACTTCCATCAGCAGTGTTGTAGTAAACTGTGTCAGGATCTGGGTCTGGGGAGCCTGAACACAAGAACAAAGCCAAATTCATTCAGGATCTGCAATATAGCAGGTCAAATACACAACAGGTAAAAGTGATCCTGAGGACGTGCAATTTTGGTCCCTTGTGGCCAGGAGCACAGCTACTATAATGTGGAGAAAGATCACAGTCACCAAGGCGAAGGGGACGAAGAGCAGAGACTGTGGAGGGGCTGCAACAGTAACATTTACATTTTTACATTTACATTTACGGCATTTAGCGCAGACGCTCTTATCCAGAGTGATTTATATGTCCTAATTACAGGGACAGTCCCCCTGGAGACACTCTCAGGGTTAAGGGTCTTGCTCAGGACCCAGTAGTGATAGTGCCTAGAGGTGGATTCAAAACCGGGACCTCTTGATCCAGAGGTCCGTGAGGCAAGTACTCACCACTAGACCACCGCTAATTCTCACAACAGTAACATCAGCTGCGGTGAAACACAAAGTCTCAGTACAACATCACTGCAGTTGTGAGGGGAAATATTTCTCCTTTCATTCTGAACGTCTAGTTTGAGGATCTTTTGGTTGTGAGGTGACGGCACTTCACACCATCCCACCTTCATTAACAGTGTTTAATAAACTACAGCTGTTTACAGTCGGCCAGTGAGGGGAGTGTGAGCACAAGTGTTGTTCATTTGGGTTTTAAATAAAGATAAAAAGTCTATAAAAACCTCCTACAGTTGATTTAATACTAAACACAAAGTAAAAATACTTACTAAAAGCTGATCCACTACCGGTACATTATTCACTGTGCTGAGTGAACAAATTCACACCTGCTCACTTTTGGTCCTGTGGATCGTGGAAGAAATGGTTTTACATCTATTTAGAAATGAGGGAGGACAGTGAGTCTGTTTTTACAGTCGCTCACACTCAACTCACCTCCAACTCCTCTACAGTCATCACTTCAACCATCAGCAATTTACTATTAATACTGTTATTATTATTATTATTATTATTATTATTATTATTATTACTGCATTGACACTGTTTAAGACTCTTTATAAACTGATAAATTACTCAGTTGCTAGACTCTCTTCTCTTTTAATTGTGTGTTTGAGTAAATGAAATGAACATGTGATTGAACTTGGTTTATTATTGACCACTGATTTGTCTTCTGTAGCTTCTGGTTTACAAACACGTTAAGATCTTTAACTCTTTAGCAAATGAATGTAATGTGATTGATTGATTGGGTTAATCAATTATTGCAACATTACTTCTTTGTTAAAAATAATGCAAATGTTTCTGAAGTGGTTGAACTGGCGTGATGGTTTCTGTAGATGTTTAGAACTCCTTCAAATAGAAAATATACACTGAGCTGCTCATAATGAAGGATTAGATCATAACCTTTTTCATTTCCCCAAACTTTTTCTGGTTATTGAACTAAGGTCGGTGGTCACTGTGGTGGTTTCTGTAGATGTTGCTGAACTCCTGCAAATAGTAAAAGATCCATTCAGCTGTCTCATCATAAAGGATGAGATCACTGAACTGCCTTCTTCTTGGTGTACCTGGCAGAATAAACACCTGTAACTCCTGTATAAAGTCATGATGTTCAGGTTGGAGTGTTGGTGCTGAGGGAACATGGTGGACCTTCACTTTGCACCATGAAGGTCCCAACATGGATGAGCTGAAGTGTATTTTAGGGGGATTTTCATGTGTTTACATTATATTATTGAGTTATTTATAAACTTGTTCTCTTTGGACAATGTCGATGGCCAGTGGAACCTCACACTAATAAATCAATAATCAAAGTGCTGGGAGCTGTAATCCCCTCACATGAGATCAGGTGAAATGTGATGATCTGAGATCCACTTTCTTCATGATTCATACATTTATAAATGGATCATGTAGCCAAACAATAGTGAACATCCTGATCCACAGTGTGGGTCTGAGAACAGGTATACAGGGTTAACACAGTACCATCCACATCCAAACTACAACACAGACCAAGTGAAATGAAAGTAAAGCTAAAGTGACTAATTGTCATTGTGTCATTGTGGCACAGCGACGGCAGGAAACACAAGGAAACACAAGTCCAGCACTTCACCCATACACACACTGTGCAGCAGGGAGCAGCTATTTAAAGCACCTGGGAGCAGTGGTGGGGTGGTACTTTCTGGGGTACCTCAGAGCAACCTACTAGTCTGGGATTCGGACCCAGCAACCTTTCGATCCTGGACTTAGACCCTAAACACTAGACCACCACTGCGTATAAATAAGAACCTACAGACACCATCAAACATCAAATAAATACTCAATAAGAAATAAGATTCAGAAAGATGAAGAAAATGCAAGACTTCACTGAGGTTTTGTTCAGACTGCAGCTAAAATCTCATTTCTTTTTAATTTGCTTTTGATCAAATATCAACAACTGGCACAATCAAATGAACAAAACACACTAAAACTGAGTCATGTGAGCAAGAAAAAGATTTGAATCACTTATAAAACACAAATACAGATATTGAACTGATTAAACTGCATCAAATCTGTTAATTCCAAATCAGATTGGATCTGCTTGACTGAACAGCACATTACAAACGGAGATGTTTTTGGTGTGACGGGACAGGATGATGAAGAAGAAAATAGGGGAACACAATATTGACGGGCCAGGTTGACAGTGTCACCAGATCAAAGGTAAATAAAAGTGGAAAACGTTCAGAATGTGAACTCTACATTTATTAATACATGAACTACTTCAGCAAGTGAAGCAACTTTAATCTACACTCAGTAAATATCAGATCCACTGATCATGATCCACTCTGGAGTGTAAACTCAGTCCTCTGTTCCTCTGCAGCTCTCTGACCTGCCTTATCCAGTTCATACTGTAGTGCTCAGAACCTGTGTGTGTGTGTGTGTGTGTGTGTGTGTGTGTGTGTGTGTGTGTGTGTGTGTGTGTGTGTGTGTAACTGCTCATTGATGAAACACGAGAAGATCATCAACATACAACGTGCAGCTGAACTGAGCTGAATTGAGCTGAACTGCACCAGTGTGTGGTCAGTGAGCTGAACTGAGCTTGAACTGCACCAGTGTGGTCAGTGGAGCTGAACTGAGCTGAACTGCACCAGTGTGGTCAGTGGAGCTGAATGGAGCTGAATTGTGCACCAGTGTGCTCAGTGGGAGCTGAACTGAGCTGAACTGCACCAGTGTGGTCAGTGAGCTGAACTGAGCTGAACTGCACCAGTGGTGGTCAGTGGAGCTGAACTTCGAGCTGAACTGCACCAGTGTGGTCATGGAGCTGAACTTTGAGCTGAACTGCACCAGTGTGATCAGTGGAGCTGAACTGGAGCTGAACTGCACCCAGTGTGGCCAGTGGAGCTGAACTGAGCTGGAACTGCACAGTGTGCCGGGGTGAGCTGAACTGAGCTGAACTGTACCAGTGTGGTCAGTGGAGCTGATAAACTGGACAGTGAGTGAAGAAATGAGGAGGGTGTTTATCAAAGTCTTCAATCAGTGGATCATAAAACACAATCCAAACACTCCGGTTTAAACCTCGAACAACAGTAGAACCAGTTCAGCAGCAATGCAGCCTGGTGACTTCTCAGTAATAAAAAGGGAAAACTAATCATGATCAGTTGAATCATTTCACAGAAGGAGAGGAAAGGATCGCTTTACTGTCAGCAGTGAGTCTGATTCACATGAATCTATTTTTACAGTCATTAACACACCTTCACTTTCCTCCACAGTTTCCAGTTTAACTAGCAGTGATTCACTATTATTTAATTATCATTGTTAGAGTTTCATTTTTCATTACTGTACAAGGAAGGAGACCCACAGTTTACATTTAACTGACAGTAAAAAGTGTGTATAAATCTAAACCATGCTAAAGTTTCCAGATTAAATAAACAAACAACTTGAAATATAAATTCACTTCAAAGAAAATCTAAATGTAGCTTATTAGGATTCACAGACACACTCCTCAGACTGAGAGTAAATATATTTATAGTGAAAACACAAGTGTAGAACTGGGAGTGTGTTTAATCTGTTCTTCACTGCACTGTGGATGTGATCAATCAAGAGTTTTACCTTAACAGTGAGTCTGATGTAGGTGTGTTCACCCCTTCAACTTCTACACCTGTACAATTCCTCCATCCTCTGCAGTCAGGGGAGGATATGAGCAGAGAGAGATTTCCCTGGAGAGTGAGTGTTAAACAGCTGAACTTCTGTTGCTGTATCACCACTACTTTTATTGACATCAAATCCCCAGGCCTCCATCTATATTTTCTGTCTTTCTTTCCAGGTGAATTGTCTTGGTTTGCTCAGAGATCAGAGCAGGTGAAATTAGGGCAGCAGTACTGACTCTCTTTTGTATTCAGTGATCTTTGCTGTCCTCCCAGAGTCCTTCAGTGAGCAGCCTGCAGAAACACACCAGTTAATGATCTTTACTATCAGACCCCTGTATATGTAGAAGTTCTTTCACAGTTCAAGGATTTTGTCACCACTTTGTAAAACATTATGAACCAGATTCTCCTCTTAAATGCATGTTTATTAAAAGTAATGCTTGATCTCAGCCCATTGACCCATAAATGTTCTAAAAGAAGATCAACGCATCTGTGCAGCTTTACGCCTGAGTGACTGTTGTTGTTATTGTTAGGACACAATGCACAGCAATAATAGTGAAATCCACAACAAAACTGGACTTTGCATTAAAATCCATGCACAAACATACACTGTGCAGCAGTGGGTACAGAAAGCTCCCCGGGAGCAGGAAGGGAAGGTACTTTGTCAAGGGTACCTATGCCAACTTCACTGGTAAGGCGCTTGAACCCACACCTCCACCTAGACCACTGGCTACTGCTGGCCCTATTTCATCAATGACCCCACATCTGCGGTCAACCATCGGTTAGACGGTTCAAATAAAGCGCTCAGTGTGGACACAGTGTTTAAACTCATGTCAGTAACACTGTTGTGTTGAGAATGATCCACTAAAGATGGCCCCAGAATATGTCCTGACCACTTCCTAATGGAATAAAAGGGTCTAATAATTAATGTAGAGAAAGAGATGGACTTAAATAATAAATTACAAAGTTTACAAGATTAGAAAGTATAAAAGAACAATATAGACACAAGAAAAGTGCACCAATATCAGCGTTCCTAAACTTCACCACAAGAATAATGAACTTGAGGTTTAGAGTGGAAGTGGGAGCAGCAGCAGGACAGCAGTCCTGACCCTCCTGTAATCTGGTTCTTCACTGCACTGTGGATGTGGATCAATCAAGTGTTTTACTTTTAACAGTGAGTCTGATGTCGTAGTTCACCCTTTAACTCCACACAAATACACTCCTCCATCCTCAGTCAGGAGTGATATGAGTAGAGAGATTTCCTGAGAGTGAGTGTTAAATAGCTGAACTTCAGTTCTGTATTGATCACTTCTGATCAAACCCCAACTCACTCCATTTATATTGTCTTTCTCTCCAGGTGAGTTTCTCAGGTGTGGAGTGTAGATCAGAGCAGGAACAGGGCAGCAGTACTGACTCTCCTGTGTATCCAGTGATAGATTTTGGACTCCTAGACTTTCCCATGAGCAGCCTGCAGAAACACACTGCTAAAGATCTAAGACCTCTCTTATATGTGGAAGTGATTTACAGTTCAGCTGAACAGCTGATGTCACAGCTCCAACTGAATCCCATAAATGGCCTCGGTCCCGGTCCCTGAATTACTGACCCAGTAACTCCAGCACACACATCACTCAGCCCAGTCATCACACCAGTCAATCACACCTGGGTTGTCCACTATTTAAAGATCACCAAGCCGACCCAGACTGGTCCTCTTCTGTAAATTAGTGCACTGCTCTAGCTTCTGGCCCTGTGCTAATAAAGACGTACTGTGGTCAATACTGACACTCAGCACTCCGCTTTACCTTCATTCATAATCCCACGCCATGACATGATGATCATTTATAAACACACAACCAACCAGGAAACAGGACTTTGACCAGCCAGTGGAGTTCCTCCTGTTCTAGTGTTATCTGAACTACTTTAGAGGTTGTAGAAGGGAGATTTGCTCCTCCACCTTATAATGTCTGATCTGTTCTGATCCTGGTGTTCAAACTCCAGTTTCAGAGGAGAAACAGATCTAAGAGAGAGGACACTCAGCTGCCAGAAGGAGTGTTTGAGCTGAGAAATACAGAAGCTAAAGGAAAGTAAACAGTTTGTGATTTCGTTTCTGTCCAGTGTCTAAAGCTTGAGATTAAACTTCTTGTGAGCTGCTTCTTTTCTGACAAGCCACAGAAGTGTAAGTTAGGGATCCACTGCCTGTAATAGGAGGGCCTTTCAGTTTGATGTAACTTTGTAAGTTAGTTATTGTTACTTTACTATTTTATTCTTGGCTGTTGCGATTTTGTTCCCCGCTTTTGCGAATTATTGTCAAGTCTGACATCAGTCCCCAGTTCAGTCCTATATCTAATTCCAACCCAGTCCTGTAATCCAGTCGCCTGCCTGTCTGTCTCAGTCTGGGTCTTATGTTCTGCCTCCCTATTCCATCCTGTGATCCAGGTCTCTGTGTTCAGTCCTGTCATCCAGTCATCTTCCACCCTTACAGTCCTGTATGTTCTAATGTTGGAATCTCTTCAGTTTAAGACCAAAACTGCTTACCCAGTGCGTCTCCTCATACCCTGCAGTCAGCCTCTACAGTCCTGCTCTCCAATCCAGCCTCTGTTGTGGGCTTAAATCTGGTCTCATGTGGTCTCAGATCAGACAGCAAGGTGTGGCCTCACAACAAAACCAGCTTCCCAGCCTGGTTCACATTTCCAATCGAAGAGGTTTTTTCTTTTTCAAACAAAAATATTTTAATATTTGTAGTTGAATCACTCTGCATAAATATAAGACTAACACAAATGTATTTTTCTGCATATTAATTATGTTTATATTATTAATCTGCATATTAATTATTCATTATGCTAATAATTAAATATTAGCAACTCATTATGTGATGTTGTTAATGTGTATCACCGTACAACATAGAAACATATAAAGATTTCACAATAATATTCTCACAGTTGAATATGAAATAATACCATGTGAGTGATCTTTACATTAATATAATGATACTGACTGACTGCAGTCTATCTTGACTCACTTCAGCACTCAAACTAGAGCCTGGAATCCCTGACCGCTCTCACCACCACTCTTCTGCTTCTTAATAGTTCAGCAAAGAGGAAGTGACCTCAGAAGAGCTCATCTCTCTCTCTCTCTCACACACACACACACACACACACACACACACACACACACACACACACACACACACACACACCAGGATAACGGTGGATGGTCACATCCTGTTCATCAATAACACAATCTCATCTTCTTTAATACAACATCTTCTACATCCCTTTTTCTCTCTTATAATCTCCACTCAGTCTCACTGCTCAATGTGTGTCTGATTACATAAGAGACAGAAGGATGGAGAAGCCTGGCATCCACAGAAGATCTGTGGTTAGTTCTTCAATATGTTTGGAACAACCTACCAGCCGAGTTCCTTCAAAAACTGAACTGAACTGATGCTCTTTTGAAAGCAAAGGGTGGTCACACCAAATACTGATTTGATTTAGATTCTCTTTTGTTCATTCACTGCATTTTGTTGATTGATGAAAATAAACACGATCAACAGTTCCATTTCTGAAAGCATTTTTGTTTGCGGCATGCCACACCTGCCTAAAACTTTTTGAACAGTACTGTATAACACGAAAGCACCAATTTTAAAAAGTCAAAGTGAAGTGAAAGTGACTTGTTGCCCAGGATCACAGCAAATACTAGCTGAAGGCTTTCATAGATTTAACCCATTAAAATAGGAAACCAGTGCCCAGCACCTGGGAGCAGTGACGGGCACGGTTCTTGCTCAAGGGTACCTCAGGGTAACCTACTGGTCTGGGACTCAAACCCACAACCTTCTGGGGATTATGATGCCTAGTCTCAATAATTAGTCCACCACTGTCTGACATGCTGTTGTAGCTGATCAATAAGAACATCTGCTGAAGATCACAGCTTGTGATGTAGTGACTGTACAACTTTCACGCCCATGTAGCCGCTATTTATTTATAAAAATACATAAAAACTTTACATTAACAATGAATTAACACATAAGTGTGATCTTCCTTTGTTGAGGTACCTCATCCTCCTCTGAAGTCTAGAAGTCTGGTGGAAATCCAGATACACTGAACATTGTAACAGAACATAGAAGTTGAAAAAGTATATTTAAGATACGCGTCTCTGAACAGAGATTGGTCGACCCAGCTCAGTTACACTGGCTCCAAAATACACATCATTACACACTCCTGAGGCTCTTTGACTGAGACTGAACACTAAATGAAATGGTCCTTGGTAGCACTGACCTGTTTTAGAACGACCAACCAAGGCCGCTTCATCAGAAACAAGGAACCAAAACTTGTGGACAGAATTATAAATAACTGAACACTGAAGGATGGACTGACTGTAATCTGTATTCTTTAGCTGTTTTGTGAGGATCCTCTGATCTGAACAGCTTTTGAGATGAATTCAGCTTCATGTGTGAGGACAGACTTGTGATGATTCCTTTAACCCTGCTGTTACATATTAGAGTGTCTGTGATAAGAAACAGAACAGCAGACTCACTCTTCAGCCACATGAGCACCAGCAGCAGATAAAACTACACCTTCATTCTACTGAGATCAACACTCAGCTACATACAGCAGCAGCACTACTGCACACACTCTTACACACACACTCAGACTGCAGTCTACTGACACACTCAGCACTAAACTAAAGCCTGCACTGAGCTTCTGATGCTCCTCTCAGCACACAGGCCTGAAATCACTTCCTCTTTGCAATGAGTAGCAAACAGGAAGGTGACTGTACGAGCAGATCTCTCTCTGTTTCTGTCTCTCTCTCTCTCTGTCACCACTACTCCAAATATAGTGACGCAGCACTCTAAGTGTAACTAACAGACTCTCCATCTACTCGTTGATGATCTACATCAGAGGTTATAATCTGTCTCTTATTTATCTTAGTCTTACTCTCTACAGTTCAGTCTCTCATTGTTTAGTTTATCATAGAGGACCTTTGAGGGACAGCTCTGTAAGATGATTTGGGAGACAAAACAGAGTAGCTTATGATTGGTTTGGACATGTGCAGAGGAGAGACGAAAGGTATTTTCAGAAAAAGGAGGTTGAGGATGGAATTACAAAGAGGAGAAGAGGAAGGACAAAGAGGTTTATGGATGTAATATTGAGGACATGTAAGTAAAGCAGAAAGAGGAAGATTCAGGAAGAAATGGAAACAGATGATCTGCTGTGCTGATCCAAGACAGGAGCAGCTGAAAGAACTGGAGTTTAGATCCCCAGTAAAGGGGTCATTATAGGTCATTTGCAGGGCAAACTGCATTCTTCACTAAGAGTATTAGTGAGGTCTGGTACTGATGTGTATTGGATTTAGTTCTGGATCACAAATATACTTAAAGTGTAAATACGAGATCAGACTGAGCTCCAGAACCCCAGAGATCAGACATCCAGAGCTGTAGAGTCCAGTTCTAAGGGGTTTTATATCTGACTGTGTTGTGTGTTTAGACAAAGGGGACAGAAAGACACCTTAACAGGATTGCACGTTTAACCTGTCTTTCTCTCGGGAGAGAATCAGCTCAGACAGACTGAGTGTAAATGAACTGTCACTCTGGTGTGTGTATGAATAAAGGGAGTGGAGCTGCAAGTGTACAGAGAAACCACTTCATTCACAAAAGAAACCAACAAACACTGTCAACATCAAACAGAATGAACGAAGTTCACAAGACTTGGCAAATCTTAAATAGGCGTGTCTGGCAGGTGTAAGGGTTTAGGTGAGACAGGTAAAGGGAGTGATGAGCGAGATGGACTCCTGGGCCAGTAATCTGGGACTGGGAGGCATTCATAGTTGGGATCCAGCTTGGGAGCACTATGAATGTGCAGTAACTATACAAATATAATCTGGAGTCTGAAAAGAAAGGTGTTATAGCAGCAGGAAGTGAGGAGAGAACGGAACTAGGAACACTAGAGTTTAACAGAAGGTTGATCAAATCAGAAAGTCTATAAACATTAATAGGGAAGATCCTCAGAAATACTTCAGGAGAGAAATCAGCAAATCAACATTAGCATGCAGGGATTAGCATCAGTGGCTAAATACTAACACAGGCACAAAGGTTAGTTTAACTCACACAGAGAAACTGGTCAGATCATCACGACTGAGTTCAAAAGAAAGCAGATAAAACAGAAACGCTCATCTTGGAACTGCAGCCGAAGATCTGGAGGGAAATCTTCAGGACAGTGGAGAGTAGAGGAGACAGGAGCTCAGCAACTCTGTGAAGCTCAGTTAACTGAGTCAATGCCAGCACACTCGCAGGATATTCACATCTGTAACGTGATCTATCCTGTCCATCCCTCCATTATTTTACTCAGATCATATATTCTATAATCACTGAAAACAATAAGCTAAGAATGAACAACGGTCTCGGTGTGACTCTGGCAGCAGCTCAGAACCTGCTCCAGCAGCACAGCAGGTGGAAGAAGAGCACCCTGGACAGTGACTGGGATTCAGATCTCAGCACCAGTGTTGTGAACTGGATCCAAGCACGACCACAGGACCCTCTCTAATATCTCATGGCTGATCAACACCCATCAAGACCGGCCCTGGGAGAGAGAACAGACCCAGAATGAAGCCATGTGTCCTGCTCATTGCCAGCCACACCAAATCCACTTAATGTTCTCTCTCTCTGGGTTTATTCTTTTTATCTCTCTTCTCTCTCTCTTTACTTTTTATAAATAAATATCTATTGCATTTAAATGAAGTGAATAACAATTTGGATTTTTTATTTTATTTTAAGAATGTTTTTATTAGAAATTATCATAAAAATACCAAGAATGATATGAAATATATTATAGCGTATATGTCACGTATGGATGGTAGGACGCTTCACGCAGAGCCAGTGATCCAAGAGATAACTTATTCAGAAAGTCACTAAAACAAGACACAAGACTGAAACGGAACCACTCAGAATCTGCAGGCGTTGTCCTCGTGACGAACCGCGCTTCTCGTTCTGGACTCACCGAGCTTAAACAGCAGTTCTGAATGAAGCACACCTGTGCCTCCATGAGCTCAGGTGTACCCAGTCAGAACAGAGCGCCCTCTACCGTGCACACACCAAACCCCAACCATGAGAGATCAGGAGCGATGAGGTAGAACAACACACTAAAGATAAATCAAATGTACAAACAGGTGTATAATGCTGCAGAAGTAAATGTTTTTTGTTGTATATTAAAGTGAGTTCTTTATTTGTGACAAAAACAAGTAAAATATTCCAGTTATTTCCATGTATATTCCATGTTTCCCATGTTTCCTTCCTGGTCTTTAAGTGAAAACTATATTTGAGCTTTTACATTGTGTTCAGTTTATACCTGAGGACCAGGTATGTTGATCCATACTTTCTCTTCTGGTGTGTTTGATCTGGGAGCTGCTCTGCTGTTCTGATCTAGAGTTAGTTTGCTGATGAGCAGTGTTGGGATAGTTAAGTAGAGAAAAACCTAACTATACAAGTGAAACAATAAACGGTTTTTAAAATTAATTTGCTATAAACAATCAGTAAACAGCATTTCTTCAAGCTGTAGCACTCATTTGGCATTTAAACATACACAGTGAAAGTTATCTCGATCACAGTCAGTTATCGTCAGTCCATGATGCAGATCAGTGGATGAGGTGTGTATGTCAGTAGCTTGTCTGTTGATCAGCTGTGTGAGTCCATTGGCTGAACATCAGTATAGAATGTAATTTATTATCTGGTGTGTTGAGATGTGTCGGTTCATAGTTTGTACATTGATCTGTGAAGGTTGGTGGCTGGTCTGCTGATTGGGTGTGTAGGCTGCAGTTGGTCTGGTTTGCTGTGCTGGTAGCTGGTTTGCTGATCAGCTGTGAAAACTGGGCGCTGGCAGGTGCTGTCAGTAGGTGGTCTGTGAGATCATTTGCTGCTCTGTTAATCTGGTGTGCTGTACAGTAGCTGGTCTTCTGGAGATCTGCTGGGTTTTCACGGGAGGTTCACTCTTCCATCAGCAGTGCTGTACAAAATCGGTGTCAGGATTCAGTCTTGGGAGTTGAAATGAAGAAGAAAAGCCAAATTGTCCAGGATCTATGATATAGCAGGTCAAACACACAATACAGTAAAAGGATCCTGTGACGGTAATTTTGGTTCTCTTGGTGTAATAGACCACAGCTTGGCTATAATGTGGAGAAAGATCGCAGTCAATTTCAAGGCTTAAGGACGCATGGCAGAGACTGTGGAGGGCTGCAACAGTAACATCAGCTGGTGGTGAAAACACAAAGTCTCAGTACAAGATCACTGCAGTTGGGTGATGGGAAATATTTCTCCTTTCATTCCTGAACGTCTAGCTTGAGGATCTTTTTGGTTGTGAGGGTGACGGCACTTCACACCATCCCCACCTTCATAAACAGTGTTTAATAAACTACAGCTGCTTAAAGCCGGCCAATGAGGGGAGTAAGCACTCATTTGGGCTTTAACAAAGCTAAAAGTTCATAAACCTCAGACAGTTGATTTGCTAACACAACAAGTACAACAGCACCTAAAAATTTATCCCCATCACATTGGTCTACTAATAATACATATTTATTATTAGTTTTATTATTATTATTATTATTATTATTATTATTATTATTATTGCAATGATACTGTTTATAAGGCCTTTATTAACTGATAACTGACTTGGATGCTAATTTCTTTTCTTTTTATTTGTGCGTTTGAGCAAATGAAATGACTAATTTCCTAGGGGCATGTGGCTCAGTGGTTATTAGGGTGTTGGTCGATGCTCAAGATCGGGTTGAACTCTTCCAATAGGCTGTCTCTGAGGTACCCTTTTGAGCAAGGGAATCGAACCCATGACCTTTTGATCTTGGACCTGCTTGACTGAACAAAGCACATTACAAACGGAGATGTTTTGGTGTGACGGGACAGATGATGAAGAAGAAACAGGGGAACACAATACTGACGGGGCAGTGCTGACAGTGCTACCAGATCAAAGGTAACAAAAAGTGGTAAACGTTCAGAATGTGAACCTGTGTGTGTGTGTGTGTGTGTGTGTGTGTGTGTGTGTGCACGTGTGTGTGTGTGTGTGTGTCTGTGTGTGTGTGTGTGCGTGTGTGTGTGCTTCAGGTGTCTATCACGCCTGGCTGATGAAACACTAGAAGATCATCAACATACACTGTGCAGCTGAACTGAGCTGAACTGCACCAGTGTGCTCAGTGGAGCTGAACTGAGCTGAACTGCACCAGTGTGGTCAGTGAGCTGAACTGAGCTGAACTGGCACCAGTGTGGTCAGTGGAGCTGAACTGAGCTGAATCTCGCACCAGTGTGGCTGGGGTGAGCTGATAACTGGACAGTGAGGAAGAAATGTGAGGGTGTTTATCAAAGTTCTCAATCAGTGATCATAGCAAACACAATCCAAACACCCGTTTAAACTCCCTAAAAACAGCAGGAACCAGCTCAGCAGCAATATCGCCCTTCATGGATCTGCAATAAAAGGAAAACGAATCATGATCGGGTTGAATCATTTCACAGGGTGAGAGGAAAGTGGACTAGTTCCACTGTCAGCAGTGAGTCTGATTCATGAATCGTTTTTTACAGTCATCATGAACACACCTTCACTTTCTCTCACAGTTTCCAGTTTAACCAGCAGTGATTCACTATTATTTATCTACATTAGAGTTTCATTTTCTATTACTACAAGTGAAGGAGACCCACAGCGTTCAGATTTAACTGACAGTAAAAAGTGGTGTATAAATCTAAAACCATGCTTAAAGCTTCAGATTAATTCAAACAAACAATTAAAAATATGAATTCACTTCAAAGAAAAATCTTTTAAATGTAGCTTATTAGATTCACAGACACCTCAGACTGAGAGTAAATATATTTATAGAAACACAAGTGTAGAACTGAATGTTTAACTGGTTCTACTGCACTGTGGATGTGGATCAATCAAGTGTTTTACCTTCAACAGTGAGTCTGATGTCGGTGTATTCACCCCCTTCAACTCCATACCTGTAATCTCCTCCATCCTCTTCATAGTCAGGAGGATGGAGTAGAGAGAGATTTTGGAGAGTGAGTGTTGAACATGAACTCTGTCTCTGTAATTGATCACTCTCTCTGGATATCTCACTCCATCTGTGTGTGCTGTGCTCTTCTTCCAGGTGAATTGTCTTGGTTTGGTCTGCAGATCAGAGCAGGAACAGTGGGGCAAGGTGCACTGACCTCCTGTGTGTCCAGTGATAGATTTTCTCCTCCCAGACTCTTCCAGTGAGCAGCCTGCAGAAACACACCAGTTAATGTTCTTCACTATCAGACCCCTGTACATGTGTGAGACCTGCTCCTAACACAGAGAGTCACACTGGGTTTGGACTCAAGAGCAGAATCTGGAAGCTGCAGCACCTCAAATACCAGTGAAACTCAAGATCCATCCATCCACCTCTTCTAAGCTTATCCCCAGGCCGTGGTCAAAGGGGCAGCAGCTCCAGCAGGGATGCCCAGACTTCCCTCTCTCCGGCCTCTTCTTCCAGCTCCTCCGGGCGGATCTCAGCATGCTCCTAGGCCAGCCGAGAGACATAGTCTCTCCAGCCGTGTCCTGGGTCTTCTCTCCGGGTCTCTTCCGTGGGGACGTGCCTGAACACCTCACCAGGAGGCGCTCCAGGGGCATCCTAATTAAATGCCCGAGCCACCTCATCTGACTCCTCTCGATGCGGAGGAGCAGCGGCCCTACTCTGAGCCCCTCCCAGCTTCTCACCCTTTCCCTGGGGTTTCTAGTCTCACGTGTAAAGGATTGTACTGCTGGGACAGTCCTGTTTTTCGTCTGCAATGGTTGAGATTGGGTGAGATTGTCTCCCAAGAGTGGTCTGACTTTTAGTGCCCCAGCAGAGGGATTGGGCCTACGGTGTGTGGCTGCTTTACTGTTCAGCTTGATGTTCTCACAACATTGTATCATCATTGTATCATCATTGTATCATCAATGAATAACATTGTATCACCACTGTATCATCAATGTATCACATTATCATCATTGTATCATCAATGTTCTAATGTTACTTTTCTACTGTAGAGGATGTAGAGTGGAAATTTGCCCACCATCATCTACTGTCTGATCTGTTACCATGGTGCTGAGAAACTTCATCAGTTGGAAGAAGTGCAGGTCTGAGAGTGAGGACTCTCAGGTAAGGTGAATGAATATTTGGAGGAAACTGAAGGGATTTCATGGAAAAATAAACTAAACAAGTTTAGTTGAAGGTCCAGTGTCCACTCTTAACATCCCAGATTATGAACATGCATAAGTCATGTTGTTACTGGAGGTAGACACAGTGTACCTAATATTATGCCTCAGCTTTTCTACAGTAGTTATTATTTTATGAGTGTTAAACAGCTGAACTTTGTTTCTGTCCTGATCACTCTCAGTGGGTGTCCATTCCCAGTGTCCAATGATTGGTCATGTTCTGTCTTTATAAATTAAAGTGAAAGTGCGGTTTCATATGAAGGACTATAAGAAGGACGTGACTCTCATAATTAACATCACCATCTAAAAATGGATTCACTGACTTTAACACAATCAGTGGAGGCTTGAGTAGAATAACCAGCAGCAATTTAATATTCATAGCATCCAATTACAGTTAGAATAATAAAAATGTACAAAAATTGCATGTAATAAAAGGAAATATGCAGCATTCATTGATTCACAGACACACCTCAGGACTTCTGAGAGTAAATATATTTAGTATAAACACAAGTAGAACTGAATGTTTAATCTTGTCTCTTCACTGCACTGTGGATGTGGATCAATCAAGTGTTTTACCTTCCACCAGTGAGTCTGATGTGGTGTGTTCACCCTCTAACTCCACACCTGTACTCTCTCTCCATCCTCTTCAGTCAGGAGATATGAGTAGAGAGAGAGATTTGAGAGTGAGTGTTAAACAGCTGAACTCTGTCTCTGTACTGATCACTATTAATGGAGATCTCCTCCCATCTGTGTGTGTGAAGTTTCCTCCAGGTGAGTTTCTCAGGTGTGGAGTGTAGATCAAGCAGGAACAGGGCAGCAGTACTGACTCTCCTGTGTATCCCATGAGAGATTTTGTCCACCCAGAGTCTTCCAGTGAGCAGCCTGCAGAAACACACCAGTTAATGATCTTAAGACCTCCTCTATATGTGGAAGTGATTTGCCAGTTCAGCTGGAACAGCTGATGTGTCACAGTTCCAACTGAATCCCAGACATGGCCCTCGGGTCCCGGCCCCAAATTCACGACCCAGTAACTCCAGCACACACACCACTCAGCCCAGTCATCACACTCAGTCCCTCACACCCGGTTGTCCATCTATTTAAAGATCACCAAGCCGACCCAGACTGGTCCCTTCTGGTGTTCAGTGCACTGCTTCAGTCTGGCCCTGTGTTAATAAAGACGGTACTGTGGTCACGCTTTAAGCACTTTGCACTCTCCACTACCTTCATTTATAATCCCACGCCATGACACAGATGATCATTTATAAAAACACACAACCAACCAGAATAGACCTTTGATCAACGTCAGGAGTTCCTCTGGTCTAGTGTTATCTGAATACTTTAGAGGTTGTAGAAGGGAGATTTGCTCCACCACCATATAATGTCTGATCTGTTCTGATCCTGGTGCTCAAACTCCAGTTTCAGAGGAGAAACAGATTCAAGAGAGAGCACACACTCCAAGCAGAAGGAGTGAGTTTGATTTTGAGAAATACAGAAGTTTAAAGCGAAAGTAAACAGTCTGTGATTTCTGTTTCTGTCTAGTGTCTAAAGCTTGAGACAACATTGTGAGGTGCTTTTTCTTCTGACAAGCCACAGAAGTGTTTTAGATCCACTGCCTGTGTCAGGAGTGGGCTCTCGCGCTCTGATGAAACTTCCTGTGTTCGTATTGTTACTTTACTTCCTTATTTTATTCTCATTGTTGTTGACTTTGTTCCCTCTGCTACTATGAATTATTTTCAAGTCTAACATCAGTCCCCAGTTCAGCCCAAGATCAAATTCCAACTCCAGTCCTGTAATCCAGTCTCCGCGTGTCTGGTCTCAGTTCAGCTCCATGTTCTGGTCTCCTATTCCATCCTGTGATCCAGTCCTCTGTAACCAGTCCTGTCATCCAGTCATCTTTCCATCCTTCACAGTCCTGTATGTTCTACTGTTGGACCCCAGTTTAAGACCCAACTGCTTACCTCCAGTGTCTCCTCATACCCTGTGCCTCTACAGTCCCCTCCTCTCCAATCCTGTCTCAGGTTTAGTCTGGCCTTACGTGGTCTCAGATCAGACAGTACAGGTGGCCTCTCACAACAAGCCAGCTTCCTGCCTGAGTTCACATTTACACCGAAATAGTTTTTTTTTCTTTTTAAACAAAAATATTCCCGTTATTTGTAGTTGAATCACTCTGCACAGATATAAGACTAACACAAATGTATTTTTTCTGCATATTAAATATGTTAATATTAGTTAATCTAGGGTTATTAATATGCTAATAATTAATTATTAGCATCTCATTATAAATGATGTTCCATGTGTATCACCTTACACCATAGAAACATATAAAGATTTACACAATATTCTCACTGTTGAATATGAAATAACATCATGTGGAGTGATCTACATTAATATAATGATACTGACTGACTGCAGTATCTGACTCACTCAGCACTAAACTAAGATCTGGAACTCTGACCGCCTTCACCACCACTTCTTCTGCTTCTTGAAGGTTCAGTTAAAGAGGAAGTGACCCCAGATGAGCTCATCTCTCTCTCTCTCTCTCTCTCTCACACACACACACACCACACACACACACACACACACACACACACACACACACACCAGATATCGTGACGCGGTCGCATCCTGTTTATCACTAACACAATCCTCCATCTTATATTTTAATACACCATCTTCTACATCTTCTCTTTTTCTCTCTTATAATCTCCACTCAGTCTCACTGCTCACTTCATGTGTGTCTGGATTACATGAAGAGACAGAAGGATGTGAGGAAGCCTAAATCCACAGAAGATCTGTGGTTAGTTCTCCAAGATATTTGGAACAACCTACCAGCCGAGTTCCTTCAAAAACTGTGTGCACGTGTACCTAGAAGAATTGATGCTGCTTTGAAGGCAAAGGGTGGTCACTCCAAATATTGATTTGATTTAGATTCTCTTTTGTTCATTCACAGCATTTTGTTGATTGATGAAAATAAATGATCAACATTTCCATTTCTGAAAGCATTCTTTGTTTACAGTATTTTTTCACACCTGCCTAAAACTTTTGCACAGTACTGTATAACACGAATAATTCAATATTAAAAGTCAAAGTGAAGTGAAAGTGACTTGTCTCCCATGTGATGATACAGCAAATAATAACTGAAGGCTTTCTATGGATTTAACCCATTAACAGAGTGCAGCTGCAGGAAACCATACGTCCAGCACCTGGGGAGCAGTGACGGGCACGGTTCTTTGCTGAAGGGGTACCTCTAGTGTAACCTACTGGTCTGGGACTCAAACCCACAACCTTCTGATTATGATGCCTAGTCCCTAACAATTAGTCCACCACTGTCTGACATGCTGTTGTAGCTGATCAATAAGAACATCTGCTGAAGATCACAGCTGTAAGACGTAGTGACTGTAATAACTTTCACGTTCATGTAGCTGCTATTTGTTTATAATAATGTTGATGAAAATTTACATTAAACAATGAATTAACACATAAGTGTGATCTACTTGTTGAGGTACCTCACATCCTCTCATGAAGTCAAGAAATCCGGTGGAAATCCAGATACACTGAACATTGTAACAGAACATAGAAGTTGAAAAAGTATATTTAAGACACGCGTCTCTGAACAGAGATTGGTCGACTCCAGCTCAGTTACACACTGGCTCCAAAATACACATCATTACACACCTGAGGCTCTTTGACTGAGACTGAACACTAAATGAAATGGTCCTTGGTAGCACTGTCCTGTTTTAGAACGACCAACCAAGGCCGCTTCGTCAGAAACAAGGAACCAAAACTTTTGGACAGAATTATAAATAACTGAACACTGAAGGATGGACTGACTGTAATCTGTATTCTTCAGCTGTTTTGTGAAGATCCTTCTGATTAGAACAGCTTTTGAGATGGAATTCAGCTTCATGTGTGTGAGGACAGACTTGTGATGACCTTTAACCCCTGCTGTTACATATTAGAGTGTCTGTGATAAGAAACAGAACAGCAGACTCACCTTCAGCCACATGGAGCACCAGCAGCAGATAAAACCACACCTTCATCCTTACTGAGATCAACACCTTCAGCTACATACAGCAGCAGCACTACTGCACACACACTCTTACACACACACTAGACTGCAGTCTACTGACACACTCAGCACTAAACTAAAGCCTGCACTGAGCTCTTGATGCCTCTCAGCACACACATCTGAAATCACTTCCTCTTTGCAAATATAGCAAACAGGAAGTGACTTCAAATGAGCAGATCTCTCTCTCTCTCTCTCTCTCTCTCTCTCTCTCTCTCTCTCTCTCT